>JACEIK010000583.1:91685-102009 GCA_018107945.1 Datura stramonium | reverse complement strand
ATAATTTTTTCTACTTATTTGTCACGAATTATGCCTTGTAAATATATAAGTTGTTAAATTCATGCAAATTTCAATAAAATTAATAAAAAAAACAGGTTAAAATAAAATGTATTCGGATTTCAACAAAAAAACAACCAGACTTTTAAGAAATCAAACCTAGAAAAAGAGAACACCGAACACATAAGACTTTATAGGATAGGACTTTTGGGTGGAGTTAAGTAATATAGGATAAAGGGTAAAATAGGATTATGGTAATATTAAGTAAGGGCATAATAGAAAAAAAAATCAAAAAATAATGGGATTACACCAAATTGGTAATTTAATAAAATGATTACCTAACCATGGAATCAAACCATAGCATACTAACAATCAAAACAAGCATGGTATTCTTAGTAATGATACCATACAGTAACATAGTTAACCACCATCCAAGTAAAGGGTTAGTATTTACTGAATTTGATACTAGTTGGTATGTGTAATTATTCCTAATGATTTTTTAAACCAAGGATACTGATTGTTGAAGTTGTCTGTGGTTATCTTCTTCCATTGGCTGTTGGCAGAATCTTCCAAAATTGTAGCAGCTCTGTCTGTCCTTTTCAGCTAGTCATGGCCACTAGTAGGTTACATAAAATTGTCTCATTTGATATCCATTGTGTTATTTTCCATGTGTGAAAGTTCCTTTTTTTGAAAAATGTAGGGCTGCAATTTGAGAATTCTTGTGATATTGGAGTTTATTCCAAGCTGACCAATGCATACTTCTTAGTCGGAATTTGGGGGTTCTGAAAAGTTCTACAGGTTCATCTTTCTTCTTGCTCAAACTTTAATATTTTTGGAAGCTGCAGTTCTAAACTAAAAGATTAGAGAAAAAAATGAAGGCTGAGCTTTTAGGAGTTCTAATATGGAACGATGAAATACGGAAACATGAAGGGAATATGAACACTTAAGCAGGGGGTATAGAAAGATTAAAAATGAATAATGTGTCTTTCTTGTTAACTTTTCCTGTTTATAGAAAAGTCGACAATCCTATTTCTAGTGAAATTGTATTATGGTATAAGTTGTAATTTCAGTGGTTTCTTTCCAGTACATTTGAGGATGAGTTAGCACATGTTCGAGGCTTTAAAGTAATTCAAACATCCTGGTCAGTTGGAAGACTCTGTGCTGGTAAACAGCTACTAAATGATCCCTTAAAGTATTTTTTAATAAAAAAAGGAGTAAGAATTTCGCCCATGCATCGCATTAACATAGCAAAACGTTGGCCAAAATGAAATAGGACTAAAAATTCCAAAAACCTCCCTCCCATGTATTTATAATAGGGCATGATATGTGGTATAATTTGCGATAATGGATTACATTTTGCGGTCACAACTTAACAGGAAAATGAAATAAGAACCGACTTAATTGAAAGTTAGTTTTGCAAAATAATAGGTGGTCGCCATATCACGATTAGTGATCGTACTCCAGATGTGAAATGAAATATATAGTGCATCTCGGACTTCGATGGACTTTTGATTTATTTTCGACTCGATATGCGATCCTATAATTGCTCTCGAGCCTTTTTTATTTCTTTTCAACTTTAAGTTTTTTTATACATGCATGCTTATATATCAACTTTAACACATATTCACACATTATTTATTATAGTCCGAATCGAAATATACGAAATTTAATGATTCAAATCTAACTCAAATTTAATGAGTATTACACATCGGCAATGTAGACGCTCAATATCGTAACACTATTTGGGTATGTGCTTAATTAATTCTAGAAGAATCCATACTAAGATTAACAATAAGTGTAATCTTTTGTCCAACTCAGACAACACAATACTTGAAAAAAATCAATTCGAGATTAATAAATAAATGAAATCTTTTTTCAGTGGAGAATTTAATTTTAGTCTCTTATTAATAATATACAAAATTAATACATGAATTATTTTTTCAAATGCATCCTACTAAATAATCTCTTAAAGCATTTTTTTAAAAAGAGAGTAATATTGCGTCCATGCATCGAACGAATATAGCATAACGTTGGCCAAAATAAAATAGGACTAAAAATTCAAAAAACCTCATTCCTCACGTATTTATAAAAGGGCATGATATGTGGTACAATTTGTGATCATAGATTACATTTTGCGGCCACAATTTAACTGAAAAATGAAATGAGAACCGACTTAACTGAAAGCTAGTTTTGCAAAATAATATGTTGTATCCATTTCACTATTACCGATTGTATTTCAAATGTGAAATGAAATATATATTGTACTTGAAACTTAGGTGAACTTTCAATTTATTTTGGACTCTATATGCGAATCTCATATGACATTTTGCGATCGTATATTGACTCTCGAGTCTTTTTCACTTCTTTTCAACTTTAAATTTTTCGTACATTTAGTGCATGCTTAGATATCAACTTTAACATATATTCACACATGATTTATCATAGTCCATATCGAACCACACAAAATTTAATGATTCAAATCTAACTCAAATTTATTGAGTGTTATACATTGACAATGTGGACGCTTAATATCCTAACACTATTTAGGTCCACCAAAAGTTTAATTAGCTTAATTAATTCTGGAAGACTCAAACACAAAAAACTAATGCATGAATTATTAGTGATACAAAAAACTAATGCATGAATTATTGAAGTATTTTTTTTTTTAAAATAAAGGAGTAACAATTGCATCCATGCATCGCAGGAACATAACAAAACGTTGGCCAAAATGAAATAGGACTAAAAATTTCAAAAACCTCCCTCCTCAAATATTTATAACAGGGCATGATATGTGATACAATATGCGATCATAGATCACATTTTTCCGCCACAATTTAACTTCAAAATGAATTAACAACCGACTTAACTGAAAGCTAGTTTTGCAAAATAATATGTGATCTCATATCACGATTAGCAATCTCATTCCAAATGTGAAATAAAATATATTGTGTACCTGGGACTTCGATGGAATTTTTGATTTATTTTGGACTCCATATGCGGACCTCATATGGCATTTTACGATCGCATATTGGCTTTCGAACCTTTTCCGTTTCTTTTCAATTTTTTATAAATTTAGTGCATGCTTAGATATCACATTTAACACATGTTCGCACATGATTTATTATAGTCCTGATCAAACCACACAAAATTTAATAATTCAAATCTAACCTGAATTTATTGAGTGTTAAACATAGGCAATGTGGACGCTCAATTTCGTAACACTGTTTGGGTCCACCAAAAATTCAATTTGCTTAATTAATTCTAGAAGAATCCATACAAAGATTAACAATAAGTATAATCTTTTGTCCAACTCAGACAACACAATACTTGAAAAAGATTAATTAGAGATTAATTAATAAATGTAGTCTTTCTTCCCGACCAAATTTCTGAGGCATAAAAGGGCAACAAGTATTTGGCTCTAACACATCATATTGAGTGCACAAAAAGAAGCATAACTCCATTCTAATACCATATATACTAGCCCCTTTTTCTCTCTCAATGGAGTGGCCTAAACTGTCAGGAGCGTACATTTGATTTATTCAGTGCAGCACCTCAACATTGCTGCACAAGCAAATCAGTGGA
Organism: Datura stramonium; assembly: GCA_018107945.1. Lineage (NCBI taxonomy): Eukaryota > Viridiplantae > Streptophyta > Magnoliopsida > Solanales > Solanaceae > Datura > Datura stramonium. The sequence goes on along the minus strand of JACEIK010000583.1, from coordinate 98,430 downwards.
CTCCTAAAGATGTTGAAATAGAGAATCCTATCCTATAAAAAGACACGTTATTGTTGTTGTTGTTGAATATTGATGATCAGCATGATTATCAGATAATTGATAATGCTGATAATCATGATCGTGATCTTCAACAGCAACAACGAGTTTGTTTTCTGGGATAGGATTCTCTATTTCAACATCTTCAGGAGCGCTCTGATCTGCTTGTGCTGCACTCAATAAATCAAATGTACGCTCCTGAGTGTGTGAACTTTCAAGAATTTTAGGCCACTCCATTGAGAGAAAAAAAGAGGCTATATATATGGTATCACAATGGAGTTATGCTTCTTTTTGTGCACTCAATATGATGTGTTAGAGCCAAATAGTTGTGCCCTTTTATAGCTAATTGGTTTAAGAGACTAAAACTAAATTCTCCAGAAAGAAGATTGTATTCATTTATTAATTTCTAACGGATTATTTTCAATTATTGTGTTGTGCGAGCTGGACAAAAGATTACTTATTGTTTAATCTTTGTATCCTACCAAATAACTGTAGGAAAAAAAAACTATAATATTGATATAAACCAGAAATTAATACGACGGTAAACAATTTAATACAATTTAATTTTAGTCTCTTATTAGTAATACACAAAACTAATGCATGAATTCTTAAAGTATCTTTTAATTAAAAGAGTAAGAATTTCGCCCATACATCGCATTAACATAGCAAAACGTTGGCCAAAATGAAATAGGACTAAAAATTCCAAAAACCTCCCTCATCATGTATTTATAATAGGGCATGATATGTGGTACAATTTGCGATAATAGATGACATTTTGCGGTCACAATTTAACAGGAAAATGAAATAAGAACCGACTTAATTGAAAGTTAGTTTTGCAAAATAATAGGTGGTCGCCATATCACGATTAGTGATCGTACTCCAGATGTGAAATGAAACAGTGTGTCGTGAACTTCGATGGACTTTTGATTTATTTTGTGCTCTATATGCTGACCTCATATGGCATTTTGCGATCGCATATTGGCTCTCAAGCCTTTCATTTCTTTTCAACTTTAAATTTTTCATACATTTAAAAATCCAGGATTCGTCGAGGATTTGGAGTGAGAGGTAAATTTTAGGAATTCTAAGCTGTAGAAAATACTTAGGTGTTAATATGGAAGTAACAGCTCATGTTAATTTATAGTGTGCAATAATAGTTGATAATGCAAAGGTCTGTCATTCTAATTGATTGTAAGAAGCTTTTTATTTATTTCTGTGCTGGGATGGATATAAGTTGGACTTGCTATGGCTTCCAATTTGTGGGTTAGGAGAAACAATTTCTCTATTGGTTGCTCTAGATCATTGCTTTCCTTGAACTCTTGCACCAGTTTTGGCCCGGGGACGCCATTGCTAAATCATTGTATTAAGTAACAAAATATCAACAAATTATAAATTGTTTGGGTAATTTTTACTCTTATATTTTAATCTCAATAAGAATTGTTTTTGGGATTAGTTCTTCTTATCTGGAATTCCTTTTCTACATTGGCTGAATGAATTTAGAGAAGACAGCACAGCCGTTTTGGGACTGAGGACAGGAAAATAAGGATAATTGGTTGTCAATTTGAGATTAGTGATATCCAGGAAAATCTCTACTACTGTAATGCTTGCAGTTATATTTTCCCTTGCAATGATAGTTTACTGACAACGCTATTAAGGATTTGGTATTAGATCTTACTGCAAACTTCTTTATTTTCTTGCTTCATAATATGTTGGGGAAAGACCAAGCACATCCATACAAGAAAAGACCCAAACACTGCTTCCTATAAATCCTTATGTTTAAGCTTTCTGTGTACAGTTTGATGTTTATTTGGTAGGACTGAGATGTCATTCTAACATGGTCATAATACCTTTTCATTCACCTCTATTTCTTTGACTTTGCATCTTGAAGAACTTCAGCACTTGAGGAATAGTCCGCCAGCTTCTGTTGAGGTACAAAGAATTGACCAGCCACATACTGCCCTGGGAAACTGCATAGCATGCAATGGTCATGCTGCTCTTATACATCCTGATCTTGACATGGTAATCTTTTCGCTTCATTTCCTACAGAATGGAATGACACTTTGTGGTCTCTGAAATTTCATGCTCATCCCTATATATTCTGGATATTAAACAGACCTATTAGCCAAAATTTGAGTGGCGCATTATCTGATGTTTTGGTTGCCAATGATTGTCTATGCATTGTTCTTTATCTTATCGAGAAAATACAAGCGATCTGTTAAAATTGGAGCAGTCAAATTTGATAATTGTGATGTTTTGTGGCATTAGTATGGTAGGATATGCATATATAGAGAAAGGGTCTTTGAAAATAATAGTCCTAGTCCTTTATGTTAAGTTTTCCATTATCTATTACTTTGAGCGTCTCCCATATGATATTATGGCATCTTACACTATTTTAGCTCTAGGGAAGGGAGGGATATATTTACCTCCTCGTGTTAGCCCTTGACGCTTCTCTTTTACTACTGCATCTGCATTCTGCTAGTGTCTACAATGCGTTGGAGTTTGTCATGAGATGAATATATTAAACTGTAGCCTAAGTTTGTCAAGATTCAGCAATAGCCCTTTTTCTCCTTTAGGATAAATTAGATTCTAGAGTTGGTTAGATCTTGAGTGGACCTAATGTCATTTAGTAGAGAGTACAGCTTGCTTGTGATATTCTTGTGTTGTGCCCATGTAAGTTTTTATTTTCACCAGGAAACTGAAGAGATGATTGCTAATGATGTCGGTGTTGAAGTATTTAGGCAAACGATAGCTGTGAATGTTCTTGTTGGCAGATATTATACCTTATCCAACAAGGGGGGCTTGGTAAGTACAATTTTCTTCAATGGAGAGAACAAGGGAAGGGGAAATGTGCTTACTGCACCTTATTGACAGGTGCGGGAGCAACAAGACACATAATTATGTTGTTTCTATTCCTTATTTTTGTGAAACTTTATTTTGGAACGACAGGTCCATCCTGATACATCCATTGAAGAATTGGACAAGCTTTCAACTCTTCTTCAGGTACCTCTGGTTGCAAGAACTGTGAATGGTGGTAGTAATGTGATAGCTACTGGATTGGCCGTTAATGACTGGGCAGCATTTTGTGGCTCAGTCTGTTATTGACTGCGTATTGGGGTTAGGAGAGGCTCACCCTTGGGATATTGTTGATGAAATAAGGAAATCATTTATCAACAGTTTCAATTGAATTCTGTGGTTTACGTTGCAGGTTCTTTGGAGTGTTTCTATGGATTAGAGTTTGAGCTGCAACTCTTAATTTTTGCTTGTCTTAGGTCAAAAATTTTTACTTTGCACAGATTTTGGTCCAGTGGTAAATGTTAATTACGTTCTCCTATTTTCAAGTGTTCAATTATTAAAGTTCGTTTAGTCATGTATTGCGTCATATGAGTGACTTTATCATATTTTCATTATTGCCTCATAATTAAACTTATAATTCATTATTTTCAATCATGTGAGTGACTTTATCAAAATGAATCAATCCTGCATACACTGAGGTATGCTTTTGACTCATATGAGTGACTTTATCAAAATGCTTACTAGTTGTTCTCTAGTGCTGACACGATGAATATAAATGAGCCCATCTTGCAATTTAGATCTAACAAAATGAAAATCGACTTCAATGTGTTTGCTCCTTCCATAAAACACATGATTTCTTGTTATGTGTAGGTCAGATTAACTAACACAAAAATAGGAATAAGACATGAGAAGGGGACGATCAACTCTCCAAATAGCATGTGTAACCACAAGGATATGTACTCAGCTTCTGCCGAGGAGAGGGAAACAGTTTCTTGCTTCTTAGATTTCCAATTGATAGGACTCTCTTCCAGTAGGACAATGAAACTTGTGACCAACCTTCCGGAATCTGTACATACTATTCAGTCAGAGTTACAAAAGGCCCTTATTTTGAAAGGCTGCTTGCAAGTGAGGTTTCTTTGATATCTTGCATGAATTGACTCAAGTGTTGAACCCTATAGGCAATATCCAACCTAGTGTTGAAAAATATCCAACCAAAATTTTCAATTTCATATCTTATTCATGGTATCAAACTAGATCACACACATTATGTCTTAATGACAAGAAAATCAAATACTTGATAACCCACTTTCGCTAACCTCAAAACTAAAACATAACCATAATCTATTTTACACAAACATGTCTCTAAATAAATCCTTAATTTTGATTAGAGTCCGCAATTATTCATCCTAGCAGAAAACTGATACATTAAAAGGCATGGACAAGCAGGCACTGGCCTAAGGAGATTGTTGTTGTTATTGTTGTTCTATTCCACATCAAACGAGCTGCTGCCAGATGCTTCGCCCTGATTGAATCTCCCAAAATTTTCAGTCAAATTGTTGTTAAGAGTTCGAGCAGCAGAGCCATAGGGATAAAGAAAAGAAAGTGATGAATTGCCAGCTTGATGATTGTTATTGAAAGCAAGTCTGCCATTATTCATTTCATAACCCATGGGCACTGTTGTTGGCGCCATAGGGTTAAAGCTGATAGTTTGCATGTCATTGATGCTAGAGCGACGACGCTCCACTGGAGTTGTACTGTTCTGATGAGAAAAGTACTTGTGAGCATGACTAGCCCCACTTGGGTTGGTGTCTTTGAAACAACATAGTACTTTGAGATGTTCTTCTAATTTCCTATGCAAAATTTTAATAAAAGAATCAAATGAATTAAAACTCACTATGCAAGAAGCAAAAACGAACTCAAACTCATAAAAGTAAACCTATCATGTTGAAATATGTGATAAAACATAAATTTAAAAAAATAGAGGTTGTAGAATGTTTGTGTGTAAGTTAGTCATAGCTTTAAAAAAAAATTAAAAAAAAGTAGAATTTACGTGTGTTCCCTTTCAGTCCATGTAACCCTTCGTTGACGACATGGACAGTTGTTTTCGACTAGAGGTGGTGGTGTCCCATCGAGTGTAACCTCCATATCTGAGTCATCTTGATCTTGAGGTAATTGATAATGCTGATAATCATGATCGTGATTATCAACAGCAACAACGGGTCTGTTTTCTGAGATAGGATTCTCTATTTCAAAATTTTCAAAAGTCCACTGATCTGCTTGTGCAGCAACCTCACGATTATCGTGAGGTGCTGCACTAAATAAATCAAATGTACGCTCCTGAGTGTGTGAACTTTCAAGAATTTTAGGCCACTCCATCCAGAGAAAAAAAGAGGCTAGTATATATGGTATCAGAATGGAGTTATGCTTCTTTTTGTGCACCCAATTGATGTGTTAGAGCCAAATAGGTGTGCCCTTTTATAGCTGATTGGTTTAAGAGACTAAAATTAAATTCTCTGGAAAGAAGATTATATTCATTTATTAATTTCTAACAGATTATTTTCAATTATTGTGTTGTCCGAGCTGGACAAAAGATTACTTATTGTTTATCTTTGTATGGATTATTTAGAATTAATTAAGCAAATTAAATTTTAGGTGGACGGGAATAGTGTTACGGTATTGAGGGTCAACATTGCTGAGGTGTAACACCCAATAAATTCATATTAGATTCGAATCATTAAATTTCGTGTGGTTCAACCCGAACTATGATAAATCATGGTTGAATATGTGTTCAAGTTGATATCTAAGCATATACTAAAGTTGATATTTAAGCATATACTAAGTTATAAAAAAAATTATAATCCTAGTCTTTTTCCAATATTAAAGTGTCTTCCATTTGATACTATGTCATCTTATACTATGTTTGGTTCCAAGGGAGGGGATATCTTGATTGACTAAAAGTGTATTCATCTCCTCATGTTACCCTAGGTGCTTCTTTTTTACCACCTCTGTCATACTTTATGTTGTTCAAACATACTATCATCACCATATACTCATGGCAAGTGCTTCTTTTAACTGTAGCCTGAGTTTGTCCTAAGATTAAATAATAGCATTTTCCTCCTTTAATAGAGGGTCCAGGTTACTTATCAAATATTTGTGTTGTGATCCTGCAATTGTCATTTTTATCAGTATACTGAAGAGATGATTGTTGATGTTTTCTAGGGCTGGGACGGATCTATGTGTAAGGGAAAGAGGTGCCACAACACCACAAACTTTTGTCAAGACTCTGCATATAGAGAGAGAAGAAATGGCATAAATAGTTTTTGTGGCACTCAGATTAACAAAAAGGTGCAAGGTGTCATTGATTGTCGCGTTCTTATTTTAAACTAATCAAAATATGTTTGCAATGCCTGACTTGTCATTGATTGTCGCGTTCTTCTTTTAAACTAATCAAAATATGTTTGCAATGTGACTTTTTTATATGGTATTAAAAGAATTTAGAGTCGACATCTAAGTTGTAGGAAAATTCTAAAAATGTAAATGTTGTTTTAATATGCGAAAACCATGTGGAGATTCTAGGTAAGGGTCTTATTTACTTCAAGAGGAATGTGTCAGACATCCCTTGGAACCTATCAAAAGATAATCCCCTTAAACTTAGTCTGATTAACAAAAAAGGGATTATCTATTTGTTGAGAGGTGTGAAAAGAAGTGATAAAAAAAGGGGTAAAGTAATTTGAAAATAGTTTGAAATTGAAAATATATGAGATATATAAAATATCTAAGTGATATACATATATATACCAGAGTGATATATTTATGATATATGGGATACACATATATTAAAAAGTGAGAGTTTGAATAAAGTGAAAAAATGTGATAAAGTAATCTAAAAATTAATTTTGTAGTTACAATATGTATGAGG
>JACEIK010000583.1:0-80696 GCA_018107945.1 Datura stramonium | reverse complement strand
CATCAATCCCCAAAAAGGTAAATAAGGAGGAAGAATAACTCCAAAAAATAATAAAAACAAACAGATCTGTTAATTCCCCCTGGGCCAAAAAGGAACTGCCCATTTCACAATTTGTGGAGGGGCAAGCTTTGGGGTAAAGCCCTATTAATAGGAGGGGAGAGGGGATGCTTTAAAGGTGTTTCGAGTCGATATTGTTCGGATTTTTTAAAAATATTTTTAATTATGAAAGAAGTCGATATAAATATAAAATTCAGAGGCAAAAACAAAGGACGCTAATATGATCGGAGAGGAAATAAGTGGAAGAGTAAATAATTTTTTTGTTCTAATTTATATGATATATATATTTTTTAATTTTGTTCAAAAAAGAATTGTCACCTTTCTATGGTTAAAAAATTTAATTTTAAAATTCTTATTTTACTTTTAATGAAATGATTTATAGCTTTATAAATTTTGAAAAATTAGTATCACCTAAATTGAGATGAATCGGGTAATGTAAAAGAAGTAAAGGACCATTCAAAGCTGCTACTGTTTTTATTAGTACAACACATTGGGCCATGGGCCAACCACTTGGACCGTTAATGGTGAAACCATTCTGTCAACTATCTATTGATACATCTCTATCTTGGTTTGGAATTTTGGATCCAAATTTTGAAATTTTTAATAACTTAAACAGTATACACTCCTAGTTATTATATATATAGTATCTCCACGAATGTTATTGAGTTCACGTGAATTTAGAGATTACAAGGGGGCATAGTAATAATCAGTTCGATCGTAAGTTCAGAACTTGTAAACTTTATATTTAAGATATTTGTCTTTATAAGTTACATGGTAGATCCGCCTCGAAGCAGTAATGTTTCTGCCAAACTGTTAGGGCTCGTTTGATATGAAGGATAAGCAATAAATATCTCGGAATTTATTTTGGTATGAATTTATCCCACGTATGGTTGAGATAAAACATTACTAGAAATTGAGATTTTTCTCACTGCAAGTTAATGAAAAATTTGTGTTATAAAATATGATTTCCCCACTCATTTTTCACCGAATCAGTTCATTGGAAAAATGCATGGCGGGAAACTTCATGATATGACACTACTATTTTTTCTTTTCCCACCGATATCAGTGGATATAACCACTTAATATTTTTCCGTGAGAAATTTCAATGAGAAAATAGTGATTTTTTAGTAGTGAAATCTCGTGAGTAGTTATCCCGAGATTATCGTATTATTTTTATCCCACATTAATGATGAAATAATAATCTCGAAATAACTAATTCCAAAATAATTTATTTCAAAATAACTTATTTCCAAACCAAACAACCATATACACTATAAATTACTTGCATTATAGACCAAAATTATGACACACTAGTGATTTATTTGGTTCTGATTATTTGTTTTTATCCCACATTAATGATGAAATAATAATCTCGAATAACTAATTCCAAAATAATTTATTTCAAAATAACTATTTCCGCAAACCAAAACAACCATATACACTATAAATTACTTGCATTATAGACCAAAAATTATGACACAATTAGTGATTTATTTGGTTCTGATTATTTGAGCTACTATACCTCAAGTACATGCCTAAGGACCTAACTTTGAATATTTTTTTTCTTAATGTATTTTAATCTATTATAATACGTTATTTACTTTATTTTTTAGATTATCACTTATACTATTTTAAAAATTCAAGGTTTTTTTACTCTATAATCGCCTAATAATAACTCGTTTGAGCAAAAAGTTTTACGAGGTTAAATATACAAAAAGAAGAAGTCAATGAAGTTTGACATTTACAATATATATAAAAGTACAATTTAACTTTATATATACATTGTAATTTTCTGATAAAATATAGAGGAGGGGGTGGTGGTAGCATTCTTGCTGCTTTTTTTTAAGGGAAAATCCAGCAGTCTTTTAAAAAATGGTCACGGACCTCGATAATTGGAATATAATATATATAATATATATATGTATGTATTGTATGTATGAGGGACCCTATATGTATATGTATATATTTTCTGTCACATTGATTAAGACACTTCATTGAAGAAGTTTGTTAGCATTAAGTTGACAGTCCATCAGTTCTGTCTCTTCCTAGGAAAGAGATTTCTAATGTTTCATTTACTGATGCGACTGCGCGACTTTGTACGAAATTTTAATTTAAAAATAAAAAAAAGGTCAAGCATGCCATACAAGGAATTTTTTGTCTCACTTTATAAACATGATTCTAACAATTTATATATATATATGAAAATATAAAGAGAAATATTTTTATATTAGCTTCGCTCTTGTTAATATATGGTTTGAATCAAAACTATTGAGCTACACCGAACTTATATCTTTTACATCCGCGCCTGTCGAGCATAGACAGTGGCAATAGTATAATCTTTCGGCAAAGGATTGGGTTGAACTCTCTTCAACAAACATGGCTCTTGATGAATGGAACGCTTGGCTTCAAGACTTGGACAATCCTCCTCATTTTGAACTAATTTGACATGATATTAGAGCCAGACCTCGATGTGGGCCCATGAAATCGACCGCTAGTGGGGCGGGAATAATTCCTGGCCCATGAATGTCCCATTGCTTATAGGCCTAAACGCAAAACACACACACACATAAGAACTCAAATGTTCATTGGGTTCAAGGGCATTTCGAACCTGATAAAGTTCAAATTTTGGATTGCAAACACACACACAAGAACTCAAATCAATTATTAAATGTAGTGTTTTTCCCATACGAATCAATGCTAGTGCTATAATACATGCTTTTCCCACTCATTTCCCATTGGAATTCAAATTTCTGGGAAAAAGCATAGTGGAAAACAACATTTTCACTTAAATAGTAGGATGTTTATGATTTTTCTATGTGAAAACTATTATTTTTTTCCCCAGCGATTCAATCAAAACATCCGTGTGATAACCACTAACATTTTTCAAATGAAAATATCAATGGAAAGATAGTGATCTTTTAGTAGGAATGTTCATTGCCCAAGTGGCACTGAACCCATAAAGTTTAAATTTTGGATCGCAAACACACACAACAACTCAAATGGTCATTGGATTCAAGTACATTCCGAACCCGTAAAGCTTTAAATTCCGACCGCCCTCGTACCCCATACGAAGTATTTAACACCTGTGTGTATTTTCTTGTTCTTTCTTTTTACTTTGCCTGTTGGTATCTGCCTGCATGGTTGCATGGCTCTCTGTTACTTTGGCTTTTGTAACCTTCTCAGCTAAAGAAAAACCTCTGTTGAAGACAAAATACTGTGAAGATTTGATTCTTTACTACCTATTCCTTTTGCTTCTTTTTATCCTTAGATTCTTGGATCTACACGAAAAATGTCACAAGTTAAATTTTCATCATCAGTACTTTTGTTGTCTTATTATGCAAATTTTGCCTTCATCCCTATCTCCTAGTTTTCGATTCTTTTTTAGCTTTCTCCGAATTGTTATGAAAACCAGCTGGTGATGTTTTCGTTCTATCTGTCGTGTGAATTATAATAGGTCACAAACATGCCTCAGTGGCAGATGAAATTTGATCCTGAGCAAAAGCATATGGTTTCAAGAGCCCCATTACAAGAGTCGTTGAATCAGAACGCGCAATCCCATGTTAGTGGAGAACGTAGGGAAGCGTCAAGAGAAGTAATGCGGGGAGGAGAAGGGGCAGGGAGGAAAGGGAAAGGGATACTAGCTGAAGAAAAAATGCAGGATATGGCTATAATAGTTCTGAGGTTTCCTCTGCTTGTTCTGCTTCATCATCCGAAAGAAGTCTAGTGTTCCCTGTGGCCGGGGTATGGACAATTGGGTACAAAGTGTTTGGTTAAAGCCAACCATTTCATTGCTGAGTTATCAGAAAGGAACTTGGCCAGTATAGCGTAAGATGTGCTAATTCTTGGCGCCTAAAATTTTGTTGGCAATGGCTTGAAATTCAGCTCCTTTTAATGATTTTGAATGCAGGTAAAGATTACTCCAGAAGTTAAGCACAAGATTGAACAAGGCTATTATGGCTGAGTTGGTAAAATCACAAAGACGCCTGATTTGGGTAAAAGAATCTGTTTATGATGGAAGAAGAACGCTTTATACAGCAGGATTGCTCCCTTAACCCTCTCGAAAGACTACTATAGCTCTGGTGATGATGATGAATGGATAGGAATCACAAAGTACATATTTTGTGTAGTTTTTCTTTTTTTGTCTATCTTATGCTTGATTAATAGCTATGTTGCTTGGACTCTCTCCGGTGCCTGCACTATTTTTGGAGGATCTGACATGCACCGGAGGGCATTTTAAAAGAGTCTAGCAACATAGTTAGTAGGAGTACTTGTTATTTAATTTTTTCAAATGAGAATTGACATTCTTGATAATCATTTCCAGTGAGCGTAAATTTACTGTGGTGATCAAGTTCATCTCACAAGCGAACTTGCTTCAGTTACGCGAACTTCTTTTCGGGAAACAGGTTGACACCACAGGCACTTAAAATCATTGATATTGTGCTATGGAGCTTAAGCCAAAGGTTCATTTCATTTCCTGCTCTCTGATTGTCATGGTATATTGTTGCAACTAAATCAAGCATTCACCAATTTTCGTGTTCATTTAGGCAAGGTACATATCGGTTGGGAGATTTTCGGCCCTCCGAATATTAAAAACTACAGACACTAGGTAATGGTTTACAGTCTTGGAGGGGGTTCTACCAGAGTATAAAACCTACTCAGATGGGATTGTCACTCAATATTGGTATGACAATCATAAATTCTAATAGATGTTGAGTTTTTGATGTTTAATTGCAATTTAATATATCTTGTTTTCATCAAACAGATATGTCAACTACAGCTTTCATTGAACCACTCCCGGTTGTTGAATTTGTTGCTCAAGTTCTAGGAAAAGATGTAAGTTCAAGGCCACTGTCCGATGCAGATCGAATAAAGGTACATATATTATACAAATGTATCAAATGAATTGTCTTTTAACTTTCTTAAAATGTCAACCATAAGGGCACTACTGAATAAGTTTTTGTGTCAAAACTTTTCCTTAGATGTAACATGTTTAAATCCAAGTGGTTTATAACTTTGTCACTTGGACTCGAGACGTTGATACCTTAACCGTCAAAATCTATTGCTTTAGATAAGAGCTGATTGATTATTGTGCCTTAATCAGGTTGCGGCTCTCAGAGGTGTTAAAGTTGAAGTTACACACAGGGGAAATATTCGAAGGAAATATCGAATTTCTGGTTTGACAACACAGCCAACAAGGGAGCTAATGTATATACTTCTAGTTTCACTCAATGCTTTCTTTCTTTGCATTTCTGTGGCCCTTAATGCTTTACTTGCTTATTCTCATTACAGTTTTCCAGTTGATGAGGAAAAGAACATGAAATCAGTCATAGAGTATTTCCAAGAGGTGTATGGATTTACCATTCAGTATCCTCATCTACCGTGTCTCCTTGTTGGAAGCCAAAAGAAAGTAAATTACTTACCGATGGAGGTAAACATGCGGAGCTACTTCAAGATTCAACTCACTTTTATCTCAAGTGAAAAGTTTTTTCCAAATAATGATTGCTGTAATAGGCTTGTAAGATACTTGAGGGACAGAGATACACCAAAAGGCTGGATGAGAAGCAGATAACTTCACTGTTAAAATCGTCGTGCCAAAGACCACGAGAACAGGAAATGGACATTTTACAGGTTTGTCGATCCACTGTCATGAAAACGTAACAAGTATACACACAAACACACACACACACATTGAAGCCAATTTTTGTAATGCAATTGCTTTCTAGTAACAGACACAGAGAGGTTTTTCGGTAATGAACTAACTGGTGTCTATATATGTCCAGACCATTCGCCAGAACGGATACAAGCAAGACCCTATTGCAAAGGAATTTGGTATCAATATTGATGATAAGCTTGCATCAGTGGAAGCTCGAGTTCTCCCAGCACCGTGGGTAATGACTGATATAGATGTATTTATACGACTCGTTTTCAAAACCACTAACAGATTTATTTATCTGTTTTTTTCTTGTCTCTGTCAGTTAAAATACCATGATGCAGGGAAGGAAAAGGAATGTCATCCACAGCTAGGCCAGTGGAACATGATAAATAAGGTACATAAGATCTTTTGGTTTTAAATTTTAGCATTTGAAGAGGAGTGAAAGGTCAAAAACACACCTAAAGTATCCAGGTTATTTGAGTTTCCTACCTAACTATCAGGTGTTTACTTTTCCTACCTGAACTATCACACCATCGTTCAGGCAGAAAAGTGAGCAATTGATAGTTGAGGTGTGTTTCGATAAACATTTGGTGATACCACTAATAGTTCATGTGGCGAACCTCAAAAACTGTGATACTTTAGGTTAGTTTTTTACCCTTCACTCTTGAAGAATGATACTAATTGCACATTGTTGCCTTCATCATACAGAAAGTAATTAATGGAAGTACTGTAAACCACTGGGCTTGCATCAACTTCTCATGTAATGTCCAAGAAAATGCAGCCCGGGGCTTTTGTCATCAGCTTGCCCAAATGTGCCAAGTCTCTGGAATGGTAAATGTTCCTCATTTCAATATGTTTTAGCCTATGTTACTTGACTCTTTCTGTTGAATCTCAAGAAGTAGTGCACTTTGGAGGATCCGACAACTCTTTTGGACAGTCCGAGCAACATAGCTTTTAGCTGTAGTATGTTTAGTTCTTTGTTTTCTGGTACTGTTTTGGCTCATTTATCATGGAAACAAGTTCACATGTTTCTCTATAGATAAATTTTTGTCTATGCGTGCTGAGCTAAATGGTTTTTACTATTGACACTTCATCTCAGGAATTTAATTGTGAGCCAGTGATACCGATTTATTATGCAAGACCAGATCAGGCAAAAAAGGCACTGAATTATGTATGCAATGCTGCTGCTAGCAAACTTGGAGGAAAAGAATTGGAGTTACTAATTGCCATTCTTCCTGACAACAATGGTTCTTTATATGGTATGTTCCAACCTTTCTTGAATCTTCTATGACGGTCGTGAACATAGTATCCATAGGTAAAATTATTCTTAAAAGTGTGGGATCTGAAAACTTTGAAAATAAGATATGTTACATGCTACAACAGGTAAAGATGACCTGATGATGTACACAATTATTTGCACCGTGTATATTAGTTAAACTCTTTTCTGCTTCATACGTTGGGAAAAAAATATTCTGCTTGATATATCAGGAATATGAGTTGTTTATATATGAAATGAAAGTTGTTGAGTAACACCATTGATCATCAATGTTTAGGTACTCTGAAGAAATTTGTGAGACAAGATTAGGCTGATTCATGTTATCTGTGAGAAAGCATAAAGAAAATAGCATAAGCAGATTGTTGAAATGTACCATTTGAAATTAATGAGTAGTATAAAGAAAATGTGATTAGAAATTGCTAGCAATTTGACGTGTTGAGATGATTATAATCCACTTTTTAACTTCCATATTATGTGTCGGGAATAGATGGGAGGAAGAAACACTGTACTTTTAGATGCTTTGAGATGGAAAATTCCTCTTGTCAGTGATATCCCAACGATCATATTTGGTGCTGATGTGACTCATCCCGAATCAGGAGAGGACTGTAGCCCGTCAATTGCTGCTGTAAGCATCAAGAATTTGCTCGTCACGTCAAGAATTTTTTTCAAAGTGTTTAAATTTGGATATACGATTTTCTTGATTCAGGTTGTAGCATCACAAGATTGGCCAGAAGTTACTAAATATGCAGGTTTGGTATGTGCTCAGCCTCATAGACAAGAACTCATTCAGGATCTTTACCGGACCTGGCAAGATCCTCAACGAGGAACGATGTCTGGAGGGATGATTAGGTGCATATATTGCTTAATATCATCACCTAATTCTCGTTACTGTAACGTTCATTTGAACAAAGAAAAGCAACTAACATGTTTGTTTTACGCCATTTTTCCAGGGAACTTCTGTTGGCATTCAAGAAAGCAACTGGACAAAAACCAATGAGAATAATATTCTACAGGTACTACTACTATATCATGTGATAATTTTCATGATCACATAATGATACCGTTTGTATAACATTGTCTTTCAATTTTATGCAGGGATGGTGTAAGTGACGGGCAGTTTTATCAGGTCCTACTTTATGAACTCGATGCAATTCGTAAGGTGTATATATATATATATATCTGCAAATGTTGGCACCATTCATATATTGTCTTCAATTGTGTGCTTGTCTAGTTCTCTAATTTATTTTTTCCGGTATACAGGCTTGTGCATCGCTTGAACCAGGTTACCAACCTCCGGTAACCTTCATAGTTGTCCAAAAACGTCACCACACACGACTTTTGCCAAATAACCACAACGACAGAAATCACACTGACAGGAGCGGAAACATCCTACCTGGTAACACTTTTTTGCTCTTCTTACATTGACTATTGTGCTTAAACTTATCGAAACATTTTAGACTTTTGGAACTTGCGGTGTTAAACATTCCATGGCATTTTTGTAAACGAAAGTTTCAAGAGTTAGAAACATGCCAAATACAGAAATGTCTTGATTCTTCTCGGAACAGACTTAAAAAGAAAAGAGTGTCGCATAAAATGGAACACAGGAAGTAACAACCTTGTTAGTTAGTATGGTGGCAAGTGTTCCTTTTTCGACTTTGTTATGTGTTTTTCTTCTTTGTTGGCTCAAACTTAATATCGACAAATGCAGGTACTGTTGTGGATACTAAAATTTGTCATCCGACTGAATTTGATTTACTATGCAGTCATGCTGGAATTCAGGTGAAGTTCTGTAATTGTAATTTTTTGGATAATACATTAGAAATACAAGTCTTTGTTTGGAAGAAAGCAACATAAGAGTTAACATAATGTTGGATTTGTAGGGAACTAGTCGTCCTGCACACTATCATGTTCTCTGGGATGAAAATAATTTTTCCGCGGATGAAATGCAGTCTTTGACAAACAACCTCTGCTATACGTAAGCAATCTTAATTCTCAACTCATACCCTTTCCAAAAGTTGATTTATTACTATAGCTGTTTTCGACAAAATTCAATTCCTTAGTGACCGTTGGATTAATTGCAGATATGCTCGATGCACTCGATCTGCTCAGTAGGTAAATTTCTAATACTCTCTCCGAAAAACTGACACTCACTACAAAATCTTGATCATTTTAGGGTCCTCTGCATCCATTCTGCTTTATTTAGGTTTGCAACATTATGAGCTCAACTGGCTTAGTTGATAAGCGTTAAGTGTTGCACCGACTTTTACAAGTAAAAGCATTTACGTATTTGGATATAAGTGTTAAAGGAAATTGATAATAAGCATATTATTCTCATAACTTTTGCAAGGTTCCTCCTGCATATTATGCTCATTTGGCGGCCTATAGAGCACCGCTTTCACGGAACCTGACGCGCATGGCAATGGTTCAATGCGTAGCACACGTGCAACGAATGGTTCTGTGAATGTCCGGCCATTATAAGCATTGAAAGAGAAGGTGAAGAATGTGATGTTCTATTGCTAGAAGGGTGAATGTTGAATGTTACATAGTAGTAGTTAGTTAGTACATGTATTATGAAATTAGGATAGGGATCTAATCATGAAATGCTATGTTTATATAGTAGGGAACAAATTGCAATAACAAACTTAGTAAGGTGACTAGATGTCTCTGCTTTATGTAATACATGTACAATCTGCCTAGCTAGTTCAAATTTAGAATCATATGCATAGCTTCACTTGCAGTTCAATTTTGCCTTTTTATATTGTAACACACCACTTAGAAGTATATTAACAACCAGAGTCAAGAAACTATAATTTTAATTTCATGCTACAATTAACACGCTGCGTTTATATTAAATCTACCACACTGCGAAGAACCTCCAATGAGTTAATTCATGCGGCTGGAGCATAATCATAATCGGCGTCATCGCCATCTCTTTCCAAGGATGCGGCAGGAGCATAATCATAGTCCTGATCATCGCCATCTCCTTCCCAGCATGCCGCAGAAAGATAGCTATAGTCTCCATCAGCCATCACCATCACCACCTCCCAAGACTAAGCATGTCGCGAGCATAGTCATAATCGCCATCATCATCTCCATCCGAACATGAACTTTCTTTGGAACCCAATAATCTTGAAAATGCTAGGACATTCTATATATTTCTTCTTCGTACTACAGAAATATGAGATATTAGGTGTTAGTATCTCTTTAATGTAGGATATGACTTGAAAAATGGTACTTTGTAATATGCTTATATAAAGGAAAGAGAGAAGAGTGGACTCGTTTTGACACGTTAAGAAGTGTAATGTTGGGCTCAAGAATGTGCACAACCATAAGTTGGCTGAATTTAAGCTACTTTTTGGGCTGCCACATCCAAAACTCACTTTACATGTCATATGTATATATATATATATATGATGAGTGTTAAAGCTTATTCTCCATCCTGGTGGTGGAGATAGAATCTCTCTCTTTCTAACTTTATGGGTTGGATTTAATTAAAATTTTAAAGATTTGTGATCTTGAAATAAAATAGGCTATGTGTTATAACGGATAAATATTGTTTGATGGTGTAATTTTTATTTATTTTTTTTGTATTGACAATAAATAAGACTTAATTTAAGTTATATATATCGTTAATGTAAAGAAATAAATATGATATGTTAAGGATGGTGATTTATTTTGGGGGATTCAACAACAAAATTCATACATCTCATATGAAGATTGATGGAGCAAGATAGGGAGTGGAAGAGGGACTCTACAGCAGTTGGGGATGGACATAGATCCTTCCGCCATCCTGTGAGTGTTGGAAATATCGTTTGGCACTCCGATGAATCGCCATCTGCTCCTCTTTTCTAACAAGGATGATGAGCGACAATGACATGAATTCAATACTACAAAAATATGGTGTTCATTGATCTAGAAAAGCTTACGACAAAGTCTTTAGGAAAATTCCGAGATGTCTGAGGTTAAAGGCGAATTCAGAATTTTATATTAGAACATGTAGCCAAGATCATTGGAGGACAATGAGAGAAAACTCGAATCACTTTTCGCCGTGGACGGGGTTGCACTGTGGATCGACTTTAGCCCATTTCTATTTTCCTTGGTGATGGATGAACTAATGCAATATATCCAAGGAGAGGTGCTATGGAGTATGTCATTTACAAATGATATAGTTTTGATTGACGAGACACGAGACAAAGTTAACAATAGATTGGAGATTTGGAGACAGAGTACTCTAAGACCGAGTTCAAGTCGGGAGGCGTAACTAAGACATAATACTTGAAATACAAGTTCGCAACATAACACACGTGGCGTGGAAGCAAGAATTAAAACACAAGGATCCCAAGAAAGGAAGTTTCAAGTACCCGAGGTCAATAATCCTAAGGGAATAAAGGGAGATTCGACGATGATTTACACGTCGTATCGGAGCATGGTGTATGAAATGGAGTCGCATCTCGATGTCTTGTTTGACAGAATGCATCATCAAGTCTTAAAAGAAAGTTTTATAAATTGGTGGTCAAACCGCCTAAGCTACGTGGTGAGCGTTAATCAAAAACTCTCACATCCGTAAGATAAGAGTAGCGGAAATGCAGGATGTTGGAAATGGATGTGCATGGATATACTAGAGATAGGTGTGTAGATCAAGAACGAAGCTATCCGGGACAAGGTCGGAGGGACTTCGTGGTGGACAAGATGAGGATCAGATGATTCTGGAGATGTACATGTGAAGAGAAGATGTACAAATGCCTCTGGGTAAGAGGTAATGAGGTTGACTATAATGAGTTTAAGGAAAGGTAGAGATAGACCGAAGAAGTATCAGGTGATATGATTAGACAGGACATGACTCTAGATAGAAAAATATGGAGGTCGAGGATCAAGGTAGAAAGTTAGTAGGTTGTGCCTTGTCTAGTTCCTTTTTTTAGTATAGTTATTATTATTCTTACTATCTTATTCTTCAATTGTTGTATTACCTATTGTTTTCGTTTATTGTTATCGTATACTGCTGCTACTATTCTTGTCACGCCCGCCTTGGGGGGGTAAGGACTCGCATCCGTGCCCTATTAGGACTCCTAACTGCTAGACTACCGAGTTTGCCAATATCCGGTGTCTCGATCGTCTCTAACTCGTTTCACTAATCAATCCAAGCATAACTACAGAATACACCTCCACTGACCGCCTATATCCACTGCATATAACATCACCAAATCCGTAATCACACTCATAAGGGAACCCTATGCGCTTCTAATAGCGCCACCACAAGCCAGCTCTTGGTTATCTCTAAATCAGCATAACAAATGCCGAACAACTACGTGGACCCAAGGTCACCACTACTAACTAGAATGGGCCCCACACGACCAACATAATAATACTAAACAACTAAAACATACGCACTAGCTCCATACGACTCCGCACAACTAACCACAGAGATATATACACCATCTCGCAAGCCTCTAAGAATAATGATAATGGCCTGGGACAGGCCCCGACCTACCCGTACTACAACAAAGAAATGGCAAACTCAATATCAAGCTCCGAATGACAAGTGAGCTTCATGACTCCGCGCCGTTAGATCACGAGGGATCGACTCGTCTATAGGTACTCCGCAGTAAGTAATGCACATTAAACGGCCAGACATCGGGTACCGAGTATGCAAAGCAAATCGAACATAATCAATATAAGCAACATAACTAGAAATTCAACATAGAAGGAAGTATCTCGAACTGCCCTGGATCGATGAAATCTCGGGGCCAAGCTGTCTCGTACCGAGGCAAGGTAGGAGCATACCTGCCGTCATGGCGACCTCGTCTATCGCCTATTAGGTATCAAGTATATACATATATATAACAAACAAGTGACCTATACCAATCCCCATAATCCAAAAGGTGCCAACCAACACACAAATCTATATATCCCTACCCTAGTCAAAACCATCCAAAAATAAATCACTCCACTACGCCTACTAACTACGAGCACTCTACGCCCTTGGGTTCAAGGGGGCTTCTGGGCTATGGCCTCGACTATAACCGTGTTCGAGTCCCGAGACTCTGTGAATCGTAAACTCGTAATCCGTATCTCGTACCGCCTCGGGCGCAAAACGCACAACAGGGTAAGCTATACCGCTATGCCGATCAACCCGATACAGGAATGCCGCATCCCATCTTTGTCCTATCATGACCCGCATGCCACTGGTGACGTATCTCACCCTCCGGGTCAAGCAGTTGGACACAAACTCTATTAACCTAGGCTGAGGTCTTCTCTAAGGGTGCCCTCATAGCACAAACAAGACTCAACAAACAATAATCACGTATAGCAAGCATGTTTGATCCGAAAATACCATCCAGATTCCGATTTCTTTATTCGAACTCTTTTCTCCATTAAACCGATTCTCATACGAGCTATATTATATCCGAGATATTATCCTCGACCGTCCGATATCAGCTACCAACTTTCATTCCGAATATATATCATAATATTATAAAACATGCTTGCTAGATTCATACTCGACTCACTCGACTTCGAATTCTTTCTTTATAATTCACGCTATTTGTATATCGATTATTAACTCGTCGAAGGAACTAGCTTTACATACCTTCGTCGCATTTCCCGACTAACCTGCGAGCTCGGCCGCACTTCGCTATTTCTCTAACTCCACTCATATATATATATATATATATATATATATATATATATATATATATATATATGTCAATTAAAACTAAATACGCTAATATTCCGGAAGAAAATATCACTTTAATGCAGAGTATGCCCAAACTTTGACTTGTTTAAAAACGGTCGAAAACTTGCTATTTCTCGAAAGTCCGTAAGGGAGAAATACTCACTTTAGGCTAGGAGTATATTGATACTCAGTTTGGAGCAATTCCACTTACCTTAGCTCCTAAGAAGACGACGATTCGCCGACCGACTTTCACGAAACTAACTACGTAGAAATGCTCTCTGCTGCTAACTACCTCGATACCTGAGGTTAATTTATTTGGACCACGAACGTAAGGAAATTTCACTGGAATCTTCGTCCTCTCCCGTCTTTCGACTTTCCGGGGAAATTATATGAAATATAACATTTAAAACCGAAGTTGGAGGCTTATACTTGGGCTCGGATAGGGACTCCGTGACACGACGCCAACGCGGAGGCTCCCTCCTCCGTGGCACGTTGCCATCGCGGAGGCTCTCGCCCTGGCCCGCGGGATGGTTCGACGACCCTTATCCTATCTTTTCCTGGCCTTTTCCTAGCATGTAAGGCATTCAAAAAAACTCTTAACCAACATGTATCGTAATTACATCTACACGTCGAGAATTTACTAGCCAGAACAATTCTATTCTTCATTGAATTCAACATGATTTTTTTTCAATACCGTATTTGCTTTGTATACTTGTTTTTATCTTTAGCCGGGAATCTATCAGAAAAAGCCCCTTCACATTCATAAAGATGCGATAAACCGCATATACATCACTCACCTAAACTCGATCCATTTGGGCGAAATTACACTAAATATATTATTAATTTTATAATATAAAAATTTCTGCCGTCTTTACGCTTTCATAACGTTGCCTCTTCGACACGTGCAAATTCCTACTTAAAAAGTATTGAAAGGGAAGTAAGGGGTCATTTAGTTCGGCGACAAATTTATTTTTGGATTATAGTTTTAGAATTAATTTATTCTATTTTCCATGTGGAATAAAATAACATCAAATTTAAAATATAAAAACGTAAAAAAACAAAAAATTGAAAAAATTAAAAAAACTAAAAAAAATAAAAAATTTAATTTCAAATTTAATCATAATATCCCACATGAAATCAAACAATTATGTTCAACGTCCTTGACTACAGATATTGTGAAAATGTTCTGATATTAATTTTTTTTTTGTGCGTTATATATATAGGATGACAAAATTAGCTCGTAAAAATTTGATTCACTTAATTTTTGTTTAAAAAAATCTAGATGGATTGATAATCCACTTATTTATTAAGTTAGCCCATTACTATCTATTCAATTCAAACTATCTAAAAATTGGAATGATATATAATTTAAATTGACCTACAAAAAATTTTAAAAGAGAAAACTTTAAAAATCAAACTAATAAAAAAATTAAAAAAATTAAAAAAATTAAAAAAATTAAAAAAATTAAAAAAATTAAAAAAATTAAAAAAATTAAAAAAATTAAAAAAATTAAAACTTGGTAAGATTTAAGGGATTTGGAACTATAAATTATTAATTTTATTTATTTTGATCAATTCAAATTCGCTCAAACTCGCTCATGAATTGACGCCCTACTTATTCACAATAAAATTCAGAGAAAAAGGGTCATATTTTCCCCTCTACTATTAAAAAAATTTAACTTTACCATCTCTTATACTATCGATTCATATATACTCTTAATGTTATACTATCAATCTATATGTATTTAAAGTCATAGACGTTGCACAAATTTGTCCTTCGTCTGTTAACCTCATTCATTTTAGACAAAATGACAAGCCAACTTACTAAACTAACCCTTCTACTTTCACCACTATCCATAATCATCAATATATTCACCATATATATCATCACCATCAACTAATTGAGCGATGAATATGGAATATACAAAGAAATTTTTTCACGAGTTACTAATAATCGTGTACATAAATATTTATTTTCATTTCAATTTATGTATACTACGTACTTTTCCTTTTAGTTTGTTCTTAAAAACACGTTTCTATATATTTGTAACTTTTAATTCGTATATATTATATGCATACGTTCAAAGACCACAACATTTAAATGCAGATTTCTTAAGAGTATTATACTCATCTTTGATTTTTAAACTATAAAAATTTTAATTTGGTTTTGGAAAAAAAAAAATTTATTATCATTCAAAATAAAACACATAAATTAAAACAGAGGAAGCATAGTACTGCCAATAGCCTGCAATCCATGTCAATGCTTTTCATAAGTTAATAATTTATTATATACTTAAATTAAAAAATACATCTAATAAGATATTAGGGAGCTGCGTAAAGTGGTTTCAACTAAATAAGTTACGAATTATATATAGTCCCAATTTATTTTTTATTTTTCAAAAAAGGACTAGGATTATTAAGACCTTGGTTATTCTTACTACTTCCTTGTTCCTACTAAAACTTCCTTAATGTTTGAACTAGACAACACTAAGTTTGACCAAAAATGGTGTGTCTATTCTACTTTCCAAAGAACTTTCATGAATTTATTCATGTAGCCGAGCATACTCATAATCTCCATCGTCATCTCTTCTAAAGATGCCGCAGAGCATAGTCACAATCTCCATCATCATCACCATCTCCTTCTAAGGACGTCTACTGAGCATAGTCATAATCTCCATCGTCATCACCATCTCTTTAAGCACATGCCGCAGAGCATAGTCATAGTCTCCATCATCATCATCTCCATTTAAACACGATTTTCTTTTTTTCGAACCTAATAATTCAAAATTCCGCATTCTATTTCTTAGCAAGAAATTATTGAATTATGAGGTAGATATATTGGATGTACTTGTACCTCTTTTGATAATATAAGATGTGAAGATTAATGATATTTGTGTTTGTGTATGATAGGTGAAGAAACCATATGCTTATATAAAGGAAAAAGGCAAGTGTGGACTCATTTTGACACGTTAGAAAGTGTGTTATGTTAGCTAAGGAATGGTTGGCTCTAAATTGGCTTTACATGTCACTATAATATTTGTATGTGATGAGTGTTAAAAGGTTACATATTCTCTATATATCCTTGTGGAATAGAATCTTTCTATATTCAATTTCTAACCTTTTTTGGAGGTAAATTGAATGAGCCAAAACAAAATTTAGTTAGTGGAGACGTGTGCATGGCACGTGGAAGTGTGTTTTATCTACGTGGATGCTTAGTTGGCATGCCACATAGATAGGGCTATATATATTGATTAATATATATATATATATATATATATATATATATGTCCTTGATTAATTTGACAACAAAAGCATTCAAAGATGTTGAAATTCTTTTGTGCATGAGTATTCAACCTACTTTTGGGGCTGCCACATCCAAAATTCACTTTACATGTCACAGTATATGTGTGTGTATATATATATATGAGTTACAGTTGATAGACGGGGTCCCTCCACTCTTAATTAGAGATTGGTCTGCTTTGGGTATGGAAAAATTCGCTGAAAGCACTACCACCATAATAAGCTATGCAATGCATGATTCGAATTAATTGAGACTATAATGCGAGTACCGAACATCAAATTTATATATATAATGAGCTTTAAAGATTATTCTCATTCTTGGTGGTGGAGATAGAATCTCTCTCTCTCGACTTTGTGGGGAAGATATAAGTATAAACCATCAAAATCCATTAAAGTAACATAATTTATTTTAAAAAAAATGAGAATTTTTTTATCTTTTTTGATTTTTTTAATATTTTTAATTTTTGAAAACAGTTTTTTTAAGAAAAAATTGTAATTTGGATTAAATTTTAAAAAGGTTTTGTAAGTGAAAGTGAATACCTAGAACTTACAAATTTTTTGAAGACAAATTTTCAAAAAATGGACAAAATTTCATGATTTTCAATTTTTTATTTTAAAAAAAAGATATCTACTTTCAAAATATATAGTCAAACGAGAACTAGAAGTGTTCAATGCCACGTGGAAAGTGTGCATTATGTTTCTTATGGATACATGCTTAATTGGCACGCCACCTAAATGTGTTACATGACGATGAAAAGTCAAAGTCAAGTAGCCGATGGACGAAGTCAACACTAATGGAAGTTATATCTTTGAAATTAACAATTATTTCGAAAGCCTTTAAAGTCGCTTAACCGCGATGAATACTATAATAGTCATAGTACACCACCTTCTCTAAACCCTAATAGCTTATGCGACACACACTGCGCAATGATGATACATATTGAGTCTAATATTAATATATTATCGTGTTTACTAACTTGACTTTCCATCATCAAAGGACATATTCGTTTTATAGTTTGTTGATTATAATTGTCGAATTTTCAAGATATATTTAAAGAGAAATCAAGTGGTAATGTATCGATTAATATGAATACAAATCTCTCGTAAATAGAGGCTATTATTCAAATATTAATATCAAAAAAGACATTCTATCTATAAATTATAGTAAGCTATGATACGTAAAACCCTAACACCATGATGTAGACCTCCATTACACTAAAAGATATATCCAATTGATATATAAACCTATATATTCTCACTAATTAAAAGAAGAAGAAAACTAGGATTAATTATTTAAAAAAACTAAAATTAGATCGGTGGTGAGTTCGATCAAACACACTGCATCTATCTCAACCATCATCACCGAACAAAATCTCCGATGAATTCATGCAACAGAGCATAATCATACCTCCATCGTCGTCATCTCCTTCCAAAGATGCAAAGACAGCATAATCATAATTATAATCTCCATTATCGCTATCGCTTCAAAGAATGTCCGCAGAGCATAGTCATAGTCTCGCATCATTATCACCATCTTCCTCTCTAAACATGCTGCTGGAGCATAATTATAATCTCCATCATCATCATCTCCATCTGAACATGACCTTCTCTTCTGAAACCCAATAATCTCGAAAATGCTAGACATAAGGTTATATATCTCTTCTTAATAAATTTGACTATATAGAAATATCAAATATGATATTGACTATTGTATGATCTCTTAAATAAGATGTGATGGATGTTATTTTTGTGTCAGGTATGATATATAGGTGATGAAGAAATCATATATATATATATATAAGTACAAATTTTGGACTTGTTTTGACACGTTAGGAAGTGTGTTGTGTTAGTTGAAGATTGTGCAGAGCCATATGCTTGGCTCCAAAATTCACTTTACATGTCATTGTAATATATTTCTATCTCTCTCTTAACTTTTTGAGGTGGAAATAGAATCTCCTATATTGATAAATTTGAATAAATTTTGTATAATTAAAAGATTTTGAAAGAACAACTTTGGAGAAGAGGGTATATTTGTCATTTGATTGTTTTTATTTCAAAATAGGTAATCTTGATATTACTTACAATGAGATTAAATAATATACAAATCAAATACAAAAATTATAAATTAATTTTATTCTATATTTCGAGATTTATTATTCTTATTAATGATATCAAAACAAATCTCAAATCATGGAAAGTGTGCACGTACGGAAGCGTGTAATATCTACGTGGATGCTTATATGGCATGCCACCTAGACAGGTAACACCGCTCGGAGAACAATTAGATACAAAAATGTCAACAATTTTTTATTTTTTGCGTGGATTCTCAAGTAATTTGAGGTTAATTAACTACCCTTTCATGCATGATAGAGGTGAATTTAACATATGTAATATATGGGCACACATCTTCTTAACTCGAAAATATGGTTGGTAAGAGGAAAAGTTTCTTCTTCTTTTTAGGGTGCTTTTCGGAACAACAAATAGAGATGTGTGGAGTCTCAGAGCTCAGAGAATTAGAGTATACGGCTAGAAATTACTGTGTCGGGATTTGAATTCTTCCTCATCCATAACCTGCTCAAAAGGCAAGTATATTTTCCTCTCGGTAGAAAATCATGACCGTAATGATAAATCAAAAGCTATATACATGGAACTTGAGTGGATTTTTGTTGAAATGGGAATCTTGGTAACTAGTTTGAACAGTTCATGTAAATGTATATTAATATATTCATTAATATCTATACATATTTAATGATAAATCAGTTATTATTATATATTAATTAAATTGTGAATATTATAAAGATTTATAATTTTTAAATTCGTCTCTATGTGTGATCGCACCTAAGTGCATAGCTACCTCTTTACAATTGTTTGAGTTGATCTAAAACGGTCTTATACAGGGAGCATGTTTATTCGATCGGTCCTACCTCGCTTTTATAATAGAACATGACTTATATTCTCAACACGCCCTTATATGGGGGCCTGAAAATTCTTTTTTATACTGTGACACCAGATTCAATCTCGAAGACTTCTTCGTGATCTCGATATACATGAAGTGTACGTCATCTCACATAAAATTTAAACCCATTAACATCCATAAAGAGTATATTCTTTGTTACTTGAATTATATTCTCACTAAGATAATTTAGAAGAGAATTTTGAGATCTTACAAGCTAAGTGCATAGATAGTCATATTACCTTAGAACCCAAAGAATAGTCGAGGTTTTTAAATTTTGTTAGTTTGACCCTTTTAAAATTAACTTTTAACTATTGAATCTAAAGTTTCAAAGCTTTAAATATACAATTTTGAAGTTTTGTTGCTTTTCAAAATCAATAAAATAAAAGTTGAGTAACTATCTATCAAATAAGATGTATATTGAATATATAAGGTAAATCTATTTATAATTCCCTACCATTATAATATATAAATACGATTACATCATTAGTACTACTTGAGATTTTTATATAAATTCATGTTTTACTAGCTAAAATTTATGGCTAATTGCATGTTTTATTGTAGTGATTCTTTGGTCCAACAAGAACCACCAAAAGAATTACAAATTCATGCGACGGGAGTTTAATCATAGTCTCCATCATCGTCATCTCCTTTCAAGGACGGCAGAGCATAGTCATAGTCTTGATCGTCATCATCGCTTTCCAAGAACGTCGCAGAGCATAGTAATAGTCTCCATCGTCATCATCGCCTTCCAAGGACGCCGCAGGAGCATAGTCATAGTCTTCATCGTCAGTCACACCTTCCAAGGTGTTGTAGGAGCATAGTCATAGTCCGCACGCATCTCCATCTACACTCCACCTTCTCCCGGAAATCAATAATCTTGAAAATGCTAGACATTATCTATATATCTTCTTGTTCTTACTACTTCCTTGTTCCTACTAAAACTTCACGTTTGAATTAGACAACACTAAGTTTGAACAAAATGGTGTGTCTATTCTAAATTTCTCTCCAAAGAACTTTTTAATGAATTTATTCATGCAGCCAAGCATACTCATAATCTCCATCGTCATCTCTTCTAAAGATGCCGCAGAGCATAGTCATAATCTCCATCATCATCACCATCTCCTTTCTAAGGATGTCAGCTGAGCATAGTCATAATCTCCATCGTCATCACCATCTTTAAGCATGCCGCAGAGCATAGTCATAGTCTCCATCATCATCATCTCCATTTAAACACGATCTTCTTTTTTTCTCGAACCTAATAATCTTGAAAATTCCGCACATTCTTTCTATAGCAAGAAATTATTGAATTATGAGGTAGATATATTGGATGTACTTGTACCTCTTTTGGTAATATAAGATGTGAAGATTAATGGTATTTGTGTTTGTGTATGATAGGTGAAGAAACCATATGCTTATATAAAGGAAAAAGGCAAGTGTGGACTCATTTTGACACGTTAGAAAGTGTGTTATGTTAGCTAAGGAATGTGGTTGGCTCTAAAATTGGCTTTACATGTCATTATAATATTTGTATGTGATGAGTGTTAAAAGGTTACATATTCTTATATATCCTTTGTGGAATTCAATTTCTAACTTTTTGGAGGTAAATGCATGGCACGTGGAAGTGTGTTTTTATCTACTACAAGAAATTGACTATTTAATTTGAGAGACAAATTCAGAATTTAAATTTTTTAAATTTTCATAATAATCTCAAATTAATTTACAATGTTATTTTGATTTACAATTAAATATTTATAAAATTTTAATGAGTGGTACGAGTAGCTCCCGTAAAGCTGTCACACGTGCATAAAGTGCTAGATCTGCCGCCGACTATAGTATAAATGAAAGAATAACATTAATTTTAGATCATAAACAAATAAGTTAATTTAGCCAAATTATCTTTTTTAGTTAATATAATAATGTCTAATAACAACAATAATATACCCGTATAATCTTTCAAAAATGTAAGTTAATTGAAATTATTTTTTTAGTAAATTTCTAGTTTTTTTTTAAAAATGTTTAAAAAGAAAATGACAAGTAGGATCGATCGGAGAAAATATGTTGTAGCTAATTCCAGTTAGTCATCTCACTACTAGAAATTAAAAAAATTTCATCACAAATTAATAAAAATTTGTGTTATAAAATGATTTCTCACCATTTTTCACCGAACCAGCCTACTAAGAAATGCATGGTGAGAAACAAATTCTCACTAAAATAGTGGGAAGCTTCAAGAATTTTTCATATGAAAACACTATTATTTTTTCTTTTCCCACCAATAATCAATGGGAATAGTCACTTAACATTTTCAACGAAAAACTTCAATGGATAATAATAACTTTTTAGTTGTCTTTACATGTTTGATTGAGCCTGATGGTTACACATATCACATAATACTACTCTTTTTATCCTAATTTACGTGTTATACTTTTCTTTTTTTAATTATAATAAGATAATTTCAAAAACAACAAAAGTAAAAAAATCAAAAAAAATAATATAAATTTTTTAAATTTTTTATTTAATAATTTATAATCACATAAATATTTATGTTCTGCCATGAGCCATACCCCAAAGAACACCAGTGTGTTGCAAAAAATTGGTGAAGAAAGGCTTTAGTGGTGACTTCAGTTGTTCCAAAAGCTTGAACTTTCAGTGACCCCTTATTGACAACAAAGGTCGCCACTAATACTAATTAATTTCTTTTATTTTTAATAGCATTGGCCTACGTACTCGAGTTCTTTTGAAATTAATCTCATTGTGATTGGGATTTGATTATTGCAATTTTTAATCTTCAATGAGGAATTTTGTGCTGCCAGTTATCAGCTCGCATTGATTACAATCCCTTTTTTATTTATTTAAATCTTTTATTTCAAGAAATTAAAAAAATTTATAAGATATATTAGTTGTCCTATTTTAATTTGTTGCTTATTACAATAAATTTATACTAAATATATTTAAGAGAAAAATACAAACATCTTTTCTGTGTAACATGTATATTATTACATAAAAAGACGAAAAAACCCTCCATATTCAAAGAAAAAAGAAATCTCATACTCTTTTATAATTTAAATAGAAGAAAATAATACTTTAACTCCCTTTCTATTTTCTTTAAAATATACTTTAAGTTTCTTTTTTCTTCTCCTTTTGTCTCATTCATATTATTTCTCTCTCCAATCGATCACTGGCCTTTTTACCCTCGTCTCTCTCATGCTCTCCAATCGTTGCTCCATCTCAATTTTTTCTCTAATTGTTGCTTGATTCAGACTTCATCCTTGTCGATAATAATTGCTAGGGTTATCCCATAATATTCCGTCTATGACAAGGCTCGGCGAGAGAGGCCGGGAGACCCTAATTGGAGTCATAATCGAACGTGACGCTTGCTTGGTAGGCTTAGTTAAGAAATAAAGGCGCTCTTGTTATCACAGCTATAACTTTTGGCATGATAGTAAGTTCTTGATACTAACAAGTGCTATTAGAGCGAAGGTCATGAGTTCGATTCCAAGAACAACATTCTCGCATGAGGCGTGTGTCGGGAGGGGATTGTCTGATAACAAAGAACATCTCCCGCTATGGCAAGGCCCACGAGAGAGATTGGGTGCCCGAATCGGAGTCATGATCGAACATGGCGCATGCTTGGTGAGCTTAGTTAAAATAAGATTGCGCCTTGCTATTAGCTATAGCTTTTGACATGATGGCCGCTAAGCGCTTGATTTTAACAGCACTAATCGCACCTGAGGACTATGTTTGACTACAATGTCACTGCTATGCATAAATTATTCAGATATTTTTAAAACAATACATTTAATTAATATTCACAATGTCCCTAACACCTTGGCACGAGAGACCTCAGCCAAAAGGTTTCCACTAATATATATAAACCTATCTTTTCCTAATGGAAAGGAAAAAGTAGATTAGGACTAATTAAACCCAAAGGTTTCTTAATCACTTCCTCATTTCTACTTAAAACTTCCTTACACATGTCAGATCACCCGACAATATTAAGTTTGACTAAAAACCGTTGTGTCTATTTTAGCTTCGCCACTGCAAAGAACCTCTTAATAATTCATGCAAAGCTAGAGCATAATCATAATCTCCATCTGCTATCTCCTCTTAAGGATGCAGCAGGAGCATAATCATAGTCTCCATCATCATCATCATCTCCTTCCAAAAATGCAGCAGGAGCAGGAGCATAATCTCCATCATCATCATCGCTTCCAAAAAATACTACAGAGCATAGTCGTAATCCGCATCATCATCTCCATGAATACAACCTCTTGAACCCAATAATCTTGAAAATTCCAGACATTTTATATTTCTTAGAAAAATATTGAATTATGAGCTAGATATTAGATGTACTTGTACCTCTATTGATAAGATGTGAAGATTAATGGTATTTGTGGTGTATATGATAGATGAAGAAACCATATATGCTTATATAAAGGAAAGAGCTAAAGGTGTGACTCATTTGACACGTTAGGAAGTGTTATGTTACTCGAGAATGTGCACAACCATAAGTTGGGCACCAAAATTGACTTTACATGTCATTGTATTTGCATGTGAGGTGTGTTAAAAGGTTACATATTCTCCATATATCCTTGTGGAATAAATCTTACTATGTTCAATTTCTAACTTTTTTTGGAGGTAAATTGAATGAGCCAAAACAAAATTTAGTTAGTGGAAGTGTGTTTTTATCTATGTGGATGCTTAGTTGGCATGCCACCTAAACAGGGGTTACACTTGAAGAACAAAGTCGATATGTGTCTTTTGACTACAAAGACATTCAAACATGTCGACATTCTTATTGTGCATGAATTCTAAGAGTATATGAGTATTCAACTTAAGAGGTTGACTATATATACCCTTTCATGCATGATAATTTTTATATCTTTACATTGGATCTAAATTAGTATATACTCATAAGAGTTATTCTTAGAAGTGGAGTTTTGGGGAATAAGAAAAAGCAGCAACAATAACTAATATATTCAGTGTAATCCCACCAAATGAGGTCTACGAAAGATAGAATCGCACGCAGCCTTACCCTTACCTTGTGAGAGGTAGAGAGACTATTTTCAATAGACACTCGGCTCAAAGAGAGAATAAGAGTACTTCTACGCTCTATTAATGAATGTTATTTGTTAATACTCTTGGGGTCATTATAGAAAATACAATATTTGTGGTTATTAAACTTACCACAAAAAGTAAAACAAATATATATGCTACCAAAAGTTTGGAAAATAGATTTCTGGGCAAATTGCTATTAGAAAATGACTTTTAATGGCGATTGTAATCGTTATCAAATAAATTTTATGGGTTCTGAAGTTTAAATCGAAAATATTAAATATTAATAATTGGATTCTAAATTTAATAAAAATGATAGAGCGCTCGTGCCTTTGTAGCTAGCCAAAAATTTGGGATCGAACGGAGATGGTCAATCAAATCTGGAGAAATTTGTGGGCTAACACACACCGAAAATCTTGAAAATCGTAAATTTTTAATTTTAATTAAAATAAATATTCTATTTGTTTAAAAATAAATAAAGTGATAGAGCAAACGTCACTAGGCCTTGTAGGCTCTGTGCGTGCCTAAAATTTGAGACCGAACGGAGACGGCCAATCAAATCTCGAGAAATTGTGACTAACACACACCGAAAATCTTGAAAATAGTAAATTCTTATTTATGCGAAAAATAGTGATTCGCCAAAAAAGTGATGTAGCGCCTCGTCACTGTGGCTTGTAGGCTGCGCAGCCAAAATTTGTGGCCGAACGGAGACGGTCAATCAAATCTCCAAAATCCGTGAGCTAACACACACCGAAAATCTTGAAAATCGTAAATTCTCATTTATGCAAAAATAGTGATACTAACCAAATAAAGTGATGTAGCGCTGGGTCACTGTGGCTTGTAGGCCGCACATACCTGCAATTTGGGCCGAACGAAAAATGGGGCCAATCAAATCTCGAGAATCCAGGCTAACACACATCGAAAATCTTGAAAATCGTAAATTTTCATTATGCGAAAATAGTGATGCCGATCAAATAAAGTGATAGAGCAATCGTCATCGCCTTGTACGCCGCGTTACGTAGAAATTTGTGGACGAACGGCGACGGTCAATCAAATCTCGAGAAATCCGTGAGCTAACATACACCGAAAATCTTGAAAATTATAAATTTTCATTTATGCGAAAAATAGATGCCGATCAACAAATTGATAGAGTGCTCATCACTGCCTTGTAAGCTGCGCACAACTAAAATTTGGAGCCGAATGACAAATAATTAAATCTCAAAAACTGTGGGCTAACACACCGAAAATCTTAAAAATCGTAAATTTTTATTTTTTTAATGTTTTAAATTTATATTTAAAATGGTATGACACTCGTCACCAGGCATTGCGCACAATCAAAATTTCGGGCCGAACGAGAATGTCAAATTAAATCTCAAGAAATCCGTAGCTAACACACACCGAAATCTTGAAATCGTAAATTCTCATTTATTCGAAAAATAGTAATGCCGGCAAAATAAAGTGATAGAGAGTTTGTCACAACGCCTTTTGGGCTGCGCACAACCAAAATTTGGGGCCGAACCACGATAGTCAATCAATCTCAAGAAATCCGTGGGCTAACACACAATCGAAAATCTTAAAAATCATAAATTCTCATTTATGCAAAAAATAGTGATCCCAACCAAATAAAGTGATAGAGCGACCATCACTGTGCCTTGTAGGCTCTGCGCAACAAAAAATTGAGGCCGAATTGGAGACGGTCAATCAAATCTCGAGAAATTAAAAATTTGTTATAAAATATTTAAAACTTAAAATTATAAATTTTAAAAATTTTAAGATAAAATTATAAGAAATTAAACAAAGTGATAGAGAGATCGTCACTAAGCCTTGTAGGTCGCGCACAACATAAATTTGGGGCCGAACTGAGATGGTCAATCAAATTCGGGAGAAACTGCGTGTGCTAACACACACCAAAAATTTTGGAAATGTAAATTCTCATTTATGCAAAAAAAAGTGATGCCGACCAAATAAAGTATAGAGAGCTCCTCACTGTGTCTTGTAGGCCGCGCACAACCAAAATTTGGAGCGAATGTAGACGATCAATCAAATCTCGAGAAATTAATGGCCAACACACACCGAAAATCTTGAAAATCGTAAATTCTCATTTATGCGAAAAATAGTGTTGCCGATCAAATAAAACGATAGAGTGATCGTCACCAAGCCTTGTAGTTGCGCACACTCAAAATTTGGGGACGAACGCAGGAGATGGTCAATCAAATCTCGAGAAATTCAGGCTAATACACACCGAAAATCTTGAAAATTATAAATTCCTATTTATCCAAAAAATTAGTGATGCCGACCAAATAAAGTGATGTAGCCGTCACCAGGCCTTGTAGGTTGCGTACAATTAAAATTTGGGGTAGAACGGAGACTCTGGCCAATCAAATTCGCAAACTGCGGGCTAACACACACCGAAAATCTTAAAAATTATAAATTTTTATCTATGCAAAAAGCAAGATGTCGACTCAAATAAGTGATAGAGCGTTGTCACCAGCCTTGTAGGCTCCGCGCGCAACAAAAATTTGAGGCCGAACGGAGACCCGCCAATCAAATTCGAGAAATCCGTGGGCTAACACACATCGAAAATCTTGAAAATCGTAAATTCTCATTTATGCGAAAAATAGTGATGCCGACCCAAAGAAATGATAGTTCACTCGTCACTAGGGCTTGTAGGTTTGCGCACAATCAAAATTTGGGGTTGAACCACTCGGGCCAATCAAATCTCGAGAAATCTGTGGGCTAACACACACCGAAAATTTTAAAAATCGTAAATTCTCATTTATGCAAAAAAATCGTAATGCCGACCAAATAAAGTGATAGAGTGCTTCGTCACTGTGCTTGTAGGTCACGCAGAGCTAAAATTGAGGTCGAACGGAGACTGGCCAATCAAATCTTGAGAAATCCATGGGCTAACACACACCAAAAAAAAAAAAAAAAATTTACAAGGGGGAGCCTAAGCAACATGGGCGCCAGGCCGTTGACGACAAAACCGGGTCGGGTAATACGCGTCGATCTATGGCAGCCTAACGTCCTCGATCAATGCTCGCCTGAGCGACAATGTGAAAGAAAACACCTATGCTTATCCTTATACCTAAAAACAATACTAGAGATTGGTGGTGGTAGTGTTGGCCTACCATGGTCGCTTGTAATGGTGGTATTGGTTGTGGTGGTGTTACACCCGTAAGATTCCCGCACCTAGATGGCCTATTCGCGCCTTGGTTACATATTTGAAAGCCATACGTGCTAGAAAAAGGCCCTAGAAAAGACGGATGTGAAACCTCGTCTGACCATCGAGGAAGGAGTCGGGCAGAGCCCCACCGCTGCCTGCGGACACGTTGGCCCTGTCCGTGCCCAAGTATATAAAGCCCCACTTCGGTTTTAAATCA
Organism: Datura stramonium; assembly: GCA_018107945.1. NCBI lineage: Eukaryota > Viridiplantae > Streptophyta > Magnoliopsida > Solanales > Solanaceae > Datura > Datura stramonium. The sequence continues at coordinate 52,346 of JACEIK010000583.1, read as the reverse complement.
TTTATTTTATATAATTTCCGTAAATATCGTGAGAGAGAACGAAGGAGATAATATAATATCGTTCTATTACGCTAAATGTAGTCCACCCAAATTAACCTCGTATACCGAGGTATTAAGCAATAGGAGCATTCCTACGGATTTTGCTCTCACAAATACAGCCGACAAATTGTCGAGCTACCGGACTAGTGGTAAGTAGAATTGCTCCAAACTAGTGTCAATGTTCTCCTAGCCGTAAAGTGAATACTTCTCCCTTCCGCCTTTTGAAAAATAGTGCTTTTTGACCGGTCTTCGAAAGCCTAAGTTTAGGCTAAATTATATCGAAACCGACGTTGCCCTTCGGTAGTGATGTATTTAGTACTAATTGATGTGTATGAATGGGGGCCAGAGAAATAATGGAGGACTGACCGAGCTTCGCTCGGCGCTGGATAACTCGAGGTTAAGGTATGTAAAGCCGCTTTCTTTCCCTGAAGTTAGCAGCTTTAGCCTTGCAATCATAGTAAACTCCGTGAATTTCCAATTCTTGGAGTTGAATGCCGAGTAGCTGAGTGTCTCAAGAAACTGGGCTTGCGTTGCCGTATCGTACTCACCGAAAGTCAAGAAGGCATGCGCCAAAGGGCGAGTTAGCATTCGTATTCGGGAAGATAGCCTATTATATGAATAGCAAGCATGTTGTTAGAATAAAAGATACAGATTTTGCATTAAAGTTAGTAAAGTAAAATCGTATAGACTGACAAGATTTTACACAGACAGCCATTCGTACATGATATCTTGGCTACGGACTGTTATCTGCATGTATGATATCTTGACTACGCGTATTAGCCATTCGTACGATAGTATAATGGCCAGCGCATTAGCCATACGCTAGATAAAGACATGTATCCGGCTTTAAAACAAGAGAGAATCGTATAAACATAGAAAGAGATCGTATCAAGAACGTATTTGATAGTATTTTTCAGCTTAAACATGCTTGCTATATATATGTGTTATTTGTTTGTTGAGACTTGATGTTGTGTGAGGGCATCTTATTGAGCTGTCGCCCGCCGCCCCCGGGTTGGTAATCGTGTCGCCCACCGAGCCGGGTGGGTTTACGTCACTCCAAGGAGTGGCATGCCGCCCCGCTTGGACGAAGATGGGATGAAGCTTCCATACGGGCCTCGACGCACTACGCATAGCTCGCGAGCCAAGCGCCAGGAAATGACACTTTCAAGCATAGATACGCATAGAGTCCTCCGAACTCGACACCAGTTAATTATATCGAAGGCTATGGCCCGAGCCTGAGACCAAGGGGCCGGCAAAGGTGCTTCTAGTTAGCAGATGAGTGGAATGACTTATTTTTAGCCGGTTTTGACCGGCAGGGGTATATAGATTGTTTCGCTTGCTTGGCGCCATCCGCTTTGCGGGGTTGGTATCGCCTTTGCTTGCTCTTGTATATCTATTTATGTGCTATATACTAGCACAGACGCAGCCGTCAAGGCTTGGCTGTGACGCTCGCCCTAATGCCATTTAAAGCTTCGATTCAGTCATATCAACTTCTTCATTTCAAGCATTCCTCAAGAAGGGCTGCACTTGTTAGTTATGATATCTATATTCGCTGTATTCAAGCAGTTTCGCTGTTTTGCATACTCGCACAAATGGTGACGCCCCATTGGGGCGCCGCATTACTTGCTCGCAGGGGGTATTAATAGACGAGGAGGCGATCCTCGTGATTCCGGCCTGGGCTTATAGAGTCACCGCCTCCCGTCATCCGAGTCCGATTTCCGAGGTGTAGCTCTTTTCCTTGTGTTGTACAAGTATGGGTAGGTCTAGGCCCCGTCCCGATCATTTCTATCGCACTATGAGGCTTGCGTATTGTATGTATTTATCTCCCCGTGGTCGGCTGAGCCTACGTGTGAGGCCGTGCAGCTTTGTTATACTGCTTAGCATATCTCGGTTATGTTGGTCGGTGGGGCCATAGCTGATAAGAGCGGTGACCTTGCCTGGCCACGTAGCTTTTCGCATTCTCATGCTGGAGTCCATGACTAGACAACATGGTGGCCTTGTCGGCCCGCATAGGTTTCTTGTTATGAGTATGTTTCGGTTAGTCAGTACATGTGCACAAATGGTTATGTGTCTGGGCTGGCCTGAGATCGTGTTTACATGCGCCGCAGCATGTACCCCCCTGTTTCGTAAACCTCGAGATAGAGCTAGCTGTGCACCGGATGTGCCTAGGCCCACCGGGCTAGTAGTCCAGTCCTAATAGGGTACCACAAAGGCCATACTTCTGTGGCTATGACAGTGGATCGTTAGTACCAACTATTAAATTAAAATTATTAATTAAATTGGGGAAGAATGTTGAATGACTATGATAGAGGAATTTTTGGGACAGGCCTGGCTCCACCAAACCGCCTAGTGGCGCTGACTCGATAGTTCAAAAATACACAAGATGTAAAAAACCCTGCAAAACTGACAATCTAGCCCAAAGTTATTATCATTAAAATAATGTGTCACACGAACTATTTTTCTAGAAATTATATTATAGTTTTAACAATATTATGTAAGATCTTATAAAATACTTTAATCTCGACATTTTTTATTTTTTGATTCATGGACTAGCACACACCGAAAACTTGAAAATCGTAAATTTAATTTATGCAAAAAATAGTGATGTCACTAAATTGATAGAGCACTCATCACCAGGCCTTGTAGGCCGCGCACAATAAAATTGGCCGAACGGAAATGGGTCAATCAAATCTTGAGAAATCATTGGGCTAAAGACCAAAAATCTTGAATAATGTAAATTCTAATTTATGCAAAAATAGCATGCCGATAAAATAAAGTGATAGAGCGCCCGTCAATAGGCCTTGTAGGTTTGTGGCACAAACTAAATTTGGGGCCGAACGGAGACTCAGAATCAAATCTCGAGAAAATCATGGGTTAACACAATACGTAAATCTGAAAACTGTGAATTCTCATTTATGCGAAAAATAGTGACGCCGACCAAATAAAGGATAGAGCGATCATCACTAGGCCTTGTAGGCTGCGCACAAACTGTAAATTTGAGAACAAACGGAGACCACCAATCAAATCTCGAGAAATCAGGCTAACACACGCCGAAAATTCAAAATCATAAATTCTCATTATGTGAAAATAGTGATGCCGACCAAATAAAGGTAATAGAGCGATCATCACTAGGCCTTTGTAGCTGCTCACAACCAAAATTTGAGAACAAACGAGACGATCAATCAAATTCAAGAAATCTCTCGGGCTAACACACTCGAAAATCTCGAAAATCATAAATTTTAATTTTAATTAAAATAAATATTCTATTTGTTTAAAAATAAATAAAGTGATAGAGCGGTCATCATCAGGCCTTGTAGACTATGCACAACAAAAATTTTAGGCCGAACCGAGACGATCAATCAAATCTCGAGAAATCCGTGGGCTAACACACACTCAAAATCTTGAAAATCGTAAATTCTCATTTATGCAAAAAATAGTGACGCTGACCAAAATAAGTGAGAGAAAGACTGCCACTAGACCTTGTAGGTCGTGCGCAGCCTAAATTTGGGGCCTAACTAGGATGATCAATCAAATCTCGAGAAACCAGGCTAACACACATCGAAAATCTTAAAAATTGTAAATTTTCATTTATGCAAAAATAGTAATGCCGACCAAACAAAGTGATAGAGCGCTCATCACTGTATCTTGTAGGCCGCAAATAATGCTCAAATTTTGGGGCCGAATGGAGACTAAGCCAATCAAATCTCGAGAAATCAGGACACACCAAAAAATAATGAAATCGTAAATTTTTATTTATGCAAAAATAGTGATGCCGATCAAATAAAGTGATGTGGAAGCGTTGTCACTAGGGCTCGTAGGGCCTCGAACAAAATTTGAGATCAAACAGACTACAATCAAATTCGAGAAATCTCAGGGCTAACACACACCGAAAATCTTGAAAATCATAAATTCTCATTTAAAAAAAAAGAAAACATTTTTAAAAAAAAAAGTGATAGAGCGCCCGTTACCAGTACTTGTAGGTCGCGTACGCCTTAAAATTTGGGGTCGAATTGAGACACTAATCAAATCTCAAGAAATATGCGGGCTAACTCAATCGAAAAAATCTTAAGAATTATAAATTCTCATTTATGTAAAAATAGTGATGCCGATCAAATAAAGTGATAAAAACACCGTCACCGGGCCTTTAGGTTGCGCACAACAAAAATTTAGGGCCGAATGTGAGATCACAATCACATCTCAAAAACTGTGGGCTAACACACACCAAAAATCTTAAATATCGAAAATTCTCATCTATGTAAAAAATAGTGATGCCGACCAAATAAAGTGATAGAGCCGATCGTCATCGGGCCTTTAGGTTGCGCACAACCAAAATTTAGGGCCGAACGGAGACGGCCAATCACATCTCAAGAAATTGTACAATACACACCAAAAATCTTAAATATTGTAAATTCTCATCTATGTAAAAAATAGATACCCACTCAAATAAAGTGATAGAGCCGGTCACCAGGCCTTGTATCTCTCGAGAAACTGCGGGCTAACACACCAAAGATCTTGAAAATCGTAAATTCTCATTTATGCAAAAAATAGTGATGCCAACCAAATAAAGTGATAAAGCGCTCGTCACTGTGCCTTGTAGGCTGCAATACGCCCAAAATTTGGTGCCGAATAGAGACATCAATCAAATCTAAAAAAATCCGCTGTGGTAATACACATCGAAAATATTAAAAATCGTAAATTATAATTTATACAAAAAATAGTAATGCCGGCCAAATAAATTGATAGAGCGCGTTATCGCATTGTAGGCTGCGCACAACTAAAATTTGAGGCCGAACGTAGACGGTTAATCAAATCTCGAAAAATCTGTGAGCTAACACTCACCGAAAATCTTGAAAATCGTAAATTCTCATTTATGCGAAAAATAGTGATGCCAGCCAAAAAAATTGATAGAGCGATCGCCACTGTGCCTTGTAGGCTTCGAGACAACAAAATTTGGGTCAATGAAGACTGGTCAATCAAATCTCGAAATCAGGCTAACACATACCTTAATTTGGGCCGAACGAAAATGGTCAATCAAATCTCGAGAATTCATGGGCTAACACACACCGAAAATCTTGAAAATCGTAAATTCTCATTTATGCGAAAAAATAGTGATGCCGGCAATAAAGTGTAGAGCGTTTTGTCACTGTGATCTTGTAGACGCGTAATAAACTGCACTTGTGGCCGAACGCGTATGGTCAATCAAATTCGAGAAATTCGTGTGCTAACACACACCAAAAATTTTAAAAATCGTAAATTCTCATTTATGCGAAAAATAGTGATGTCGACTAAATAAATTGATAGAACGCTCACACAAAGTTTTGTATGCTGCACAAACAAAATTTGGGGCCGAATCTGAGACGGTTAAACAAATTCAGAAATTAATGGACTAATACGGCATTGAAATATTGAAAATCGTAAACCTTTATTTATGCGAAAAATAGTGATGCGGACCACCAAAGTGATAGAGCACTCGCGCAGGGCTTGTAGGCTGCTAATAACGAAACAAATCTCAAATCATGGAAAGTGTGCATGGCATGTGGAAGCGTGTAATATCTACGTGGATGCTTACATGGCATGCCACCTAGACAGGGTAACACTAATGGAGAACAATTAGATACAAAAATGTCAATATTTTTTTATTTTTATGATTCTCAAGTATACGAGGTTAATTAACTACCCTTTCATGCATGATAAAGGTGAATTTGATATGTAATATATGGGTACACATCTTCTTAACCCGAAAATATGGTTGGTAAGAGTGAAAATGTTTCTTCTTCTTCTTTTTAGGTGCTTTCTGAACATAACGAATAGAGATGGGGTGGAGTCTCAGGAGTTCTGTGTGAGGATTAGAGTATACGACTAGAAATTACTGTGTCAGGGATTTGAATTCTTCCTCATCCATAATCGGTTCAAAAGACAAGTATATTTTCCTCTCGGGGTAGAAAATCATGACCCGAATGATAATCAAAAGCTATATACATGGAACTTGAGTATGTTTTTGGGTTGAAATGGGAATTCAGTAACTAGTTTTTGAATAGTCTACAAAAGCATATTAATATATTCATTAATATCTATACATATTTAATCATACCCGCTTATATGTGATTACATTAATTAAATTGTAATTATTAAAAAGATTTATAATTTTTAAATCTCGTCTCTTATGTGTGATCGCACCTAAGTGCAAACTCTAATCGCCTACCTCTTTACAATTGTTTGGAGTTGGATCTAAAACGGTCTTATATGTGAGCCTCGTTTATTCTGAATGGTCCTATCCGCTTATATTCTCACACTTCTTATATCTCGGACTCCGTTTATTCGGGACGGCCCTACCCCGTTTATAATTAGAACATGACATATATTCTCAACACGCCCTTATATGGGGGCCTGAAAATTCTTTTTGATAATTAGTGACAACGAGATTCAATCTCAAGACTTCTTCGTGATCCGATACTATTGAAGTACGCCATCTCACATAAAAATTTAAATTGTTACTAACGATCCGTAAAGAGCATATTATTTGTTATTTAACATATTTTACTAAGATAATTTAGGCGAGAATTTTGAGATCTTACAAGCTAAGTGCATAGATAGTCATATTAATTAGAACCCAAAGAATAGTCGAAGCTTAAATTTTGTTAGTTTGACTCCTTGTAATTAACTTTAAACTATTGAATCTAAAGTTTCAAAGCTTTAAATATACAATTTTTGAAGTTTTGTTGCTTTTCAAAACCAATAAAATAAAAGTTGAGTGAATCAAATCAGATGTATATTGAATATATATTGCAAATCTATTTTATAATTCCCTAGCTCATTATAATATATAAATACGATTACATCATTAGTACTACTTGAGATTTTTATATAAATTCATGTTTTACTAGCTAAAATTTATGGCTAATTGCATGTTTTATTGTAGTGATTCTTTGGACCAACAAGAACCACCAAAAGAATTACAAATTCATGCAACGGAGTTTAATCATAGTTTTCATCATCACTATCTACTTTCAAGGACGGCAGAGCACAGTCACAGCCTTGATCGTCATCATCGCCTTCCAAGAACGCTGCAGGAGCATAGTAATAGTCTCCATCACACACGCCTTCCAAAGACGTCGGAGGAGCATAGTCATAGTATTCACTGCCATCACCTTCCAAGGATGTGGTAGGAGCATAGTAATAGTCTCGCATCATCATCTCCATTTACACGACCTTCTCCCGAAACCAATAATCTTTGAAAATGCTAGACATTATCTATATATCTTCTGGAGTATAGAAATGTTAAATATGATATTTGATATTGTATAATCTCTTAGACAAGATGTGAAGAATGGTATTTGTGGTGTGTATAATAGGTTAAGAAATTAACCATTTACTTATATATAGGTAAGAGCCAACTATTATGAAGTGTGTTATGTTACCTCAAGAATGTTCACAATGTTCACTTTACATCTCAATTCTCATCCATTATATTCCCTCAATTCTAGTTTAATTATGCATATTTTTTGTTAGTCGATTTCTAAAAGTGCATACTTTTAAATTTGAAAATTATTAATTTTATAGTATTTATTTTATTCTTAATGAGAAGCTCTTATATATATTATTAGGTTTTGTTTTAAATTTTCTATCTTATTTGATTATATCACATTTTTTTCATGCTACAAGACAACGTAATAGCATCCACCATGTAGTCATTAAAAAAGTCTTGCTTAGGGGGATATTTTTCTCTCAATAATTTTTATGCTTTCTATTATAGTAGTTTTTCATATGTATCCTGGCTTGATTAAATTATATCAAAATATTATGCTTCTTCTAGTATAGTTTTTCTATCTTTAATTTTTGGTCGCTCAAAGTTTTGCTACATTTGGATTAATAGTTTCCGTACGATGCCCTGATTATTTCGATCCCAACACATATTAACCACACAAATATAACATGTAGGTCATGATAATTAGTTTCAGATATTTTATAGCCGCCACAAATCCTATAACATATTTAAAATCAACATTTCAAAGTCTTCAATTCTTGAACTTTTGTGACAATTCAAACACTATTACAGGAGAGCTCTTGTTGCTAATTAACTCTACAGAATTAGAAACAGATTCAATATTTTAATTTGATGGATTTGTTTTTATGAGTTTGCTATTAAAATTGTTATACTTCTAAAATTAGAGGTTTATATTATCGTATTTATCAAGAAATTAATAATTTAAAGTGCAATATTGTGTGGAGGGCAAATTAAAAAGTCAAAACAAATTTTAGCCAAATGTAGACATTGTGCATAACACGTGGAAGTGTAATATCTACATGGTTGCTTAGTTGGCATGCCACCTGATTCTTACGAATTTGAAGTTTCAAAACTTTAAATATATAGATTTCAAGTTCGATGATGCTTCAAAATCAATAAAATGAAAATTGAGCGATTTATCTATTAACCGATGAAATATCAAATAGGCATATCTTATTTTATTGTTTTCGAACTAGCTTATTGTAATAATCTTGTGATCAATTAATATGAAATGTATTATACATCATTAGTACTTGAATTTTATTTTTTGTATTTATATAATTTATGCTTGACTACAATCACATCACTGCTATTCCAATTGCCATAAGTTGTTCAAATTAAATTCCAAAAAATTATAAATAAACTCAGATATTCCTATTAATGAAAATTGGTAGTTAGATAATTATAATAATTTATAGATAGTGAAAATATTATTATATCATGAAAAATCATATATGTTGACTATGGTTTTGTATGAAGGATTTTTCTATAAAAATAGAATATAAATAATGCTTAACATATCTTAATTAGGTTTTTAAAGGTATTTAGAGCTAGTTAGGTTTTCTAACAAAACGAGACATTAATTTCTCTAATTAAGCAAACTGGGAGCATAGTCATAATCGCATCATCATCATCTCCATCATCCTCGGACAATGTAGCGCTCTAACATAGTCACAAGCAATGACATGGCGCTCGTTCGTCATCGACTCATAGACATGACCAATGCCGTTGTGTCCCTTTAACATGGCAATCATCAAAGAAGGACAAAAGAATTGAGCTCATCATCAATATTATTGTTGAAATTTGGGACAATATTGTTTTGAACTTTTTTTTTTTCAAGATTTGAATCGAAAGATATGATAATTAAAAGGAAATTGCAATTGAGAAAAGGTGAAGTTATTAGTATTTATTTATAGTAGAGAAATGGAAAACCAAAAAGATGGGGGAATATGTAGTGACATGATGTGCTCAAAATGGCACCACCAATTTTGCCGAGCTATCTTTGTTCAACGAGAGTTAATACCGTATTGTTATTTAAAAGGTTCAAAATGGACCGTTGAAAACTAGATGATTAGAAAATAGTTTGCCTATTCAAAATTGATTGAAAAATTGATTGATTTTTATAAATATAAAATTTATCGTTAAAATAAAAAAATAAAACCAAATTATAAATTTATTAATTTTTAAATTATATAATTATAAAAATGCATCATAGGATCAAATCCCTCATCTTTTCCACGGTAGGATATTATTCTACCACTAGATCATTGACGCTTTTTAATTTATGACTTTCATTTTAAAAAAACAAATAAATTATGTATACTCTTTGAGCTCATTTTTGTGACAAAATCGACCGAATACGGTCAATCTTTTAAAAAAAAAAAAATTAAATCACCAGTCGACCTTGGTCAATTTTTTAGATAGATTGACTGAAGATTTGACCAAAAAAAATCGACTAAATCATTTTTTTCAAAATTCAATTAGTCTTTATAATAAACCGACCGCATCATCGACTTTTCAATTTCCTGAATTATGACCCTGTATTCACTAAATTGATCGATTTTTTTATTTCCTCAATTTTTGCGCCAAAAAAACGATCGAATTTAGTCAATTTCCAGAATCTTTTGTCATTTAACGCTGTCAAATACACATTAGGAAAATGTAGCTCGGGATATTTCACAGAATAAACGGTTCAAATAAATGTTGACATTCTTTTGTGCATGAATTCTCAAAATATCTATACATATAATTACTTATTAGTTTAAAAAAATGGGCCCAATCTAAATTCTTCGCCATCTAAATATTTTAATTTTTTAACATAGGTTATATTTTTTAGTTTATATCGTATACGTGTAATATATATTTATAATTGAGATGTTTGTGGTCTTCAAAAATAATGATAATTAAGGTTAGAATAAGTAAAAGTAATTAATTTTATCTTGAACTTCAAAAATAACAAATAAGTTGAGATATCTGTTTTTAGTTTTTTGATCCGTTTAAAAAAATATTTTTTCCTTTTTAACAACTCTTTGTTTCAACTTTTCACGTGACATGTTTAAAAAATCATAAGATTAAAAATATTTTTAATTTTTTTAATTTTTTTATTTTTTATGAGTTAAAACTGTAATGATTAGAATTTTATAATGTTATATTATATTTTTTCATATAAATTAAATCAGAAAATCAAATTAAAAACGAAGAACGTATCATTTAATTCTCTTTTCGCTTTTTATAAAATTTAAAATTCAAAGAACAAATAAATTTCTCCGCTTACACGCAATGTATAATAAACAATATAATGTTATCTATATTGGGCCGCTCAACGCCCGAGTTATCCCGACTAGTTACTTATTAATAAGTGGCAATAGCTCAAGCAAGCAGAGGCCGTCAACATGCTTGCTTGGGCCGCCATGACTTTTGACATTTCTCACAAGATAAGCAGCACTTATCCATTATTATAATAATAATAATGAACAATTAAAGATACAACAATGATATAATCAATTTTTTTATCTTTTATATCCATTTTTCATGCATAGTAGAAATAATATATATAAATACATCAACATGGAAGAATTTATTTGAGCAGAAATTAGATATGTGAGAATTTCGGTCAAAGTTTCACCAGTCTTCTATCTTTTTCTAATATATGGGCTCATTTCGCTTTTATCTCTTTCACCTTGAATAATGATGTGTTTATGTAATCATGAATCTTTTATATCTTTCACTTTTTGAATTAATAGGTTTAAGTGATTTGCTTGAAATTTACTTGAATGTAGAATACTTTTTTTTCTAATATAGTTTTTATATTTTAAACATTCTAACATTTAAAACTGTTAAAAATCAATTAAAAATATTTAAAACACATAAAAATATAAAATTTTATATTAAATTAATTTAATTCGGTTCGGTTTGTTTTTTTAATTCGGTTCGGTTTGTTTTTTTAATTCGGTTCGGTTTGGGTTTTTTTAAATTCGGTTCGGTTTTGGTTTTTTTAAAAAATTACGAGTTTGATAGAAACCAATAGTTTTCTCCCAAATCATGTGTTTGTACTAAAAAAATAACTTAATATGTATAAAATAATTTATTTAAAATCGCAATACGAAGCAAAATGAAGATAATTTACCAACAAGATGTTAGCCTCATAAAAAAGTTAACTTTTTACAATTCAACTCATAAACTCAATATTTAGCGTTTAAAATATTTGCACGTTAACTTTCAATGAATCTATTCATGTGGTCATATCTAATATCTTCATATTTTTTTAAAAAAAAGTTCTTAAAATTTTAGTCATTTGGATACAATAAAACGCATAAGTGTCGATCGGTATTTTCTATTTCTTGGAATTTAGGCTTAAGATATCTTTCATTTAATAGACGGTTCAAATATATTTTTTGTGCATGAATTCCAAAGTATATATGAGTACTTCAATTAAGAGGTTAAGTATATGATATGGACGACAGCATTTTAAATATGATAACAAAGAGTAAATAGGTAAATTTCAATTTTATTACTATCCTATTATTAAAAAGAATCTTATGCTTGGCCCAAGCAATAAAAATGTATTTTTCTCTTCCGACGATTAATTTAAGATTTTAGATAGATCTAAAGATAGTGATATTTCAAAATCCCTAACCCCTTGGTATGATGCGTACTAACCGCAAATTGCCAAATAATAATGATATAACCCTGATATTCATAAATTAAAAATAAAGACTAGATTAACTAAACCAAGATCCTAATTACTTCCTCATGTGTGAATTCGCTGTCAGTCTATTTTAAATCCGCCTACGATCAAGAACATAATAAACTAATTCATGCATCGTGAGCATAATTGTAGTCTTCATTATCATTGCCCCCTTTCAAGGATGCCGGGCCGAGCATAATCATAAATTTCCATCATCGTCATCTCCTTCCAAGGATGCCAGAGGCACAGGTCATAGTCTCGCATCATTGTCATCGCCATCTCCTTCTAAGCATGTCAGTCCGAGCATAATCATACACATGATCATCTCCATCTGAACACGACATTCTGTTCTGAAATTCAATGATCTTGAAAATGCCTAACATTTTATATATATATTCTTGAAATATGATATTGTATGTTGTATATATCTCTTTGATATATGATATGAAGAATGGTTTTTGTGGTTTGAATAGGTGAAGAAATCATATGCTTATATAAAGGAAAGAGCTAAAGTGTGGACTCATTTGGGACGTTAGGAAGTGTGTTGTGTGACCTGAAGAATGTGCACAACCATATGCTTGGCTGCATTGAGCTATACTTCTGTGGCTGCCACATTGGGAATTCACTTTACATGTCATAACATGAGGAGCCTTAAAAGATTATTCTCCATCACTGTTGAAAGTAGAAACACAAGTGGTGAAAGATGCCATATATATACCACCCACCCCTCACCCCCAACCCTTCTCAAATGTATATCAAAATGACTCGTTGAATTTGGGGGGACAATAAAAAGCATGAATATAAAAAAATATAAATATTGGTAGTCTTTTCTCGTGAAGTTATAATCATAATTGATGAGCACCATTTAAATATAATTTTTTTCTTTTAGATATTCGAATTTAGAATTTACTATGTGCATGACATTAATGATAATTATCAGAAATATTTTAATATTTTATTTTTATACATAATATATTTTCTATAAAATATTATTACACTATTCTTCGGCCTACCTCTCGCCTCTCCCCACCTACTATATACAACCTCTCACACCTCCTCTCTAGGACATCTACAATTCTCCTTCTTTCACATGCACAACTATCCGAGCCTCACTTCCATCGCCTTGTCCACCACGAAAGTCACCCGTATCTTATTCCAAATATTCTCATTTCTAAACTTATCTCTCCTAATATGCCACACATCTATCTCAACATCTTCATTTTCGTGACTTGCATCTTCTGAACTTGAGATCTATTTTTGAAGCACTTTATTCCATAAAACAAAGCTCTGCAATTCATCACTCTATAGAACTTACCTTAAGTTTTGGCTTCGGGTATTCTTTTATCACACAAGGCCCTAAAGCAATTAGCCTATTTCATTCATGTCACACCAATGCAATGCTATTATAACGAATGACTGTTTTAACGAAGTTGAACTCATAGTTTGTTAGCTATATTTATCATTGTGTCCGATATTACCAATAATATAGTGTGAATTTAATTAAGGTGCAACTTTTATGTAGAGTAAATTGAACTAGCCAAATTTAGCCCATGGAGACGCGTGCATGACACCTGGAAGTGTGTTTTATCTACATGGATGTTTAGTTGGCATGCTGCATAGATAGGGTCACACTTTAATAACAATAACATATTCATCTTAATCTCGTAAAATTCCAAGAGAATGATATATACACGGTCTTAATCTTATTTTGTGAAGATAGAAAGAATCACATTTGTAGAACAACATGGGTAGAAAACCATGTTGTGATGTGGATATGTCCTTTGACCACAACTGCATGAAAAGATGTCGACATTCTTATTTGCATAAATTCTCGTGTATATGAGTTCTATTCAACTCAAGAGGTTACGTTGATTATACACCTTTTTTATTTTTCGCATTCGATATTCGTATTGATATCCGATTAAAATTTAAATTCACTTTAAAAGTCTCACATTAAAAGATAAAACGCTTAACAAAGACGACGCATACCCCAAGAGACTCGACACTCTTTTTATGAATGATAACATTTACATCTTTACATTTGTTTGCAATTGATCTAAAATAGAACATTCCTAAGAGTTAGGTTCCGTAAAAACGCAAACTATTTATAATGTTGGTTGAGATCAAGACACCAACAATACATAATATCATTAAATGAGATGGCGACATGTTTCAACATGATAAGAGAGCGGCATGCAGGCCTGAACTTCAATTTTAATACCCTATTATTATTAAAAAGAATCGCTCGCTTGGTCCATGAAAACAACAAGTTTGCACCTGAGTGGGCACGCGTTGAAGACATAAATAAGCAATAATCTGTCTTCTTTTTGACAATTTTAAATTTTTAGATAAAATGATTACATATTTCAAAACATAATTTAGCAATTAAAAATGTCTTCAGAGAAAGTTCACCAATTTCATGGAATATGGCTATGATTACCATATAATATAAAAGTTCTTTAAATGTAAAAAGAAAAATAATACATCTACTAAGATAGTGATATTTCAAAGTCCCTAACCCTTGACTTCAACTGCAAATGGTTTCAGCTAATAGGATATAAAACCTAGTTATTCCTAAATCAAAATAAAGATTTAGGATTAATCTCAAAATCAAGATCTTGATAGCTTCCTCATTTGTGAATTGGACATAGTATTCGCGCCTGTGTCTATTCTAAATCCGCCACGATCAAGAACATGCAATGAATTAATTCATGCAAGCAGAGCATAATCGTAGTCTCCATCATCGGGCCATCTCCTTCCAAGGATGCCGCAAGAGCATAGTCATAATCTCCATCATCGTCATCTCTCTTCAAAATGCTGCAGAGCATAGTCATAATCTGCATCATTATCATCGCCATCTCTTCTAAGCATATTGTTGCGTAGCATAATCATACATAATATCATCATCTCCATCTAAATACGACATTCTCTTCGAAAACCCAATAATCTTGAAAATGTCGTGCATTATATATTCTTAAATATGATATTGTATGTATATCTCTTTGATATATGATATGAAAAATGGTTTTTGTTGTTTGAATATGTGAAGAAACCATATATGCTTATATAAAGGGAAGAGCCAGCGTGGACAAGTTAGGAAGTGTGTTGTGTGACCTGAAGAATGTGCACAGCCATATGCTTGGCTGCATTGAGCTATACTTTTGTGGTCGTACTACATTGGGAATTCACTTTACATGTCATAATATGAGGAGTCTAAAAAATTATTCTCCATCACTGTTGAAAGTAGAAATACAATTGGTGAAAGAATGCCATATATATACCACCCACCCACCCTCCCTCTAATTTATATATTAGAATAGTTTATTGAATTTTAAAAGATATATTTTTATCAGTAAAATATCTTTAAAGGATAATTTTAATACTTATGGCAGTCTTACCGGAATATAAATCAAGTGTCCAAAAAATTTCTTATAATTTAATCCATAACAATTTTCGCATTGAACTCACAAATGCCTGTATTTTTGAGTTCCCTCACTTTCATTAGAACCTCCCTGTGTTTCATTTCATGTGTCTTCAAGTTTACGAATACCAAAGGAACATTTCATAATTACTCTGTGAAACTTTGTGATCTTAAATATTTTATGTCATTTTTATAAGCTACTCATTAATTGCAAACATTAATTTGTAACTTGTTTCTTCTTCTTCTACTACTTTCTTTGTAAAAGATGAAAATGTATATGAATGCTGCCGAAAATGAATTAAATAAAAATGTATAAAATATTTGATCAATTCATATTTAATACGGATAAAAGATGAATTAATCTACGTATAATATGAATAGTCATATTATTCAAGGTTTCAAAGAGTCAGGTGAAAACCTGCTAAAAATAAAATATAAGCTTAGACTCTCGTAAATATTACATCCATATTATTCATTTGAACATCAATTTTTAGTGAATAATATGGATAATATCCATATATTTGATCCATTTTTAAGTAGTCGGTTATTCAACTCATATTTAATAGGGTCGGATTAGATAATTATATTACTTATTTTTTTAATAATTTTGCCGGCCCTAACCACTTATATAATTTAAGTTTAATGATGCAACGCACGCTGGATATTAGTTATTACTATGTCGCAATATTTTCTTTATGTTTATATAAGAAAATTAGTAGTATGTTGCTACAACGTATTCAATAGATGTACTCTTTTAACCCAATTTCAAACGGGATCGAATTTATATCTAGTGGGCAGGTGAGGATCTAGACACGAGGGTGTTCATTCGAATCTACTCAACAAAAAATTACATCGTATATATAGGATAATTTTTAATTTTTTTAATTTTTGTATGAACAAAATTTTATCTTTAACTTAATTAATATTTAAAATTTTGAATTTCTTAAATACAAGACTAGAGTCTAGCTTAGTTGGTTAGGAGATTCAAAATTTAACTTTTGAGGTTCAATACAACAAATCTGAAACACTATCTTTTTATTTTTTTCGAACTCCCTGCTGAAAATTTTGATCCGTCACCGTTAACGGGGTATAAATTCTTTAAGCGCAGCAAAACATAATTTGTATGATATTTTAATATAAAAATATAAACGTATGCGTTGAAAGACAAAAATTCAAACCAACACAAAATAGGGCCAGAAGTGGGCTGATAACCAAAACATCTTTTATTAATATTTAGTTTACATGTGACCGTGATATTTAATTTATTTTCACTTTAACTTTTTTTCAAAATACAGTTTATTTATTTTTGCATTTGAACGAAGTAAAAAAAAAATCTTGTTGAGACAAATATTAATATCTTAATTGAACCGTCAAAATCAAATATTTATCAAAATAATTTTCAATTTGATTCGAGATACTTTAATTGAAGAACAAAATAAGATGATTTCGTTTTTATTTTTAATAAAATATTAAAGCAGATACTATAAAAATAAAATTTTAAATCGCCATGTGTTTAATAAATTGATCGCGAACTATAATTTTTTAGTTGTTAAACTGATCAATTTGAATTGATTGAGCTGTTATTCAATACAATAATAATATGAAATAAATTAAACAGAGAAATGAAATTTATATTTTTTCAGACTTGAGGCATAATTATTATTATGATGATGATGAAATGACTTCAAAATCTAGCTTCTAGTATTTATTTTTGGAAGTTCCCTCTCACTCCCTTCCAAAGAGAAAGAGTTTCTCTCAGTTCAAACATCAAACACCTAATAGGCGCTAAAATGGAGAACCCATATTCCTCTTCCTCTTCCTCTTCATCGGAGAATTTGCTTTCAAACCTAAACACCAGAGGCTGGTGTTTCCGCGATGTCAATCTAGTAAATTCACTCATTGAATCTCAATTGCCGTCACCATATACCGTTGATTCAACGAATCGAGCCCTAAACATGGACTTGCGATCCATCGGCGGGAAACTGCCTGACTTTTCTCTTCTCCGTAAATCTACTCATCTCCAAGGCCCTAAAGTCCTTCAAGTAATTATCTTCTTTTTTAAAAAAATTTATTCTAAGCATAATTTTGTAGCATAAGGAAAATTGTGTTATTCTAGATGTTAATTGTATTAGCTAAATGATTATCTCTATGAGACAGATTCAGTGTTTAGAGTCAGTGGGTTTGGATTTGGACGGGCTGTATTATATATATACACATTTTTAAAATCTCTTATATATGTAGAAATGTTCGAGCTGAAAGGAGTGAATTTGATTACACCTGCCTTTACATACTTTTGTGCATAAGGAATTTGTATGAAGAAGTTATATGTATATATATGTATGTGTACCCCTTTGTCGGAAAATTACACCGTGCAAATAGAGTAAAAATGATCTTATTTTTTGTTATATATGAGCTGTGAATCCTCAGATATGAAAAAAGATTCAAGTATAGTGGTAAAAGGGGGTTCAAAATTGCTTTAGGTTGTATGTTCAAATTACAATAGTGACATTCTAGAATTTTTCGAACTCTTGTATAAATTTCTGGTTCCGCCGCTACATCATTATGTTAGTTGTAGTAGCCAAACGATTGTTGCTGTCAGTATTGAGAGTCGGTGGTTTAGGATTTGGACGGGCTATTATATATATACACACATTTTTAAATTTCTTATATAGGTAGAAATTTTCGAGCTGAAACCAGTGAATTTGATTACAAAGCAGCCTTTTTGCCATATTTTTGCTGACAATAAGAAGTTAATGAAGAAGTAATACGTATTTTG
The DNA here is from genome assembly GCA_018107945.1 of Datura stramonium. Classification (NCBI taxonomy): domain Eukaryota; kingdom Viridiplantae; phylum Streptophyta; class Magnoliopsida; order Solanales; family Solanaceae; genus Datura; species Datura stramonium. The sequence continues at coordinate 34,138 of JACEIK010000583.1, read as the reverse complement.
CATCATTTTGTGTACATCATGGATGTTAGTGGTACTATCCAAAGTATTATTGCTATGAGGCTGATTCAGTAGTTATAGTCAGTGGGTTTGATTATATATATATACACATATTTTAAAAGTTTCTTATAAATTTACAAATGTGCGAAATGAAAGCAGTGAATTTGATTACACCTGCATTTAGTGGGCTGCCTAAATTAGTGGAAATAAGGGCTTATTGCTTAAAAAGGTTTAACTTATGAATAAGTTCCAAGCTCAATGATAAACTAAAATCAAATGGATGTTGTTCTATGTTGACAAAAAGTTTCTAAAGCTTTTGTGAGAAAAATAGGTTCCATTAACTGTGTGAGATCACTGAATTTCTTATTTCTATCTATGGAGGTCACGCAAAAATTAATTTTGACTTATCTTTCTGCAAGAACATATAGTTGCAATTTTTTGGGTAAGTTATGCTGAAGAACTCCTCAACTTTGATAGGAGCACTCCTATCTTCGGTTTTGTGCTATAAACTTATGGCCTATAAGCTTACCACATCAACACTCGCTTGATATGAAGACTTTGCCATCTGCTTTGCCGGAGTTTTGCGAAGTTGTCCATTATGTAACAACGAACAAGGGCGGATTTAGGGTGTTAGGTGGGAGTTCCGGGAACCCAATAGCTTTTACTGCATTCTGTATTTGTATTGAGAAATACAGTAGATATATAATAATTTCGGTCGGAACCCATTAACAAAGTGTGTTGTTGATCTAGTGGTATAAGAGGATTTCGTTAAGCTTTGTTTTGGCCCACTTGGTTGAGGGTTCAAATCCCCTCAGCCACCATTTTTCCTTTTTTATTCTTTAATTCTGAGATGAGCAACCCACAAATCTCAAATCCTAGATCCGCCTCTCATAATGCTTGAAATTTTGTAGAAGATAATGCATTTCATGGGCTATATACGATATCAAACAGGTTTATTACAGTCCTGGTGCACTCCATTCTAGCAGAGGTGTGCTGTTGTGATATACTGCACGCACTTTCTAAATTTTGGATCTGCCTCTGAGAGTTAGGTATGGAGACAAGTGTTGTTATTCAACTCTATCTGAAATATATTATACGTTTTTTTAAATCATTATTGAAGACAAAAGTCAAAACTGATAGTCATGTCATATGACATTCATAATTACCCATTCTTCATGACTTATGAGATGCTAATTTACTTTAATGGTATCAGATATTAAGCATCTCTTCTTTTTAACATCATTCTCTCTCTCTCAATTTAGATATATTTTTTATAAATTTTAGAAAAACAGTTAATTAGCTTTAATGCATGCAACTCTGATACTAACTTAAATTTGTCTGTCCGAACTTTTATATTGGTTTTGCCTTGGTCCCCTTTTTAAGTAAACTTTTTCAAAATTTTGTGCTGCACTGAACTTCTTTCCTTCTTCTGTCTCCGAATTATACATGGCTGAGCAGATATCTTCTGTCAGAGATATATCACGAAGTAATATGGCTGAGAGTTCTGGAAGTTCTAGCAATCGGCGTCTACTTAGATTAAAGCTCACTGATGGGCACTCTGAAATAACTGCTATAGAGTACTTCATACTCATCAATTCCTGATGATGTTGTTCCTGGCACTAAGGTATTCCCCTTCTATGACAATTTGATAGAAAAATCATAGTAGATGGTTTACATTCTCATATACTAGAGCCTATTGCTTGTGGTTTACCGAGAATATGCATCTCTTTCTTTCTTTTTCTTTTTTGAGAAGGAATATGTATCTCTTTTTACTACTATTTCAATCATATTTACTAGTACCATTCCTAAATCGTGTAATCTTCAACTCTGGGTGATCAGTATAACTTTTTGAAATATGATATGGACATTTTAAAACTTCAGTATTTATCAGCTAATGGATGAAATTTAGATCTAATTGCCAGTGATTAAAGTTCCAGCTCATGACTGTCTTTTTTGTTGGCAGTATACTATGATATGCTGAACAAATCCGCAATGATTCCTTGTCTGCATATGTTCTGCTTTTCAGGTGCGCTTGGAAAACAAAGCAACAGTTCACAGTGGTATTGTGTGTTTGAATGCCAAAATGATTACTGTTTTAGGAGGTGCTGTTAGTTCTCTTTATGAGGAATGGCAGATGAACAAAAAATATTCAGGTTTCTCCCGTTCAACCTTGAAAGTAGCACATGAGGATGGAACTGCTGGTCCACCACCATTTGAAAAGTTGCAGATTGGAGCTTTGCACAAACACCTTTCTCAGAATAAGAGATATTCTGGTCAGAGGCGTAACACTTTTGATTTGACAATATATATTTTCCTCCCGTCATTCTGAATTTAGATTTTTAACATGGAGCTCTGGCATACCATGTTTTAAATTATACCTCTTATTAGTTCATCCATACAAGGCAATGAATGTTTTTGTCCTTGGGGGAGGGTGGGTTTGTAACCTTGGCTTTCTTCATGTATGGATGTTGCAGTTATTTAACTGGTAATCATTTTTCCTCCAATATGATGAAGCAAATATATCTCTACTCAATGCTCTGGTGTGGAGATGTTTCTCTGTCATTTGGTAAAAGAGCATGTCTCACTTATGCAGAAAAAGCCTAAAGTTCCACAGCTAGTCAAATGCATAGATTCCAGAACAATGATTCAAGATAGAGAGCACGGTAATGAGCTGAAGCCACCTGCTCATATTGAAAGGAATGAAGAAAAGCCAAGCACCTCTGAATCAAGGCCAAAAGAAGGTGTAGTCTACTTGTCAAATTGTTATCTAATGGAAATACATGCTGCATTCTCTTAATTCAACCTGAAATTTGAGTGTGTCAGCATGTCCTTTCAAAACCAAAGTTCTATTTACTATTTATTGAAGTTCTTTTCATTCTTAAAGTGTGTTCATCCTGACCTTCATATCTTTGTTCGAAAGTGGCTGAGGCTATCCCTGTTCAAAACCAAGCAGCTGCGCAAAAGCTACTGCAGAAAATGAGTCAGCCTCCTCGTGGTGGTCAATGCTCTAGAGGGCAGAGACACAGGGGAAGGGGAAGAGAGGAAGAGTCACACCTTCTGACCCTAGAGGAATGGGAAAGGAGAAAAACTGGTGCTAATCTTTCTGCAACCCATGATTTTCCTGATGTTAGCCAAGATGAGAATCTTGCAAGACAGCTGCAACAGCAATTAGATTTCTCAAGATTTTTCACGTAAGTAAATATGGTTTTCAATATTCAAATCATAGTAGCATCTAACCTATATTTTCACCCTTTCAAATTCATAATGTGGTTTCTATATATGCACCCTTAATCTTTGAAAGGAAGATCAAGCCTTGGCCGAGAATTATCAATAATCCACTTACTAGAATAGGATACAGACGTACAGCTTATATTTCTTGCATTATAATCAAATTTACAATGTCTGAGAATATGACCGCTTGGTGTGGGACTGATCGAAGCAAATAACACAAGTTATAAAAATTCTCTTGCCTCTACGATTTGTTACAATATCTCCAAAATCCATGTGATCATTAATCGGTCTAAAAGCTCAGATAGAGTTATAATGACAAATATTTCATCAGAGTTGCTGGGAAATTCTATTTGTTATGGTTCTTGTACCAATTTTCAGGAACAACAAGATAGTACAACAACTGTGGCAGAGAATATTAGAATGAGCATGTTCACATTTGAAAGAGATGATGTTGGAACTCATGGAACAACAGGATTTAGAGGAAGAGGGAGAGGAAGAGGAAGAGGAAGAGGAAGGGAAGAGTGTAGAGGAAGGAGAGGCCAACTTTCGTCTCACCATTCAGCCTTTCCCCTTTTCTTTTCTACGGTAGATTTGTAGTTTTTAAGATATCATATACCTTTCCAAAAGACATCACATATATTTTCCTTCGTCGTCCTGGACTATTTGGTATTTCTAACTGTTTTTTTCAGAACCATTATCATGTGATATGCTATTTCTATTTTTATGGGATTATACTGGCTATGTTGCTGCTGTTTTGTATGCCATGTCTATTTCCTTAGACGAGATAGATGTCTCCGTATTTTGATCCTTTTTTTGTATGAAATGCGATTTTACCTCTCTTTCTTCCGTTTGCCTTGTTTTAGGCTTCTACTGAACTGTATGTACAAGTAGTTACTTGCTCCTTTACCTAATTGTAAGTAAGCTATTTTTGTTCATTTTCTTCCTCTTGTTCTGAAATTCCTTTTTCTTTCTTTCAAAAATAACGAGTGTTTATGCAGTTAGACCATTTGTAGAGATGCTGTCTGAGTTTCAAGAAAGTAATAGTATTAGAAATGTTCCCATGTGTATCACGTAATCCAAGGGGGAATAATGTTCACTAAAAGGAGTGAGTGCAACGGTAAAGTTATCTCGTAATTATTAAATTATGTTTGAGTTATGAAATAACTCATTGATACTGCGGTAAGTACAGGCTGCCTTACATTATATCACACAAAAAGTTTGAGATAATTTTGAATTTCTGTTTTGTGGTCTTAAAATGTTAAAATAATGGTGTTAGTCATTGCGAAGCAATGGTTATTAGTTATCAAGTCATTTTGGATGGATTCATAAAATTTGTGGTTAAACGGAGTCGATCGATCGGATTACGGAAAATTTATGGACTATAACACAACACAAAACGTTCAGATAAAGTCTAGATTCCTATTGTGACCTTGAAATGCCATAAAACGACAATTGCAACCACATTATTTCAAATGGATAATGCAGATAAAAAAGGTAAGCTTTGCAAGATATAAAATACAAAGCGAGATGACTCAAATTTTATTTTGTGATCCCGAAATACCAAAAAATCGACGTCAATCATTGCAAAGCAATGAATGTTGATCACCAGATTATTTCGTATGGACCCATAAAAATTTGAATTGTAAATTTTAAAAAAACATAAAAAATAAAAAAATTAAAAAAATTAAAAAAATTAAAAAAATTAATATTAATTTTTAAATATTTCTAACTTCACCATTGCTCATTTGAAATAACACATTCATTACTTCGTGTGGTTGCTTGTTTTTCACTTCATTGATCAAAAAAGGTTGTCACAATGTATGTTTCCGGTGGCTCTCTTATTTTTCACAATTTTTCACACTCTTCTAATAGGTTTGATGATTGACCATGTGAATTAAGGTCCTATTTTGTTGACCAGGAATAAAAAAAGACAAAATGAAAGAAAAGGAGATGTCTGAGGTGAATAAAGTTCTTTCTCAAAATTAAAATAAAAACTTAAATTAACTTAATATGATGCGAATTCAGATTAGTTGGAAAGCAATAAGAGTATAGAATATCAAATAAAAATAATTCAAAAAAATAGTGGCCAAGTCTCAACAAATCAGGTCGCTCAAGGAAAAAAAAAAAGGTATGAAAGAAGAAAAAAAAAGATATAAAAAAAAAGAACGGAAAAAATAGATAAAAAGAAACTATACAACAATAATATTCGTAATGCAATAAGAGTCTAGAGAGGATAGGGTATTCATAGCACTTACTTTTATCTTTTGGATGTGTATACTATTGCTTTCGACATCCTCAACTCAAATAAAGGAATCAAAGTGGGATTAGAGGATTGATAATAAATTAGCAAGATAAAATAAAATAAAAAAGCTAATGAAGCAATAGTAGTAGTAAAAAATGAAGAATAAGATGTTAAGCGAATACTAAATAATACTACTAAGTAAGGAGAAGATGAGTATAGGAGACTAACCCCTTGCCTCTTCCACATATAAGGACAACAAAATTTGGGTACCTACTACATAGTCTTCTACCTTGATACTTGATCTCTATATCTTTTTATCTAGATTCTAGGATAATGTCTTCGTGAAGCCGCATGGCCGCGTCTTTGCTCCAATCACCTCCCGATTCTTTTTTGATCTACATCTCGGCTTTCTCCTAAAACTTGCTATACCAGCTTCTCATACCTCACTAAGGCATCCACATGCGTCCTCTTCATATGCCCACATCATCTTAGTCTCACTTCATTCATCTTGTCAGCCACGGAGGTCACTTCCACCTTGTCATGTATAACGTCATTCATAATCCTACCCCTCTTAGTAAAACTTACTCTTTCAAGTCAAAATCGAGTAGACTAAGATGAATTTATTTTTACAAGCTGTCTTTGTGTATATGGATAGTTTCACACATCTATTTGAGCATTCTCATCTTTTTACCACGTTTATATTTTGAATATGTGCATTCGATCGATAACACTCGCTTCATACAACAAAGTAGGTCAAACTACCACTCTATAGCAAAGGGCGATCCGAAGATTTAAACTTTATGGGTTCAATCTAAAATTTAGCATTGAACCCATTGTATTTTAAATTTATGATTCATATCTCGTTATTAATTTCAAATTTAATAATTTCTTATACATAAACTTATGCCCCACGCTGAAAGCATGCAGCTCAATCAACCCACACGCCGGAAGTGCTCTTTACATACACCTCTCGCTTCTATAGAACTTACTTTTAAGCTTTAATACCACATCTTATTATCACATAGTGCGATCTTCATTTCATCTATCGCACTCCAATACGATATGCACCGTCACCATCTATCTTTATATTTTCTTGAATTATAAACTTAACATACTAAACTTTTCCTCTTAACATAACTTATGTATTGATCTTCACCTGACTTTCACTCAACCTATGCGTAACATTATTAAACATGCACTTCAAATACTCTATTTTACCTGTCTACTTCTATTGAATAATTTATTTTTAAGAAAAGAAAGAGAGAGAGAAGATGGGTAGGTACTATGAATTAGAGTTTTCTTTTTGAGAAAATAAGGTGTCATCCCATAATCAAAACGTGTTTTCATACTTAATTTTTTGGGATAAAATACAGATTACACACTGACACAAGTGGATTTCTAGGTCATCTTGTTATTACCACATAGAACAAATTAGGAAATTTCTTTCTTTGGTTGAAGTGATTGGCAAATAATTAATTATTAATTAATGGAAGAAGAGGAGAAAAGCAAATAAAATTTTTGGAGGAAATTCAAGATGTTACGGTGGTTACGATTTGGTCGGAATTTTCTATTCTACTTTAATTTTATATTATCATTGTATTTTTATTTTAAAAGATTTTTTAGTGTATAAGGTTTTTTATGGAGAAGAATTTTATCATAACTATCATTTTTCTCTGGTTATAACATTTAGACTTTTATAAATGAAAGATTTCTTCTTCTCATACACAACACAATATGATCCACGATGTAGTCGCTTGAAGAGTCTTGTTTAGGGGGAGATTATTCTCTATAGTTATATGCTTTTTATATTAGTTTTTTCAATATTTAGATCACTTGACCAAATCATATTAAATATTATGCTTCTTTATTATAGTTTTATTTCTTGTCATTTAATTTATCGCTTGGCCAAAATTTGCAATTGGTTGGCTCGCATTTATCCGCTATTTTGATCCCAACAACAATTAGCCGACTTAATACGAATATCGATACAATAAATGAAAATTAAAAATGTTATAATTAGGACTCCATTAAATTTGAAGATAAAGAAAATCATATTGTGTGAAAAAAGTTTTATTTTAGGTCAATCAAATAAAATTTACATGTAACATTCTTGGTTCAGTAATATATAATTGTCATCATAAAATAATTACGTGTCTTTAGAAAAATATTATTATCTCAATTAAATTTTATTATTGGCTTTAATATTTCACATGAAATATTTAAAAGTATAATTAAAAAAAACAAAAAACCAACCAAAAAAAAAGTAATAATTAATATTTAAATTAAAATTAAAATATTCAAAAATCTATTTTTGAATTATTTATAGTTTAGAAAAAGAAGATTCGTGAAATCATGCATCTGGCACGTGCTGTTACTCGTCAGAACGCCAGAACAAGGAACAAAACGGCGCCGACTTATTATTAATCAAATCACATATTTTTATTTTATTTATAACCGTTGCCGCGCTGCTACGCCATAGCTGATTAATTTACGCGATACCTACCACCTTCCACCTAAGAATACGTTACTGGTGTAATTTTATCCACTAAGCCGCTGTAACGTATTTAAAATAGTTTCACATATTTACATGAATTGTTACAAAGATAATGCATCTCGTATCTTAATCGTAAATATTTGGCTGAAAATAAAAAGGAAAAAAATCAAAGAACAAAGATGAGTTGCTACTAGATAGTTGGATTTCTCGCACCTTATCTCCAAGATATTGTACCCGAGTCCTTGTAAGAGCATTATCCCAAAAAAAGTCCTACAATGACCGAATTCAAACTTAATTGAGATTCAACGCAAATATCAATAATCAATGAAGAATTAAAAAAATACAAATAACAATAATCATATTCAAGATATTTTCACAAATGAAATTTGAGAAAATAGCATATGTGTGCAATCTTATTTTTTGGCCTTATAAAGATAAAAATGATTATTTTCATGGGGATGCTCGATTTAAATAAATCAGAGTTAAAAATAAAAATGTAAATCAAACCCTTCAAAAATTGGCCAAAATATTCATTTGAGCGAACATTACTCCGCCACGTCAGCATCCACCTCAACAAGCCCCTATTTTTTTTATATAAATACTTCTTTACCCCTATAAATTTTGGGTCTTTTCATTCTCATCAAAGAGTCAAGAGCAGCTTCGCAACTCAGCTGCAGCCTTTTACAGAGTTTTCAAAACAACTAGGGTTTCCGCAAAATTCATCATCAGAGTACTGAATCACAAAGGAGTTTTTTTGATAGCTGTGGTTCAGATCGGTTTCTGTAAACTTGCAAAGCGTTTACGGAAGATTAATCTAATTTTGTTGTCTTATTTGATTCGTTCATTTCAGTTTATGTATAGCTTTAAACTGCTTCCTGATTGTATTTTCGTTGTTTGAACCGTGATCTTAGCTGTGGGTTTCGGTCGTTTTTAGTGTTTATGTGCAAAATTTGATTTGGGTTTTGTGTTTGACGTCAAAATTAGGCGTTTTTAATTGGAGAACCGATTGATTTTTAGATGTGAAGTTTGGTTGTTTTTAGGATTTATTCAGTTACTGGATTTGTGTTTTTGGTATTAGAAGTCAAAATTAGGATTTTAAATCGGATGAGTGTTTTGAGTTTATTCACAAATTGAATTGGGTTTGGTACCTGAAGTCAAATTAGGGCTAATTTAATTCGAGATTGTTTATGATTATGGCTGTTTTTAGTGTTTATTGTTGAACTGGGTTGCCTTTTGAAGTCAGCGAGAGATTTTTTTCAGAAGAAGTGCTTGAGCTAGTGTTTCAAGCTGAAAGCTTTTGAGAAATCCTGAGCTTGTTGGAGTTGGGAAGTGAGGAGTGCTAGTATAATGTTGATTATGTTACTTTTGATCTGATTTTTGATTTTTTGCTATAGTCTGTGGGTATTAGTTTCGAATCCAGCCTCTGCCCCACAAAGGCAGGGGTAAAGTCTGCTTACATCCTACCCCTCCCTAGACCCTTCGGAGTGGTGGATTACGCCAGGTACGTTGTTCTTGTAGTCTCTGGGTATTAGTCGATGAAGAGACACATGATGGAATTGAAATGCTTAAAGATCAGAACTGTATTTTTACTTCATTTTTAATGATTGGAATGGGGTTGTTTCCTGGTGGATTAATCTTATTGGTTTGATTTGTGTTTTCTTTATCATGTGTGCAACTTTTGGTGGATTAGTGAGTTGGTACAGGAGAGTGGTTTGAGAACACTTCAGGTTGTATTTGGAAAGTAACATAACAAGTTTTTAACTTTTTATTGGGATGGTTTGAGGAAGAAGAAATAAACTTCTGGAGTGCAAATTAATAATATACGTCAAAATTTTCTCAAATGGATCAGTGTCAGTATGAAAAGATAAAGGTTGATTTAGAATTTTCAGTTGGGTTTTGCAGCCTCAATATGTTGTAGAGCTTCAGATTTTGCTTATGGTGGTACACATGTGAGGATGATGCTCCCTTTGGTATGGGCTGATGCTTGTGAAAACATAGCAGTGTATTCCATCTGGGCTCTGCGACCGGCTTATTATGCCAAAGAGTTGGTGACAACCAAAGTTCTGTTTTAGTTGCATGAATCAGGGACTTAATATCTACTGAAGATGCTTGCAGACGTTACATCCATCTTTGCACATCCTAAGCTAATATGATGTGAAAATTCTTTGTCAGGTATGTGAGAATTTACCTCACTAATCCTATTCATTGCTTGAAGTGAATATATATATATGGATATTGTAGTTGAAGTTCCAATCAGTTTATTTTGATTAGGTGCAACTTATTGTTCATACTTAAATAAATCTGTGAAGGAGATGAATTTATTTGACTAATAAAGCCGTTTTCATCTCAATAGTGCCGGCTTTGTTCTTTTTGTTTTCCATGTTTTACAAACTTAAAAGTTTGATTTTTAATCTCCGTGGGTAATGTACCCACGATGATATTGAGATATTCACCTAGTGTTGAATACTAAAGATGTGCAGTCCAGCGGTTTCTGTGTACTCACTATGTGAACTGCAGTCTATGAGGTTCACTTCCTTTATTGAATTTCTCTAAATACTTTACTGGAATATATGATCAATCAAAAAACAAAAAGGATTAGGAATGATCACATCAGATGGAGGATGCAAGTAGCATACATTGAGAATAAAATGAGAGAGGATTGTGTAGAATGGTTTGTTCATATCCCATGTTAACATTCATGTGCACTGGTTCATATGCGTGACACTGTGATGATTGGCCTAAACTTACAGATTGAAAGACGCATGATCTCTGATTGCAGGCTTAGTTAAGAATGGAACATAATATCAGAAAATGATGGACAATATCCACCAGTTGTGCCTTAGGTTTAGTTGCTGTTGTACTTGCATTAGGTCTGGTGCTGCCAGTTGCCTGAATGAGCTTTTTTTGGGGTCTTGGGGTAACTATGAGAAATAGTTGACCTTTGCTCTAGAAAGCATTGGTCTTATAAAAACTTATTTACTAGTAACTTCTGGGATTTTTTTCTTTATTAGTATTGGGATGAAAGTACCCAGATAATGAGGATTTTGCTACACAAACATTCACTAGTTCCTGCCCACCAATTTGGGATTTCATGCTTAGCTGATTGTTGATTGTTATTTCTTTTTCATTGTTTTTTTATGTTGGTGGTTATACCGCTTAGCCTTTTACGCCAAGTTTTGGTTCTGGCTTAGTTTGGGTTGTCACACTTTAGTTGTTCAGATTCTATCTGAACCGATGCTCTGTTTTACAAAAGAGTTGGCAAGAGTATGTGTGATTAATTCCTGATGTATGTTAAACTGATCAGATGATGTAGCCTAAAATAATACAATGTTACTGAATGAGCATTTTAACTGTTTGACTGGGGCATGTGATGTTGATCCATGTATGCCTTTATCCATTATTTTAATTCCTTTTTCAGCTTGTAGCTTGCGTACACATGTTAATTTATATATTGATCTTTGTGGCAATCTTCTGGATTTATTTCAGCACTGCTTACATCATTTTTTGTCATTTGACAGTTAGTTCTATATTCTTATAGAAACTAAGCATGCCTAAGGAGAGAAGAGATAGATCTGTTTCTTTTGATAGGAGCAGAGCTTCTCCCTACTTTGTAGCCAAGACACTCGTCGTCCAAAACCCTTTGGAAAACGGAGATGAAATGTGAAGGACTGGAAGATGCCCGATGCCCAGTGTGTATGGAACATCCTCATAATGCTATTCTCCTTTTGTGTGCCTCTCATGAGAAGGGCTGTCGCCCTTTATGTGTGACACAAGTTATAGGCATTCAAATTGTTTTGATCAGTTCAAAAAGTCATTTGAGGAAGCTTCAGCATCAACAGCGCAGCAAGTGGGGATCCCAGCTTCAGCTTCTATTGCGGAATCTACCGCAGCAATATCAGAAGCTCTGTCTGAACTTCCAGGTGAAAGAACTGAAGGTGGTTCTATATCCCTAGGTGCCTTGGCTTGGTAGAACCATGAAACAGAAGATGCTATGCCCTGCCGTGGGCAGATAAATGATTGGATTGTTGTGACTCTGCCCGCCGTTACATGAATGCTAAATTAAGAAGCTGCTCTAGTGAGACATGCGAGTTCAGTGGCACATATACAGATCTGCGTAAGCATGCTAGGCAGGAACATCCTCTTGTACGTCTCTACAGAAGCTGACCCGGAGAGGCAGCGCAGTTGGAGGAGGCTGGAACGGCAGAGAGATTTAGGAGATTTGCTCAGTACATTGCAGTCATCTGTCGCAGAAGAGGGTAGTGAAAGCACCAGTTTAACCTTCGACGAGGGTGGTTTGCTGACTGTTTTTCTCTTTGTTCGAATTCTCCAACCTAGGAGTAATTCTAGGAGTAGTAGCTGGTCAGGTTCCTCAAGAACCCGGGCTCAGGCAACTGCGGAGACGAATTCTGTGAAGACTTTAAGTAGACCTATGAAGGGGAAATTGATACTAGAGATGATGAAAATGAGCTCTCCGATGGAGGGTCAGGTGGTCCCTGGAGGCGCCTGCGTCGACAACCAACACCAGAAAATTAGTTCTGGCCGCAAACTTGTGTTTGCCTGCTATCCTCTAGAATGTTACCGCTGTAGGTAGTAAAGAGCATATACTACTATGGTTACAATTCATTTCTCTTCTTGTAGACCTTTATTTGGGAAATAACTAGCTGAGAGTGGCTTTTTTGGTGATCACTTTGTGGTGGAGGAGGTGGTGGAAAGAAACCTCTTGTCCAAATTTGTCGTGTTGAAGCTGGGCAATTACCCTTGGATACAGAAGAGTGGAAAAGGAGACGTGCTTACAGTGGCAACTTGTATACATGCTTTTCTTGATGAATCTCATCTCAGCCTGTGTGCGTTCTGCAAATGCTTTAAATCTATTCATACTTGGATTGATAAAAGTTGGAAAGCAATTGCTAGTTCTTGCTTCTAGTCTTTATGAATAAATCCAATACTGCAATTAAAACATCGTGTTTCATTTCACTGTGTTTTTAGCTGTTCATTTCCCGTCTCTTCGAATATACCTCCATTATCAATATAAACAGTTCACCATTCAAGTAGTCGAGAATATCAATCAAGGCACCATATCTTTGTCAATCAGTAAGTCCGCTGTGCAGATTGTTGTGCGAGTTTATGTCAGTTTGCCCCTACTATTCATTCGAGAGCCTTGAGCCTTATGCCATTATATAAGGGACACCATTTATGGTGTACTGTCTCCGTACCATCGGGCTTTGGGCTACTCGGCCGATAGAAATAGGGGCTCGTTTTCACAACTGAAATATAATCTGAACCATACTATTACTCTACTTGTGGGATGTAACACGCTGCAAACAATTGTGGTCACCATTCTAGTCTTGAATAAACTCATACAACGGTACTCGTAAATGGTCTGATTGTGAAAATATATATTAGTTAAATTCTTCAAAAGAGTGTACATATATATTTAGAGTTATCCCTCTCATCAACAAATAAGGTGCTGGAGTTGTGAACTAGCTTAGATTGGGTTAATGTGTGGCCCTTGCTTAAAAAGCCCATAGCCCATCCCTTTTCTCTAACTGGGCGGGCATCTTAATTTTGAGTCTTCTGACTACCAATTTGGTCTTCAAAATTATTTTAAGTAGAGTCCAACAACCACTTGTAACACCACAAAAGCATAAAATGGCATGTTTTGCTCTTCAAATGGTCTAATTTTTAAATCGTCTTACAAATAGGTTGATTTTTTATTTTTTTAATAAAGATAAAGTAGGTTAATTTCTAGTTTTTGTTCTTCAAATAGACTGGGTTTTATATTTTTGCCCTTTAGCAATTAAACTTATGTTTAGTAGGCATATTTTTGTCGAATGTAACTTACGAGATATTATGATACGAAATTATAAAATTATGTCACATAAAATCATTCTTTGTTATAAGAGGCATAAATTAACTTTAAAAAAAAAGGAGATATTTTTGTGTCATTTTTGGGGTTATGTAAAATAACGTTTTAGATATTTTATTGAGGCATAAATCACTTTAATTACTCAAAGTACTCATCATCGAGCATTAATGCAAATTTAGCTAAAGATTAAACATAATGAAAGAAAAATCCATTTAAGTGATATTAATTAGTTGAAAATAGATTTAGACTTGCTAAAATAAATAAGTAAGGAATCATATAATCGTTCTCAACTTATTTGGGACAGAGACGCAGTTACTACTATTACTGCTAAATAAAAAATTAAACGAAATCTTTCTATCTTTAATTAAATATCTAGTAACAGGACTAAGAGGTATAATAAGATGAACAAAAAAAGAATTATTTTTGATTAAATATCTCGAGTTTAAACAAAATATGCAATTTGTTTCCACTTATATTGTTTCATAATCTATTTCGTTGCGACATTTAGACATTTAAATATGTCTCTATTATCTCCAAATGACACTCAGTGTCGGATTGACGGCAGAGCTCCTGACTATTTCATAAATATCAATAAAAAAACAAATAAATATTTAAAACAAGTACATGTTCAAGGATCATAAAATAATTTTTTTTTTTTTTAAAAAAATCAATTTCTATTTCTTCAAGATGACAATAATTCAATTAAATTCTTATTGACTACTATATAATCAAAAATAAAAAATAAATAATTAATACATTCAAGATAAATATATTTACAAATTTCGTTTCAGTTCATCTTATTTCATCGGACTCGAGATATGATATGACCTCAAAAATCAAATCATATAAAAATAATTATAATTTCAATAAAATTCAAAAATTTATATTTTAATAATTATCATATGAGACCACTTTATGGTCAACTTAATGCTAGAAGATTTAATCTAAAGTATAATTTTCAAAGAATATAGATCTGTCGTCCTCAATAAGGCATAAAACTAATTAAAGCTCCACATTTTCAGCATAAATGGAAAGATTTAAATCATACAAAAAAAATTAATCGAAATAGACCGTGTTAGGATATTATCCTTTCATCCTTAATCTGAAGTCTCGGATTCAAATTCTGATATGGAAAAATTCTGTTAAAAGCATCATCTGTAGAAATGGATTCTGCGATGCACAAATTTGAGTCAATCAAGCTCCAATACGAGCATCGAACCTCTGGTGGAAAATTTTAAAGAAAAAAATACTTTATTATTTGTAAATTGTACCACGTGCAGACCATTAAGAAATATGAACTATATTTTAGAAAAATAGGCTTTTTACTAAGTGACAAATTAAGACAAATTAATGTCTGAGAGCCCCACGAATTTGTAGCTGCCCATAATAATATGTCCCCAGACAAAGGCTAACATGTTTTGCAAAAGAAAAACACATACAAATCCTATGTATATACATCCATTTTCCACTTTCATTATTTAAATTAATTTATGTTCATCTTTTATTCATTTTTTGCATTTTCATAAGTTTTAATGTAACGATCGGTAATGCAGAGATAAATTATACAGGAATAATTATAATTAGGGGTAAATTTACGGATACTTTGTTCAAAATGGTGTTACATAATATCGCTAGCAAAATGAAAAGTATTGATTATAATTATAAATTTGTTACTGTAGTAATTTATTCATTTGTTCATTTTTTAATATATTGACATTGCTTTTATGAAAAATTTTAGTACTGAATTTATAATCAATTCTTCCAAACTCAATAACTTTTGCCTAGATCTTATATATGTATTAGAAAGTCACATAATATGTATAAATATTTCCATTATAAAGCCACATAATTATTGTATTAATTTGTGATCGCGATAGAAATTCATAAACTTCAAATGTGTAATCCGCCTATAACTCTTAACAAATGAATTTAATGGTGGATTGATAATGCTAAAATTATTTCTAATTAAATATTATTGAGGGGAATGAAGAAACAAATATGAAGAGCGTGAGGATATTTTCATCATTTTTATTTTAATTTACATATTACTAATACATGTATTCTTATTTCACATTCTATTTATATGATTAAAGTAATACATAGCTCCTCACATAATTTATGCAAAACAAATAAAAGAAACAAACAACATATTAATCTGTAGTCTTATTTGAGTTGAATTACATTAATTTTTCTTTTTCTTTCTTTGTAGTTCTTCCTTTCTGATTTCTTATCCTTCTTCCATTGCTACCTAGCTAGCTAGCTTTATCTTTCTGATTCTTATCCAAGATTCTTGATAATGTCCTCCACCCAACCCCGCCCTATATTCTTTTTTTTGTGGGGGGAGGGGTGGGGGTGGAGGTGTTTGGCACTTCATCTTTCGATTTGTTCAAAACTACATACACACATATTAAAGATTTCATACATCGTCACAAAGCCGACGCAAGCATGGTTTAATGTGCCAAGCCCTTTCCTAATCAAATGTCTCGATTCAAAAATCCTTATGAGGTACACTTCTCCCCGACCCGGCCCTATGCAACGCTGTAATCTAAATTAACAGCCTCCAATGCAGCATCAAAATTAATGAAAAACAAAAAAAAAAAAGATTTAATACACTACACACAATTATATATACACAATATAATTTATCGGGAAGAAAGATTGAGCTGAACATTCGTCAACCTATATGACTCTACCCTATATATATATATCCCATACCATTGGACGGAGAAAATTGAGTATCAAATTAACTTTATATTCATACCAAACACTTTCCATTTGATCACAAACACCCAAAGGTCTAATTCAAACAAACAAAAGAAAGGATTTGGATATTGTAAAGATATTTATACATCGGTACTCAAAAAATTAAAAGATTTTTGTCATAAGAAAGATTGGTAGGTGTTGTGGGATTTTAGTAGGCAAGGGAGAAGAATGTATGGGGCAAGTTATGGAGATTTGAGTTTTTCAATATATTTGCTACCTCTCTTATACACTAAGTAAGATATATAAATATATATATGTCTCCCAAAATGTGTAACCAAAAGTGAAAATGATAAGATCATGCAGGCACAAAGGGGGAATATGAAACAAAATAATTGAATGAAAACTTTGTTATGCTGTTTATTTATTTCTTTTGGTTTAATAAGTACAAAACAAATTTTTTAAATTTTTGCTTTTTAAAAAGTTCAATCAAAATAAGGAGTCAAACATACATACATATATATATATGTGTACATATCTTGATGTAATCTTTGTCTTTATAAATAAATAAATAAATATATATATATATATATATATATGATCTTGTCTATAAAATCTTACAATAATGTTTTGGTGTGATAAGTTATTGTTATAGGAGGATTTTTTTTTTGAAAGGCAAGTGAGTTGGAGTATTAGTGTGCTCAACATTGTGGGATAGCTAAAGGTTGATGTCAAGTTGTCAACTTTGTGGGGATAGCTAAAACCTAAATATTAATGGGGTAGACCGGTAGAGGATATTGGACTTGATGTGCCAAGTATTTTGTATTTATGTCCCTATTAAAAATATTATTAAAATCGAGGAAATAAAATTCTGACTTACGTAGTCATTTAAAAAACTGAGAGAAATCGATTAATCAATGGGTTTTATTTTTATTTTAAAGCAATTTTAAAACTTTTTAAAAAACTCAAATCCAACTAAATTTTAAATTTGAAAAATTAAAAATATTAAAAAAATCAACAATTTTTTTTAAAAAATTAAAATCGATGACTTCGATTCTTTATTATTTTTAATAAAACAAAGAGGATTGATAGATTTTTGAAGCTCGCAAAACTACAATCAAGAAAGATAAATAATAAACGACAAAGATTTCACCAAATAAAGATGTATTTGAGTTGGTAGTCTATGTCATAGTAAATATTCGGGTTCGATTCCATAATAACTATATTTTTATACATATTTCGGGTAATCCAATGTAGACATACCTTACCCCGTCCTCGATTTTAAAACTTTCTTAATTAATTTTTTATTTTTTAAAACATATGGACTAGGTCGGGTGTTTCTGCTTAATCGACTTTGTCCATCAATTTCACAATTTCGTAAGAGTCAAATTTGACGATGATAGTGTGTACCACCCGTCCGCGCATTGACCCTCATTTTTAAAATAATTTTTTAGGAATATAATATAAATAGTTTATTCTGACGAAATATCAATAATTGATTCTATGATGGTACATTCGCTTAACTCCTTTAATCATAATAGGGTTAATATGTTTAGTATAAACATCATATTTGAGTAGTGTTTACTATTGCGTGTCAAAAGTTAATATGTTGTCAATCAAACATAAGTTTTGTATTTATTTATATGCTGCACTTAGGTTTACAACTTGAATATCCTAACATCTATTTTATGCGCAAAAATTAAATTTATGTCCGATGGCAAATACAATTGCCATGACAAAACTTAAATAATCGAATACGTTCAATCGTCTTAAAATATTCTTATTGTCACGTAAAAGTTAGAATTTTCTGAAGTAGAGACTAAGCCTAATTCCACAAGAGCCTTATCACAAGTCTTTATTTGCCGAAAGTCCCTATTTTTTTTAAAACAAAATGTTAAGCGGGCCAAAAAATCAAGTTCATCTCTTATGGAGATCATTTTTGTTAGACTTTTCTTACGGGGCACAAATTATCAAAGACCAATCCATCTTAGGACCATTTCTAAACTTGACCCTAGCAACGCGGAGGAAGAGCGTCGACTACTTATGGGTTTGACCTAATTCATTAGCTTTAGTTTAAATTTGTTTGTTTTTCTTAAAGAATCATTATTAATTTAGAATTCAAGAATTGAGGAGAATTGGAATCTAAAATTTCATAATAAGTTTCAAATTTTTACTCCGCTCTCTACACCCAAAGCTTGTGATAGAGTAGCAAATATTTCTCCATTCTTAATCAAAGATCTCACCAGCCTCAAGTATACAATTACTTTTAGTAAAAATACCTCAAATTATCAAATCTAAAAATGTATATCGAATACCGAATAAAAATCCAAAAACGGATAGTTACCCTTCTGTAGATGATAAGAAGACAATGAGTTATACTGTAATATACTCAAACAACATCAAATCTTTTGTCATAACCATTATCTTGATTAACTTTTTCACAAAGGATGAGCACTTAACTACCAAAACTGCAAGCCTAGAAGAGTAGGTGAAAATTATAGGTACTTGTAGCCACTAGATTTCCTTTGGATCTTTGATGTAAATAGCTATAGATACCTTTACTTTTTTCCCCTAAAATTCAGTGCATATAAATAAATTCTTTGGTCATTTTTATTTATTCACAGAAAATTTTATATTTTGAAAAAAAAAAATAATAACAAAAATAAAGTGCATATTTTATTATAGTACTCATGATTATTATTACATTTTCAAAAATTTTGAGAAATAATTTAAAATGAATATTTTTCTCCATTTCAATTTTATTTATTTTTAAAAAATTCCAAAATACAAAAAAAACTGATTTAGGAATCAAAGTTATGGAATCTCTTTTAAGCCTTAAGAACTTAAAAATTATAATTTTATAAATTTTTAATTTAAAATTAATTTCATAAAAAAATTTGGAGGTCGGTTTTTGTAATTTTTTTACAAGAAATTCAAATTGATTAAAAATAAAATAAAATAAATAAATAAAGTAAACCGTCTTTTATACGTTAAAATAAATGGATAATAACAATAATAAAATTATTTTTAATATATTGAACGAAAGAAGTAAACTTTGTAGGTCAAAGTTCAGATTCCCTTTCCAAATTTGAACTTCCAAATAATTATTTTAAAAAGACTTAAAATTGAACAATTTCATGGTAAAAATCTGCATCAATCATAATTAATATTTTAATAGCACGAGTGTTATCTTTGGTCAGGAAAATATTAACTTTTAATTTAGTTGAGAAATTACTTTGATAGCCTTAGAGACTAGTGCGATCCAGTTGATTGGCAATAGATATATAGTTCTTTCTTTATTTATTTATATTTATTTTTACCAAAAAGTAAAATTCCTTTTATATTAATTGATAAAATTAAAATAAACATAAACATAAAAAGGTTAAAGCTGCACTTATAATAAGTACAATGCATCTGAAAAATTAAAAATTATTTGTGTAAAAAGTAAAAAAAATAAATATATATCTATATTTTTTCGTATTAATACTTCTCGAATTAATTTACTTGTAAATCATAAGTAAAAGTGAAATCTACGTGTAATTTATCTTTTCAAACCTCAGGTTAATTGCTGATAGTAAAATATAGTTATTTGATTTTATGAGATAAACCATTTGTTATTTGAAATTTATCTATATATATCGGCTAAATTCATGTACCTCTTTGTGGAAAAATTTCCCCTTAGGACATTGACAATAGAAAGTTGGGATTACTATTCTTTTGAGTCAGACTCTTTTCCGTGGAGTTAAATAACATGCATTATCTTTATATATTACTAATATTTTATTTGATATATCATTTTAAATTTATATATAATTAATACATAATAAACCATGGTATTAGTAGTACAAGAGTTTTAATGCATGCATTAAGACGGTTTAAGATACACTGTTTTTCAAAATCTTTTTTCCAAATTCATTTTCCACCGTGTTTGTGGAGGATATTTTTATAAAAAAATATTTTTTTAAAAAAATAATGCAGTGCGTGTTATTTTTAATACGTCAAATCAAATAGTGTATAATAAATAGTTTCAACATAACTAATATCAACATTACTACACATCATATTCAATACTATTTTTATACGCTTTGCTAAATAACCCATAAAGTTCTAAGTCAAAACTACTGAATTTTGCCGAACATATATATTAAGGCTCTCTATCACACCTCCTAGTGGTAATACTACGGTTAATATATCAAAACACTTCTCACACTTTCAATTTATTTCTCTTAATTTAATTAGATATAAAATTTTAAAATAATAAAAATTTAAAATTTATAGTATCAAAGTAAAAATATTTTTTTTAAAAATTAATTATAATTTTTTATTTTTTTTGTGATTTGAATGTTAAATATAAAAAAAATCTCAAACGTCTCATGAATTAATTCGGTCAATATTAATTTGACAGGTAAAGTCAAAACTCAAAAAAAGAGGTTTGGGTATGTACGTTCACATGTATTATCGGGCAAACAATAATTACCAAAAAAAAACTCAAATAGAATCGAGCTTAAATCTCCTATGCATCAACAATATATAAAAAGATATTTACGTAATTAAATTACTTATAAAATAATTATTCGTTATTTTTTGTAATAAGCATAAATCTATAATTTATAATCTAATAAAGATGATATTTAAACTATTGTTATATGTTAAGTTACATTAATTATATATATATATATTACATACTAATATATAATAATAATATATTTAATATAATTTAATAAATATAATTTTTATTTTTATTTTTTATAAAATGATTAAACACTGTTTCTAATAAACTCGATTTCCTGAGAAAAATTCATCAATCATAAATCTACATAGTGATTCCATAATTGAATACGGGTATACAATAAGGTAGTGGGCTATGAATAGGGCACGGGTATTTTGCGTACTCTCTACTTTATTACTACTTTTATGAAATGAATTGTAATTATTATTTTTCTGCAAAGTTTTTTTTTTCCAGACTAGTAAATTTCAGAACTTTTGACCGTCAAAAGTAGAAAAAGTGTATTTACACACACACACACAATATACACCCACACACTCATCATGAGTATTATTGTTATTGGAGTTAGGAATTATTAGTAGTTTTTTTTCTTTTTTGGTAATTGTATACTTTCTTTTCTCTTAATAAATATATATTACTATCTCCGTGAGGTAAGAATAAATTGCATAAATTTTATTTTTTAAAATTATTCGTTATAAGATTACACTAAATGTATTGTTATTATTATTGTTATTATAAATTTGATTTGTATCTTGTTATTTTACTTAGTGAATAGAATTTTACAAAGAAAATACTAAATATAAAAGAATAACTTCGTGATTCTGAAGAAGCTAAGAAGAGTCATATACATATAAAAATATTACGAAGTTGCACAGTATAATTTTCCGATAGAGGATTTTGGTATCAATATGCATGTGACTCCACCATTGATTTTGTTGTCATATTTTCTTTTTGTAATTCTCGTCGATTTTTTTAACCGAGAGTATCTATTTGTCCTATAAAAGTAGCGATAAGATTTTACATATATATTACACGGATACTTCTCCCAAAATAAATGGTATTTTTAGCTTGGGCACACTCTTAATAAATACCTTGAAAGAGATGCAACTCTTTAGCATTTTCGACATGTGAAAACTCTCCTTAAATCAGAAATTGTTAACATCATTAATGTCTTCTTGATTACGTAAACGGGCTTCTTTTGAAATAAAATTAAAATAAAAATTACAACTTATTTTAAAACTTTAGTTAATATATTCTCATGGTGGTTAGTTGTTGTTTGAGTTGAAATTATTAGTAGCTTTAGCATAATAGATTTACTTCACACATAACTCAACCAAAATGTAGTGATAATACTTACTATCAATAATTACAACACTAATGATGATGTTAATGTTGATTTTGTAAGATAAATGGATTCATTTTCGACTTTAAAATAATAGTTTGCCATAACATAATTTGATACCCAATTATATCAAAATCTTTTTAGTTGTAATTAATTTCCCATGATTTATGGCATTTATTTCATTATCTAAAGAGTAATAGTTAGCTTTTGCCCGAGAAATATGCAACCATTGTCAATATCACATGCTCTCTAATTATACCATTTAATGATGACATGAAATGGACTTTTTTTTTCCGTATAATTATTCGATATTCGAAATTCAGCCAATAATAATAATAATAATATCTTAATCTGAAAAATAAGTATAGGCTATAAGGAATTTTTGTTTCTTCATTTAAGCTCAATTTATATTCTTATTTTTTAGGTTTGGACTGATATCTGGGATTTATTAGTCTATCGAGATAACTTATTTACAGTAATTTTAGGCTTTACCTTGTCTTTTCACTTTTGTTAATTATTATATTTTCACGCCTTTACTCAATGTGGTCTGTATAAGTTTGTTCATATTGCTGTTAATTTCAAGTTTGAATAAATAAAGAAAATTGTAATATACTGATAGCCACATAAAACTTATCAATTCCTCATAATATATATATTTAAAATTTATTAATTTGACTGATTCTATATTTGTGATACATAAAATCCATTAAAAGAAAAACACTTGAGCCAAAATATTTTTGGGCTTAATTTACAAAAATACATCTTTGAACTTAGCAAACCTTAACCAATTGCTATTAGGATAAAAATAAAAATAAAAACGATGTGTCACAAATGTGGTACCATGTGTTAAAAGGACTATCATGTTCTGGCCATTTCAAAATTCCTTTGCTTTTTTTTTTTATCAATTTTTTTTTTAAAATAAAATAAAATTCTTCCATTACTATAAATAGAATTTTAGACATATAGTCCACATTAACTTTTGAAAATATGTTGAGGAACACCACTACGTTATGTTATTACTTTAAAACAAAATGTACTGCATATTTAAAACAATTTGTGAAAGTACTAAAAACATAATAATTGATAATTTAAAATATTTAAAAATATGATTAAATTTTTCTAAATTTCTTAAATAATACGTAGTTGCATAACAAAATTAAAATTAATATATATATAAAGAAATGATTAAACTATATTAATGTATGACGTTCGGGTGAAAGAGAAGTAAGAAAGGACCATTAGACTTCTAAACTTATAAATTTTAAAATACATAAAAAAAATAAAAAAAATAAAAAAAATAAAAAAAATAAAAAAAATAAAAAAAATATATTATAAAAATTACATAGCATACAGGATTTTAAGAGCGATAATACATAGCTCAAAAAAAATATATCTATGAATTTGTTTGGATTAAAACATATGTGATATGATATAACGAACTAAATGTAAACACTTACTTGTCAAATGTGTTTTAATCAAATCAATAAATATAAGAAATATTTAAAAAACTAAAAAAATAAAAAAAAACACTATAAATTAAAATTTTCAAAAATTAAAAATATTAAAAATATTAATTTTAATTATTAAAATTATATTATTTAGTTTGATGTAAATATAGGGTAGTTAAATATTAGTTGGGGTTAAAGTTATGCCAACGAGTAAATTTTTTTTTGTATATATATAAAAGCTCGAGAAAGCTGTAGAAAACTCAAAACGCTCTTCCTACCATAATGACCACCACAAATCGAGATGAATCCGACAAAGACAGTACGGCCTCTTCATCCATAACAATGCCGGAATCTAGCCGCCGGAGTTGGATGAGTAGTACTAACCTCAGCAGCTTCAGCAGTCGCCGGAGCTCAATTTCACTCTGCAATTCCTCAACAGAAATCCCCTATTTCTCCGGTTCACACAAACCACACAAATCGAATCAAATCCCGTGGGAACTCATAAGAAGGATCCGGCCGAATCGGGTCAAATCAAACTCGAGCATTTCCGTCTCCTCCGCCGGGTCGGAGGCGGAGACATCGGGAGCGTTTACCAGAAATTAGGAACCCAGTTGTGGGTTTGCCGCAGTGTTTTTACGCTATGAAGGTTGTGGATAGAGAAGCGCTTGAGATAAGGAAGAAATTGCAGAGGGCGGAAATGGAGAAGGAGATTTTGGGGATAATTGATCATCCGTTTTTGCCGACTTTGTATGCCCAATTTGAAGCTTCGCATTATTCCTGTTTGGTTATGGAGTATTGTCCTTGCGGAGATTTGCATGTCCGGCAACGGCAGCCCGGAAAACGCTTCAGCATTTCCCTCCAAGTAAGTGATTTATTAATTATTGAAAATTTATTTACACACCAATCACATAAAATATATTTTCTCCGTTTCCCATTTATTTGTGTTACTTCTTTTTTTTAGCCTTATTTTTCTCAGCTTTTTAGTTTCAATTTTTTTGCATAATATATTTAAAATCATAAAATTGAAGAAAACTATGTGTCATATTAAAATTACAAAATAAATTAAAACGAAGAAAATAATTGCATGCATGCCTTTTTAATTATAGAAGTTTAAATTTTAGACACTAACAATAATTATAATATCATATTCTTTAAAAAAGAAAAAGTTAGTTGTAAGTAACTTCAGCTAATAAATATTTTTATCAACTTAAGTTGATTAGGCATAGTTACATTTTTTGTCCATATGTTATAGAACTGTTTTACTATTTAGTTTTATGTTATTTTTGACTGAACACATCTAATCTTTAATTAATAGAGTTAATTACCGCTTAAGTAATATTTTTAAACTGTAGGATAGAGTGATTATAAATAATGAAATAGTTGCATAGCTACCACCTAACAGTGTTCATGCATTTAACAAGTTCATGCAGGGTGGAGGAAGGTACTGCAGGAGGATTTATTCAAACCTTCTTTATTGAAAAATTACAGTATATATATATAATCTTCTTTGATTTCTTCGAATATTTACCTCTTTATATTTAAACATTTCTTAATAAAAAATCTGACTCCGCCATTGAGTTCATGCATCTGTATTTGTCTTTTTACCCTTAAGCTTTAAATAATAGTCACTTTATCTTGTGACGAGATATAAATATGCAAGCATTTATATTTTATCTGTTTTTTTTTTTTCTAAAATTTTTAATTTAAATTTAATTTATTTACAGGTTTTATGCTGCAGAAATACTATTGGCATTAGAATATCTCCACATGATGGGAATTGTATACAGAGATCTAAAGCCAGAAAATGTTCTTGTAAGATCAGATGGTCACATTATGCTTTCAGATTTTGATCTTTCTTTTAAATGTGAAGAAGTTGTTCCAACACTGATTAAGTCCAAAACAAAGCCCATTGTCAAAACCCCAAGAAATTCTTACTGTGCTATGCCAATTCAACCAGTTCTATCCTGTTTCTTATCACAAAAAACAGAACAGAAACATGAAATCCAAGAACAGAATCAAGAAGTTGTTGCTGAACCTATAAATGCTCGATCGAGATCATTCGTTGGCACGCATGAATACTTAGCCCCCGAGGTGATTTCAGGTCAGGGACATGGAAGTGCAGTAGACTGCGGACACTAGGGGTGTTTCTGTATGAATTTATCTTCTCGGTACCACCCCGTTTAAAGGAGAGAACAACGAGAAAACGCTCATAAGCATACTGAAGAAGCCACTGAGTTTCCCGAGAATGGGGATGAGTAGCAGCAGAGAGTATGAAGAAATGGTGAAAGTTCAAGACTTGATTTGCAGATTACTTGTGAAGAATCCAAAGAAGAGAATTGGGAGTTTAAAGGGTTCTGTTGAAATCAAGAAACATGAGTTCTTTAAAGGTGTAAATTGGGCTTTGATTAGGTCAATTAAGCCACCAGAAGTACCAAGTGATTTGGTGAAAATGAGGGGTAGTGTTAGAGGTGGTGCTGCTGCTGTTGTTGTTCCAAAGTTGTTGAGCAAGAAACAAAGGGAAGAACCTTATCAGATTCCTCACTATTTTGATTACTTCTAAACATTGTAAATAATTTAGGGTAATTAATTAATTAACAGGATAGCAAAGTTGTAGCCGAAAGGAGAAACCTAGTTGTTTCCTTATAGAATGCTTCTCTCTTTTCCTTTTTACCCTTGATGTTAAGAAGTTTGAAATGTATAACCTAATTATAAACATTATGCTCTCCATTTAACCTAAACTATAACATAATAGATGACTTGTTGAACATATGCACACACATACATACAAATTTCTAAACATGGGGGACTGATCCAGCCAAAGAAAGTTTTAACATGATATGACACCAAGAGTATTGATACATCTTATTTTGTGGCTTTTTTAAAGAGACTTTACTTGTTTTTTTAATAATTTTCTTCTCGAACTGAGTTTCACATGGCCATCGATCAGGAAACCCTCAAACTAGGATTTACATGGTCCATCATTTCATAATCCTATTTGAAAATCTACTTTGTACCACTCATTTTAGTATTTATAAACACCATCACCTACAACGTCTGAGTATTTATGGTTATTGGTGCTCGCTGACAGCTTGTTCTTGTGTGTGTGTGCATTCCTGGCTACTGGATAACAATGGTAATTGATCCTCACGTTACCACTTCGTCATGCATCTTTTATACACACATTCGAATCATAGATTCTGATACTAATTGTTGGCCAATCCGACCCAACAACATTTTTAACATAGTGTATCATTATCCCCTCTGAGTGAAACATGCGGGAGTGTAAAACTTTGTACTCTCATGCTCAGCGGATAATTAAGATATATAATACTCTTACGACTAAAGATATTAATTTTTTTGATAGAATGCATAAAAATTTTAAAAGATAAAAATATAGATTAATCTCACTATTCTTTTCATTTGGTGTCCGATATTCCTATCAAGTGCTCGATCAAATTTAAATTCGCACCGTAAAGTTTCACATTAAAATTACTTATCCAGCAAAACTCAAACTCAAAATCTTTAATCAAAAATAAATAATTACTTACCGCTCCACCACAACCATCGATAATATTACACTAACAATGTCATGATTGAAGATGAGCTCATGACATTATATTTCTATCATCCCATGTTTACAAATTCTACTTTTCACTTTCACCAAATTTTATCCTAACATAGAATTTGATGAAAATTAAAAAGAAAATTAATTTAAAAGATTAGGAACATTCTTTTAATCTATAGCACCGAAATGTTACGAGCGGGTATGCGTGTAAAAAGTGGGGGCACAACATAATTGTCACCATGTTTTCATGTGATAGCCATTATTACAATCTTGAATCATCATGGAAAATAATTAAAAAATGTTACAAAATGAAATTTCAATATTTGTTCTCTTTTTGTTAACATCTTTATTGTTTTTTATTTTTTTCACCTTTTCCTCTCAAGGTACTTCAATATCTATGGCCTAGGATTCATCCTTGTCACTTAATCATTTTCTTTTCATTATTATAATAGCACCAATAATCAAAGTAGCCCATCATGTTCCTTCTCATTTTTTTCATTTCTTTTTTTTTTAAAAAAGAAAAAAAAAACTTCATCCATTATTTGTTATTAGAACTCCAACTAATATGAATCGCGTATTTGCACTCCATGCATTTATGCAATTTCAATAGAATTTTCTTCGTACTTCAAATACGGCACTGACAACAAACGGCGATTCCACGCATTTCACCACAACTTGTGTTGGTCCTTCTCTTTTTTTCTACTTATGCATAAAATAAATTAGCAAATAGTATCAATTTTTCGAATAGCTAATTAAGTTTTAGTCAGTATTTTAAAATTATTTAGGATTTATTCACTTTTAATGTGGAAATAAAATTTTTGATTAAAATATCCCTAATTAAAAGACGGAAAACTTCAAAAAGAAAATTAACCGAAATTTGAACACTTATAAGTTGAACTCCATGAATTTGAAGTTTGAATTGATAAAGATTTGAGTATCGTGAATATGAAATTTACTAAATTTTGACTGTTTTCAAAAATTAGTCATCCTACCTAATTTACTATTAATTAATATTAATAAAACATATAAAAAATATAAAATTTTATAATTTAAATTAATTTTCAAATTTATTAAAAACTCATGCAGTTTTGAATTCGATTTATTTTTATTTAAATACATCAAATAAAAAAAATAAAAAAAATAAAAAAAATAAAAAAAATAAAAAAAATAAAAAAAATAAAAAAAATAAAAAAAATAAAACACTTAAAATTAAAATTATTAAACAATTCCTTAAAAGGGTACATAATTACATGATTTGTAATGATTAGTTCAAAATAAACTGAAATTAATTAAAGAATTAAGAAATCAGTACACTTATTTTGACCAGAATTATATTATCATTAACCTAAACTTTGACCTTTATTGAGTTCTACGTAAACTGTATTTTTATACATCATTAGATTTTATTGCAGAATCAGAAAGATTTAGCTTTAAAATGTAATCAATTTCGCTTTATAAGAGTTAATTTAATAAATATATATAATCAACTAAATTAAATTAAATTAATATTGTAAATTTAAATATTATTAAATTTATAAGTTTCAAAAATTTTGTTACCATGCTGAGGCTAAAACTTGTGGTAAATTCATGTCAGCTTGACTTCTTAAGAAATAAAACATGACAATAAAAGTCAACGGAGGAAGTATTTAGTTAGTACTATTAATTTTGTTCTTCCATTGGTTGAGTTGACCAGTTAATTTAAACTATATATCTTGATAATATTAAATAAAATAAATTTCTTAAAATAAGAAAATATTTTTTTAAGAATGTTTAAAAACAAGTTTCAGCTACGTGGCATTCAAGTTTCAACTAATTATATGTTCTCCACCCCAATGCTCTACCTACCCCACCCTCTACCACCTCCTATCCCCCCCCTCTGAAATTCACCCCATCTTATTTGCATAGTATTTGTTTAAATAATATTTTTTAAAATATTTTCTGCTTACATATCAATATTAGACACGCTATAAAAGTAAAATTAAAATTATTTACAAATTTCATCACTATATTGCTCTTCGTGGACTAACATTATTTTTGATAATCCACCTCCAATCCGTCTCTAAATTGAATCAGTGATGAATTTTTCTATTTAGCTATAAACTTTTTTGTTATTAATTTTTTT
This sequence comes from Datura stramonium, assembly GCA_018107945.1. NCBI lineage: Eukaryota > Viridiplantae > Streptophyta > Magnoliopsida > Solanales > Solanaceae > Datura > Datura stramonium. Next base: position 4,624 of record JACEIK010000583.1, on the reverse strand, counting down.
TAAGTAAAAAATATATTTATTTTTCGAAATATTTTTGGCTTAAAAAGAGATATTTTCAACTATAGTGGTAGTAATCATAAGTAGTGCAAATCAAAGAGGAAAATCATTGCCACTTGATATTGTTTTTTTCATTTTCGAGAAATAATTAATTCTACTTCTGAATTTGTTAAAAAAGATAAAAGAAAAATGACATACCCTCTGAAAGTGTCAGCTCCATTTTGCATGCGTAAGGGAAAAGTTTTTCGCAGCTTAGATAGATAGCAACAGCATAAAGTGCCAAGGACTATAAGACACAAATTTTGAAATCTTCCTCATTTATTTTAGAGTTTCTATTAATATGAATCTCGTAAAATTGGTTAAAGGAGAAATATATTTTTTATTGAGAGATTCTTTTCATTTCGTGCTCAACCAAACTCGACCAAACTCAAACTTCAAAATCTTATAATGGAAAAGTCAAGAAATCATATTCATCGTGTTATAATGTGTGTAGAACTCAATCATTTTGGTATAATGTATTACATGTATAGCTTGTCTTACATCAGAGGGGTGGAGTAATCAAAGTATCCAAAGTTAGTTATTCGAGATAAAATAATAAAATAACAAAATATCCTGAGGTTCCTAAAAAAAAAAATTCTACTAAATAAGATGAAGGATATTTTTATAAATAATAACTTCTTTTAAACAATTATACAATACATGTTATTTTTAATATAATAAATCAAATAATTAATAAAAAATAATAGCATAAATATAATAAATAATACCAACATAATTTATCTTCAAATCAAACTAACCCGAGTGGTTAAGCTTATTCTTTCATTTCTTCTTTCTTTATTCATTCAATCTATTTATTTCAACCTATTTGGTATTGATATTATAAATTGTATCACTCAATATAAAATAAGTTTAATTTCTCATTGCTGTGTTATTTGGTCACTTTTGTTACTTTTTTTTTTTAAGAAAAAATTATTATAGTAGTTTTCTCTTAAAGAAAATATCTCTTTTGGGGAGCATCATTCATGACAAAAAATATGAAAATAAATGAAAAAAATTGTGATAGTTGAACCTAATTTATTTTATATATGTAAAATAATAATAATTTAAAAAAACAAAGATAAAGTAGTTATAACTCTGTCCATATGAAAATGCAGCCAGCGTAAAAGCTAAATAATGGTCATCGGTGAACAAGAATTCATATAGTTGAGTTTAACCTGTTCTATCTTGTATGTTTTTTATCGTTATTTTATCTTTTCATCCTTTTTTTATCGCATTTTCTTGGAAATGGCAAATCTATCGAAAAATACTTTCTATTCCAAAAATAAAAGATAAGCGTCTACATATATTATACTTTCCCTGCATTTTATTTTGTGGAATTACATTATGTATATTATTTTTGTTATTTGTAATTTATTTTGGGCCACTTTGACATTATTGATCCAAAAACAAAAAACAGCCCACAGTAAATTCAGCTCCGCTGAACAAGGATCACTTACTGTCTTGCTGATTTTGGACCAGACAGAAGAGCCAGAAACCAGAATCAGACTTATCCATTTTGTGGTCCAGTTTGCTCTGTCAGAAAAAAGAAGGCGGCATTGGGTAATTATTAAAAGTTGAAGATGGAGTTTTAGGGTCGCTTTAGTAACCTAAGCAGAAGCATGCTATGTGATAATATGTAAATTAATTAAAATATTAAAAAAACAAAAAAAACATTTGAGATAGTCAGTTATATGAAATTGGAAATTAAATTATGATTGAAATAAATTAAAAATATTAAAAATATTTTATATATATATATATATATATATTAGTTATGCGTATTTCTAAATTACAAATCAAACAATTGTATGAATTTTCTATATGAATAACTTACCTCACAACCAGCTATATAAATGTGATATTATTTATACAAAAATTTTGAAAACCTCGCTAACTCACCGATCTAAATCTACTACTAGACTAATCTTTATAACATAGTATAAAGTTCAAAGGGCGCTTAGTCAATGGGTTTCGTAAAATAAATTTAAATTTTCTTTCAAATTATGTGATATTTTGTTTTAAATTTATTATATATACGTGAGAGAGATATAAATTTACCTTAAACTTTCAATCTTATGCTTAAAGAGATAATTTATAATCATATAAATATTTATGACTTAATTGAAACATAAGTTTCAAATATTTTTTTTTTATATTCTTAAATTTTGTGTTCAATCTACTCACTTGGTCTATGATACGCTCTTTCTAGGAGGTTGATCGCTCTATCCTAAATCTTTCCATTTTCAAGAAGATCCCGGGGCTCACATCAAATAAATTGAAACTGACAAGTAATTAAAAAGGTTCTTGTCACTTACTAGCTTGATTTCAGGGCTATAATCAGAGGAGAATCTAGGATTTCTAAAGCATGGGTGCATCACTAAAAAAAAAAAAAAAAAAACAAGATTTGAACCCGCACTGGCCAAGGTCAACACAAATCTTTAACCAAGTGCACCATTTAACTTTCTTGTATCATGAGTGCTAGCGTATAATATTTTATACTCCCCTCCATTTCAAAATAAGTGGTGCTTTTGCTCTGCACACTTTTAAAATTACTCATTTTACATTTAAAAATATAATTTTACCCACTTAACCCTAATAAATATCTTGAACAAGATGTAACTTTTTAATATTTTCTTTTGATTATTTAAACTCTCTCCACTTAAATAAGGGTAAAATTAGAAGAATATTATTAATATTTATGTAAATTATATATAAAAATAAAAGGTTACTACGAAATTAAACAAACAATAATTTAAAGTTGAATAATTTTTAAGTATTAATTTAATAAAATATTTAATTTACGAAAGACGGCGAATTCACAGTCCCATAAATTATATATAAATTCGCCACCGACTATAATGAACTAAAGCTCCTTTGAAGTATCAATTCCTAGAAATTAGGTTTACCTACCACTACTTTTTTTTTTGACAGAACTGAAGGTACAAAGTTGAAATAATGACCAAAGAGGGCAGTTGTTTTAGCCCATAGGACTCACTGGTCACTTATATTAGGTAGGTATTGGGTATATCACATTGAGATAAAAAAAAATGTGATAAATTATAAATTCAACATTTCAAATAGATGAGATCACAAGCTATTTGGTCTTTCATCTTTTTTGATAATATTGATTAAAAAAAATTTAATTTGACCGTCTGGAATAAATTGAGGAAAGATGTGTTAGTCTCATCACAAGTGCTTATAATATCATAATCATTTATGTACCTAATTTATTTTACAATGCAACGTATTATTGCCTCTCTAACAACAATAAACTTCTCTACTATTTAAATCAGAAATTTTATTTATATAAAACCATCAATATTAAATTGATGCCTCTTTATTATATACTTAATAGATACAGCAATTTGAATTGGATAGCCATGATTACTTACCATTAGCCTAAGTAGGAGAAAGAAAATATTAGTGAAAATATCTTTTTTATTTGATTTAAGCTATGAAGGGGTGAACATAATTTAATTTAATTTAATTCACTCTCCCAAATGAAAAAATATACATTATATTAGATCAAATAGATACTTATATGTATGTATATATAGCTTTAGCTAAGTAAAGTATTTGAAAAATAACAAAACAAATCTAAAAATAAAATAAACAAAACAAAAGCAAAACTATTTTCAAGTATTAATCAAGTGATTTTTTTAAATTAAATACCGACATTTATTTTGAGATTTGATTAATTTAGATTTAAAAAATAATAATGAAAGGAATAAAGTACTTTTTGCTAAAGGCAATAAAATTTAAGACTCCAATAGCGAATCTATAATTTAGGAATAAATAAGTACTATAGGGTGTTGGATCTCAGATAGTGAAAAATATTTTAAAATTTTTCATGTTCGGGCCGATTAAATTTTTGAAAATAATTTTTTAAAAATGAGAAAATAGTCGATTTTAAGAGGAGAAGCAATTTCACAAAATGACATTTACATTAATTGGGTCCTCCCCGTCCTCCAAACACGCCATCTTCATCCCGCCCCCGTAGCTCCCCCCGCCCCTTACCTCCTCACACCTCTGCTCCTCACTCTTATCCTTCTCATAAATTTTATTTAAATTATATACATATATTTTTAAAATAATATTTTTTTACTTATATATTAAATAAAAAAATAATTAAAATTTTTGTTTATTTCAAAAATATTTTTCAAAAAAATATTCTTCTTCTTCATCAAACACAATGCACTATTATTTCAACCGACAATCTATATGACAAACATAGATTAATCCATCAAAATTTAAGAAATGACTGTACTATTACCTCCATCTCAAATTATTGGTCATTTATATTTTACACGCTCCTTTATAAATATTAATTAAAAAATTTTTATTACTATTTTAACTTTTTTTATATCTAAAATATTTATTTCTCTTTATTAAACGTTTACTCAATAATTAAATACTTTGTAATCTTTAAAAAAAATTATATTAAAGATAAAATGATAAAAAAAAATTAATTAATTTTACTTTAAATTTCTAACATGATAAATAATTTGATATAACTATTTTTAAAATAGTACGATAGATAATTTGAGACAAAAAAAAATAATATAAGCCACGTGTTAAACTCTGATGG
>JACEIK010000582.1:360925-384432 GCA_018107945.1 Datura stramonium | reverse complement strand
TGTGATTAAAGAAGTGGGGGACAAAAATAAAGAAAGACTTCAAGAATGGGAGGAGGAAGGAAGAAATTATGCCCAGAATGTGATGGGATGTATTGAAAAATCGCTTAAAGATGCTAGTTTCTATTATTGGTTAACCTAGTATATACTAGTTCCATAGCTTACATTACAACCCGTAAGTCCTACGTTGTTCTTACATCACGCGTCCTTATATTAGTGGAGTAATTCACTAGAGGCAAGCCTATGGTTCATGACACGATGCATGTGAATTCTTTTGGGAGAGTGAGCGAAATTGTGTGAATATGCCCCTGCATGAAATGTTTTAGAGTTCATGTGATTAAAAAAGGGGGAAATTCTCTTGTGATGTGAGGGCACATGCTTGACGAAAGAATGAATTTCGTGTTGGATATCTTGGTCAGCTAATTTGCATGAGTTTGCGATATCGAAGTCGATTCTTGAAGTGAGAGAGTCTTGATATGTTAAATGTCGCTATGTGTGACACTATGCATGGTTTCTTGATGATTTGTTATGTAAATAGTCGGTATAACCATAGCTTGGATTGTCGAGCCAGAGTAGCCACGATGGGGTGTTAATTGCATGAGGTGTAAGATTATTGTTCGAGGACGAACAAGATTTTAAGTGTGGGGTAGGTGATCTGGGGCATATTTATATGCCCAAGTGATACTCAAAATCGTTTTCCTTGTTTATCCAACAATGTTTGTACTTTCTCATGTAAATTGTAGGAAAGTGTGAATTTATACTAACCAACATGATTAGCGTTGTTTTGCAGGAAAAACGTACTTTTTATGGAGCTAAGATGCATGTAGGGAGGAATCGGAGATGGACTCGGGAGAAAGAAAGAATTGGCCAAGGAAAGCAAGGAACAAAGAGGCTCGCGACGCGGGCCGTGTCATGTACCATCCTGGACACATTACATTCGGAAGATTTAATTGCAAAGATTTCAAGAGAGGTCCGCGTTCATGTCGTGGCACATTGGACCTAATTACCTGGAGCATGGGATTCCAGTGAAGGTGCGCGTTCGCCTTGTGTCACGTTGGGCAAGCTTCCGGCGTTGCATGTCGTGCCACGTTGGGGGTAATTACCTGGAAGGCTAAATTACAGAGAGCCTCCGCATTTGAACCGTGTCCCACGAGGCGGTACTCCATGATACACTAAGCGACACGTTGCTTGTTATTCAGGAAAAATTCCCACTAGTATAAATAGAACACTTGGGTTATTTTTAGTATTCGACTTGGTAGAACCGTGGGTTCTGAGGGCGGTTGAGGGACGAAAATCTTAGGGTTTCTCTCTATCTCTTTCTCCTTTCTTTCAGGTATTTTGTATGATTTTACACTCATTTAACGATGTTTAATCCACAAATGAGTGGCTAATTTCACTTCTTGCTGAGGCTAAGAACAATTGTATTGAAATGTGATTGTTGATCATTTGTTTTTTCATCTTTTTCTTCCATGAATTTGTTCTATTAATTCTTGTTCTTCTTTTGCATTAATGTGTGGCCAATGTTAATGTATATCTAAGTCGGTTTCTACTCGAGAGAGCATGAAATTGGAAAGTTGTGAATTAATAGGATGATCTTTTCTTAGTTTGGGAAAATTGAGAATTGATTTACCTTCGGGATAGAAATATGCACAGAAAGTCATATTAGTCAAATGTGGAATGCGGTTTTGTATGGCTAGAACATGAATTGCTTCTTATCACAGAAATGTAGGTGGAAGGTTCATGATTCTTAAGTTAGGTTAAATAGGAGAGTTTTAATCCAATAGGCAATAATTAGGCAACTTAGCCGGGAGAAAAGATAAACCAACTTGTATCCAATAATTAATTTCTCTACATGTTCGTTTAGCCTCAGCATGCTCCTTACTATAGTTCAGACTCAGTTTATAATTCATTTAGACTTAGTATAAATTTAGATAACAAAAATATAAACTTTTCTTTACATTGTTGTACGCATTTTGAGTTACGGCTAATTGACACTTGGTAGGTACCCACGTAGTCAGTCCACAATGGGGGATCGATACTTGGCCTTGAGCCACTTACTACTTGTTCGACCACGTGCACACTTGCGTGTAGTCATCCCGGACAGCCGAACACAGGTGTTAAGTCATAATTTACAACGAATTTTGGGCATGAAATGCATAGATGGGGGATGTTGCTCTTGCCCCCACACGGGCGACGAGGAATAGAAGCCAGAGTTCTTCTTTCACTCTTTTACTTATATGCTTTATTATTTTAGCAACGAGGACAGTATTAATAATTAAGTGTGTGGTGGGGAGAAGTGAATTTTATCTTATCATGCATGCCTTATTTGCTAAATTTGCACATGGTAGGCCTAGTTTTTTGTTTTACAATTATGACTTATCTTGCATACTTGATTGATTTGTACTTGATTTTCTTAATTTTTATTTTAGGTTCTCGATTTTATTTTATTACTTTTTCAGTGGATAGTTTCTTAGAACCGACTAGAGAGTCTAGATTTTTTTTATTTTTAGTCATTGAGTCATGACTTTGCCCGATGATGGATGGATGAAGACCATCCCAGGATAAATTAGTCATTAGGAAGAGCAAAAACTTGGATCACAGTGCTAGGTGCTTCCTTTATTAGGTATCGTTGAGACTTTATGAAATTCACTCAATAATGCATGAAAAAGGTAGAAACACATAGTCAATTGGAACTTGACTCTTGTACTTGAAATTGGGCTTAATTATGTTACGCATGCAATATGGATATATGTGTTTAAGTGATCTTTATTGCCATTGTTAAACCATTTTGTGTCAATGTGTGAGGAATTTTTGATATACTCCATACTTATAAATTGATATATAGAACTTGCCCGGTGTGTGTGCAAAGAGAAATAAGAATGATGGATTTAGGAAGTGATATAGGAATTTCTTTGGTAGCCTTTTATCTATTTTACCTACCTTGATTGTAACTATCGACTAGCCATTTTGAGCCTTAGCTATTCTTTTGATAGCCATATTACAAGCTTAAATCTCTTTTTTTTTCTATTGTGTTTTTTAAAAAAAATAAAAAAAATAAAAACATTTAATAAAAAAAATTGTATGAAAGAAGCATAAGTGGAGAAGTGAAGGGAAAAAGCTTTAAAAAAGGTATGGAAATTTGAAGAAAAGAAAATTGTGAAATATGCTAAACAAGGAGGGTAATGTTAGTGGGAAAACAAAAATAAGAAAGAGCTTTGAAAAAAAAAATTTGATGAAAAAATGTGTGAAGGAGCTTAATTGCTAAAAAAATTCCCACAAGACACCTAAGTGAAAATTGACAAATAAAAGGAGGTATAAGGAGAAAAAAAATAGTAGATTAAAGAATGTGCTTGAAAAGTGAAGTGTTTTGAAGTATTAAAGTGTTTAAGGAGATTAGTCACTATCTTGGCCAAATAGTTCCTACCCTTCCCTTACCCTACATTACAATCATGTTAAGTCCTAATTGATCCTTGATTCATAATTCTATATTAGTGGAGTATTACACTAGACAAGCCTATGAGTCGTCTTTTGCATGCATGTTGAGTTCTTTGGGAAGTGAGGAAATTATTTTTATACCCATGTTTATATTGACTTATATCTTGTGTGAGAAAAGAGCATCTCTCCAAATTGTGAAGGGCACAATGTTAAGGCTTTGGTATATCTTGAATTACTAAATTACATATGATTCATGTTGGCGTAAAATATGTCTTGGTGAGTTACTTTTTAAAAGCTAAGTAATTTTGAACTTTGATATTTTAATGTTGATCCTATATGCATGCGAGTGAATTGTTTGAGCTTCATTTATTTGTCTCATGATCCTAAGTGCAAGTAGACCTATTCATAGGATGAATTTTGTACCTAATTGTTAGAAGGGAAGTAGTAGATTGTTCGAGGACGAACAATAGTTTAAGTGTGGGGTGGTGATGGCATGGCATGGCCACGCTTAGCCATATTTTTCCCGTACTTTACTATGTTTTGTGAGAATTATGTGTGTTTGCATGTGTTTATGTTTATATTTGTAAAAATGTCTAACACACATAATTAGATGCTTCATGGCTAAAAGGGATTAATTTGAGGCTTTTGGAATGATTGTGAAAAAGGTTGGAATGTCATGACCCACACATAGGCCCAGATCGAGGCAGGGGACGAGGCCACGAGAGAGACTCCAAGTCGACCCATGGCATGAACATACATATAACTCATTCATAAAGCAAAATGTTTAACATAATAAACATAGAGGAAGTCTAAAAGCATAATATATGATCTGAATATGAGTTGATGGGACTAGACCTAACTAACTCTCATCCCGAGAAAAGTGAAAATACCAGATAGCCGATAATGAATGGTCCTAGGGAGATGAGGACTCACCAATATAAACTAGATGCAAACTCCTAAAGCTGGCTAGTGACAAAGTTGAGTGCGAAGATCGGGCACAGCGCTATCATAAAATGAAGCAACATAGTGTATGCGGTTGGTACGTGGAGATGTCTTGAGTATGCAAGGTAAGTAGCGCACTAAATAAGTAAAATCATTTAAAACATGCATAATATAAAAAATAATTAAGATAAGAATCTGAGAGTAGGGGTTTCATGCTATTTTCTGAAATTATAGTGTGAATATAACTTGAACATCATAACTTCATCCCGATCGACCCAAAGCTGAAATTTGATAATCGTAAGTAAGCGAACATTAGGTCAAGCACACTTTAGAACACACACACACACACACACACACACACACACACACACATATATATATATATATATATATCATGAATGATAAACATGCATAACTGAAATCATGAGGAACAATGGGAGACTCATCTTATAACAAACATACCATGATAGGCTTACGTGGTCCCGACTATACTCAAGTGGTCGAGAGACCGTCCAAAGCCTTTCTAGGGCAAGAGGAGGCTACCATGATGCGATATCAAGTTGGCAGAAGGCCCCTTGGAAAGGGGATAGCTCACATGGGAGGTCCAACATAATCTAATCGCCACCTACGTTGGTGTGTAGTTCTGAGGCATAGGGTTTAGTGACCCTTAGCCTACTCGGTCTTAGGCTGCTTTGCTCTCAAAAACATGGCATATGCTCTCCGTCATTTTCAATAAAGCTGACAATCATCTATTAACAAAAGCTGAATAATCATGTATGTATAAAATTTGAAATCATACATGAGGAGCCTTGGATTAAACCATACCACAAGCTCAACATAATTGCAAGTCTTGACTCCAAAACAATAATGATAAAGCTAATTCGTGAAATCATAAATCATACTTGAACATATGGGCTTGCTAATATTTAACATTTTTGAAAATACTTAATTCACTTGGCTATGATCATAAACATGGGTAACTTGAAAACATGCTTTCATAAAAATATCTCATCATACTTGAACATTCATCATAAATCACAGCACTCTTAAATCACCTCATGGAGGGGCACTATAATTTATAAAGCATGAAAACATGATTTATAATTGAAAACATCATAAAACTTGCCCATGAATCATTATTTGATAATAGAAACATACTTAGATCATACCCATGGTGAATACTTGGGAAATTCATGCATTAGGTTAAAACCCCATAAATTGACATGTGAATTTTCACGAATTAGAAAGGGATTGGGCATGGTATGAACAAATTCACCCATTCATAACCTTACATACCTAAGAGAATCTGATTCTATAATTTCTCTGTTTGCCCAATGAAGAATTGAAGGAAAAACTTGTTGAAATTGGGCTTGATCACCTCTCTAGACCTTAACTCTTACATGCATGTATAGAATAGCCTAGAATGAACTTACCCCTCTTTAAAATCATCATTCATAGCTTAAAACGACTTAGTTTAGGCCTTAGGATCATAGGAATTACTGATAAGCCCTTACTAAATTTGCAGAAAATAACTGACTGCCAGTCCCCACGAGGGACAGGATGAGTCTTCATCCAAGGCCACGACTCGTGGCATTAATCATCGAGATTTTCTTGCCAATATTTCCCAGGTCTCATCATGAGACCTTTACTGCACGATTCGTTGCGTGACCATGACTCATGGTCACCACTCGTGGTCTTCACTGCCCAAAAATCATAAACTCTTATCCAATCCTGACCACCGTTAGCTCAGCAGGTCATGGGTTCTGACCACGACTCGTGGTCAAGCCCATGGTGACCCCAAAAAACAAATTTCCAAACTCAAGTCAAACCTTCACGCGATTCCTTAACGGCTAAGTAGACCAACTTGACGGGTCACACGATGACTCGTTTTTGTGACCTGGTACCAAAAATCCTGTTGTCTTTGTTTGAACTCCTAAGGTCTAATCTTGACTTTCGGGTTATAACAATATCTCCCCTTGGGAATATTCATCCTCGAATGTAGAAAAACGTACGAAAAAGCAAAAAGAAACCAACATCATACCCGGATACTAATCATGTAGAAAGCGAAAGCGACGCTATGACTAACTCGATTTAAACTACATGTATGAACTAAATTCATGAATCATACCTTACATCCATATAAATGAAAGAAACTGGGAACATAAATTGAACATGAGGTGAATAGAGTTTTAGAGACACTTCGAGATACCTCAAGAAGCTGGAAGCGTCCGGTAGGAAAAAGATATGGGTATTTATCCATTATATCTGCTTCAGATTCCCAGGTGGCTCCTTCAACATGTTGATTTCTCCATTAAACTTTAACTGAAGCTACTTCCTTTTTCTGCTTGGAATCGGATGATCCAGTATTTCCACCAGAGCCTCCTCATAACTAAGACTATCTTTCACACCTACACTCTCCTTGTAGGAACAACTAAGGCTGGATCCTCAAGCACTTCTTTAAGGGTGATACATGAAGAACGGGATGAACGAGAAGATAAATCTGAGGGCAACACTAATTCATATGCCACCTTGCCAACCCGCTTAACAATTCGATAGGGGCCAATATAACGAGGATAGTTTTTTCTTTCTTCCACTAACCTCATCACTCCCTTTATGGTAGACTCCTTCAAAAACACCCAATCATCCACTTCAAACTCAAGTTCTATCCTTCTCACATCGGCATAGGACTTTTGGCGACTTTGAAGAGCTTTTTACAGCTTTGTCCCGTATGAGCTAACCTTTTCTCCATGGCCTCATGGGTAGATGGACCTATCATCATGTAATTCCCAGGGGAAACTCAAAAGACTAGATCACGGGATTTAAATTAAAAAATTTGGAAATCTAAAGAAAATTCACCGAACGACTCACCCTGTGAGTCGTTATGAGACCTGCGACCCGTTAGATCAGTCGTGGGTAGGGTGGTCGAGGAATGGAAGGGAGAGTCAGTATACCCAACCCGAAAGACCTCATGAGTCATGGTCGAGAAGCACCACAAACCACGTTAGGTTCCTCATTGTTAGACCTTGATCAAATGTTAGGTGTGAGGCAATGTACCCCATGAGTCTCATCACAGTCGTTATGTGTGACCACGAGTCGTGGTGTCACCCGTGGGGATCTTTAGGAGGCCCAGGCGGTGTGGTCCCTGGCAGGTGACCTCGGCGTGGTCGCTCACCAAGAATCGTGAGTCCCTCATATTTGACTATCAAGAAGGATTTCTGGGTAGCGTGTACTCAGCAAGTGTGACCATGAGTCGTGGTCATGACCACTGACCCGTTAAGTTTTCCCGTGGTGGCAGTTAGTTTTCCCCATGATTTTCTAAGGGTTGTTTAGTAATTTCCTACTCTCTAGCTTAAACTTTAAACTACATCATTTTAGACATAATTTCAGACCTATTAGTGGGAATGAACGACCTCTCCCCTCATTCCCCACGTACATTCTCAGAAAAACATCGTAGCTTTCCTCTCAAGAAACTCTCAAGCAAGCATAGAATTTTCCTCCATTGCAGAAATTCGAGTCTTCTTCTCCAGGGAATTTTTAGTCAGGTATGTGGGAATTCAACAATGGGATAGTTCTTCTGTTGTGTCCCCCAAAACCCTCTTATAGTTTTTCTATCAGTCTTAGCCCTGAGTTTTCAAGTGAAACGTATTATATTAAATTTCTCATGGTTTGTGAAGTGTGATTTGGGCCGAATTTCTAGTATTCCTTATTGTTTAAATGTTGAGTAATTTCTTCCTTTATAAGAATAATTTTAGCCTTGGAATGAATGGGAAAACTATAATAATGCTTGTCAGATGAGATTTCCTTATTTGTTGAAAATTTTGCCACATTGTGGATTCCCGTGTTGTCAGAGTAAGTTGAATTCTTTTATAGTTGCTTAGTAGTTCAGCTCAGTAAGAACATAGAATTCCCTCAGTGCTAGTCAGATTTTGTCAACTGATCAGTTTGACTAAAGAATTCCTTGAGGTGTCTGTGATACCTTCCAATTAGCAGAATCAGACTCAAAACTTAGTTTCATTGGTCCTCTAGGCGGTCATGACACTTTAGACAGACAGCTCTAACTAGCCGTAGGACCCTAGTCAAGTTACATTTAGTTCTTAGATAGTTACGATACTTCTAGATAAGAAGCTCTGACCAGTCTAGAACCATGTTTTAGAATCTGGTTCGATAAGACTCCATGGGTGCTTTTAGTTATGCATCCCTAACTAGTCTTGGACCCCCGTTTTGAGAAATCAACTTAGTATTCAGTTTAGGTAATCCTGTGGGAGCATGAATTAGCACTGAGCGGACCGGGGTTCTAGCGCACCCAGGTTTCCAGAACTATGTTGTCAGCATAGGTTATAGTATTTATTGGCCTGATTGGCCCCAAACTTTGTGATCACCCAGTTCATGCCTCTATATCTTGGAAAGGTGTATTGGGTCCTACTGGTAGAGCGTATACATCTAACGCCATGTCTAGCTACGTGGTTATATGTCGGTTATAGAGTCTCCCACTAGTCAACTTAGTCCAGTCTCAGTATAACTAGTTTAGTTTAGATTTAGCTCTATTAGCTTAGATCATTTCAGCACAGGATTTCAGACTCAGAAGATTTTGACTTAGGGCATGTGTTTGACCATTAGTTAGGGTCATCTTGACCATCTCAGTCTATTACAATTATTCAGCTAAGTATATCAGCTGGTCATTGCATGTCATTTTCAATTGAGTCTTTTATATTTTGTTATGTTCTCTCCTGCTTACTCAGTACATTCAAAGTACTGACACATACTTTTATGTTGTATAATTTCATGATACAGGTGCAGGTTCTCATACACAGCACCATTAACCGATTTCATTCAAGTCTCTCCCCCAACAACAGAAGAGAGAGTCGTCATCTCTCGAGGACGTTATTTCATTTATTTCAGTTTCCTTTATTATTATTTCAGTTAGACTTAGAGTTAGTTGGGGGCTTGTCCCAGCAACTCCTCAGTTAGATGGCTTTCAGACATAAACATGGTTTTAGTTTATTATTATTGCTCAGATGTTTTAAGCTATGTGATTTAGAATTTCTTTCATGAATGTCTTACGTTATTATCTTTAGGCTTCCGCTATTATGTTTACTCAAAATTCTAGTGTATCATAGACCAAGGGTTGACTTGGGGTTACTTGTGACTCCAAGTACCGTGTTCCGTCTAGGGTGTAGACTCAGGGCATGACAAACTTGGTATCAGAACCCTAGGTTTAGAGTATCATCGGAATTTCTGAAAGCCGCATCGAGTAGAGTCCTTTTCATAGGTGTGAAGCGCACCATACTTATGACGAGGAGGCTATGAGATGTTATTAGGAAAACTGTCTTTTGTTCATACTCTTTATTGTGCGTTAAAGTTCAGTCTTAGAAATGTTCTTCTAACTCGTGCTCTATTTTGTTTTAGTGAATCATGCCTCCCAGACGTTGTAATGCCAACAGACCTGCCCCACCAGCCCCAGTAGCCCCTCAGGATGACACAGTGTCCACCGCGGAGTTTAGGGTGGCTATCCAGTTGCTTGCCCAAACAATCACCAATTAAGTGACCCAACAAGTAGTACTAGTTAACAACAATGGATCAGCAGCAACTGCTAGGGTGCGGTACTTCACCCATATGAACCCTCCATCTTTCGAAAAATCCAAAGTGGGGGAGGACCCCCAAAAGTTCATAGATGAGATTAGGAAGATTACCCACATTATAAGTGTCATCTCTTCTGAGAGTGATGACCTGGCTTCCTACTAGCTAAAAGGGGTAGCCTAGGTCTAGTACGAATAGTGGAAAGAGGGGAGGCCAATGGGAGTAGGATCATTGGAGTGGGAGGAGTTCAACACATCCTTCCTAGACAGATTTTTCCCGAGGGAGCTCAGAGAAGCCAAGGTAGCGGAGTTTATGAACTTGAGGTAGGGGAATTGAATAGTGGAGGAGTATGCTATGGAGTTTACCAGGCTGTCTAAGTATGCTCTAGAGATGGTAGCCGATCCAAGGGCCAGTATGTTGAAATTTGTGAATGGATTGTCGAACCTGGTTCTCAAGGAGTGTAGGATAGCGATTCTGATTAGGGATATGGACCTATCCATCATAATTGTCTATGCTCAGTAGATTGAGGCTAAAAAACTAATGGATATAGAGCAAAGGAACAAAGTGGCAAGGACTGGCCAGCCAGATCATGGCCATCAGAGGTCTAGCGGTAGTAGTCACCCACAACAGCAACAACAACAACAATAGAGAGCCCCAACACCTAGCTCAGCCAACACCCCAACCTTTCAATCCTGCCAAGATCGGAGGAGAGGAGCATATGACTCTTAGTATCAGAGCTACAGTGTCGGGAATAGATATCCATCTTGCCCCAAGTGTGGCAGGAACCACCCGGGAGAGTGTCTTTAGGGTCGAGAGGGCTGCTTTGGTTGTGGACAGCTGGATCATCGGCTTAAAGATTTCCCGTCAGCAGGATTGGGGAGAGAACAATCCACCCCATCATCAGCTCCAGCAGGCCAGCACCTCAGGTACAGATGCTGGTCAGCGCCAAAGCCATTTTTATGCATTGTCTTCCCGTCAGGATCAGGAGAGCTCACCTGATGTAGTCACGGGTATGTTACGCCTCTTTCATCAGGATGTGTATTCCCTCCTAGATCTAGGTGACACCCTTTCATTCGTGACTCCTTACGTAGCATTACAGTTCAATATCAGTCTGAAGGTCCTCTCAGAATCTTTCTCAGTCTCCACCCCTGTTGGCGAGTCAGTTAGAGACAGCCGGGCATATAGAAACTTCCCAATCCCAGTCCTGAATAAAGTCATTCTAGCTGATCTCGTAGAGTTAGACATGGTCGATTCTAACCTTATCCTCGGCATGGACTGACTACACTCCGGTTATGCCTCAGTGGACTGCAGAACTAGAGTTGTCAAGTTTTAGTTCCCAAATGAGCCAGTGTTAGAATGGACGGGAAGTAGTTCAAAGCCTAAGGGTCAGTTTATTTCCTACCTTAAGGCCCAAAAACTCATTTCCAAGGGATGTATTTATCATCTAGTTTGGGTCAAGGATACCAACTCTGAGACCCCAACCATCCAGTCAGTTCTAGTGGTCAGGGAGTTCCTAGATGTATTTCTTGAGGATTTTCCCAGAGTTCCCCCTGAATGGAAAATAGACTTCGGAATAGACCTCCTCCCAGATACTCAACCCATCTCCATCCCTCCTTACAAATTGGTTCCAACTGAGATTAAGGAGTTGAAGGAGCAGTTAAAAGATCTTCTCGATAAGGGTTTTATCAGACCCAACATCTCTCCCTGGGGTGCTCCAGTACTATCATGCGTAAGAAAGATAATACCCTCAGGATGTGCATAGATTACCGTCAGTTAAACAAAGTCACTGTCAAGAACAGGTATTCCCTACCTAGAATTGATGACCTATTTGACCAACTTAAGGGATCCAATTGTTTCTCGAAGATAGATCTCAGGTCGGGGTACCATTAGCTAAGGGTCAGGGAGTGTGACATACCAAAAACAATATTCAGGACTCGGTATGGACACTAAGAGTTTGTGGTTATGTCCTTTGGGCTAACGAATGCCCCCGCAGCCTTCATGGACTTGATGAATAGAGTCTTCAGTAGTATCTAGATATGTTTGTCATTGTATTTATTGACGACATTCTAGTATACTCCAAAAATGAGGAAGAGCATACTAATCACCTGAGGATGGTGCTTCAGACAATCAGAGACCGCCAATTGTTCACCAAGTTTGGAAAGTGTGAATTCTGGTTGAAGTTCGTGACTTTTTTGGGTCACGTGGTCTCGGGCGAAGGTATTTAGGTTGATCCTCAAAAGATAGCAGCATCAAAAGATTGGCCAAGACCTACCACTCCGATGGAAATCAGGAGTTTTTTGGGCTAAGCTGGTTATTATCGACAATTTGTGGAAGGTTTCTCCTTTATAGCATCTCCTCTGACTAAGTTAACTCAGAAGAAGGTGAAGTTCCAATGGTCAGATGTGTGTGAGAAGAGTTTCCAGGAGTTGAAGACTCGAGTCACTACCGCTCCAATTTTGACCTTTACAGAAGGAATAGATGGGTTTGTTATCTATTTTGACGCTTCTAGAGTTGGACTCGATTGTGTTCTGATGTGGAGGGGCAAAGTGATAGCCTACACCTCCAGACAACTCAAAGTTCATGAGAAGAATTATCCAACTCATGACTTGGAGTTGGCAGCGGTGGTGTTTGCGCTGAAACTATGGAGACATTACCTACATGGGGTTCACGTGGATGTGTTCACAAATCACAAGAGCCTTCAGTATGTGTTTAGTCAGAAAGACCTAGATCTTCATCAGAGAAGGTGGTTTGAGCTACTGAAAGACTACGACATGACTGTGTTGTATCACTTGGGCAAGGCCAATGTAGTGGCTGATGCACTAAACAGGTTGTCTATGGGGAGCGTAGCTCATGTTGAAGAGGGCAAGAAGGAAATGGTAAAAGATATCCACAGGTTAGCTCTATTGGGAGTACAATTGGTGGATTTAGCCGAGGGTGGAGTGGTAATGGAAAGTGGGATAGATTCCTCATTGGTAGTTGAAATGAAGTCCAGACAGGACGAAGATCCCATTTTACTCAAGCTTAAGGAAGCAGTTCTCAGAAAAGAAATAGAAGCTTTCTCTAAAGGGAGATATGGGGTGCTCCATTACTAGGGCAGATTGTGTGTACCTGATGTTGGTGAGTTGAGATAATAGATACTGGTTGAAGCACACATTTTTAGATATTCCATTCACCCTGGTGCTACCAACATGTACCGTGATTTACGGGATATCTACTGGTGGAACGACATGAAAAGAGATATTGCTGAATTTGTAGTCAAGTGCCCCAACTGTCAATAAGTTAAAGTAGAACACCAGAGACTAGGGGGTATGACTCAGGATATCAGCATACCCACGTGGAAGTGGGAAGAAGTAAACATGGACTTCATTATGGGTCTACCTCAGACTCGTCGGCAGCACGACTCAATCTGGGTAGTAGTAGACCAGATGACTAAGTCAACACATTTTCTCCTAGTTAAAACCACAGATTCAGCTAAGGGCTATGCTAGACATTATATCCGGGAATTAGTCAGACTTCATGGGGTGCCTTTATCCATCATCTTAGATAGAGGTACCCAATTCACCTCATATTTTTGTATGTCTTTTCAGAGGGGACTAGGTACCCAGGTCAAGCTCAGCATAACTTTTCACCTGCAGACAGATGAGCAAGTTGAGAGGACTATTCAGACCCTAGAAGATATGATGAGAGCGTGCGCAATCGATTTCAAGGGCAGTTGGGATTACCATTTTCCTCTTATAGAGTTTGCGTACAACAACAACTACCACTCTAGCATTCAGATGGCCCCGTTTGAGGCATTATATGGTAGAAGCAGTAGATATCCTATAGGATGGTTTGAGGTTGGTGAAGCTACCTTGATTGGGCCAGACTCAGTTCACGAGGCAATGCATAAAGTTCAACTCATCCGAGAGAGACTGAAAACAGCTCAAAGTTGTCAAAAATCTTATACCGATGTGAGGAGAAGAGAGTTGGAATTTGCAGTTGATGACTGGGTTTATTTGAAAATTTCACCCATGAAAGGGGTGATGAGGTTTGGAAAGAAGGGAAAGCTCAGTCCAAGATATGTGGNGGAAAGCTCAGTCCAAGATATGTGGAACCCTATAAAATTTTGAGGCGTATTGGCAATGTAGCCTATGAGCTAGAATTACCTTCAGAATTAGCAACTGTGCACCCTATATACTATGTGTCAGTTTTGAAGAAGTGCATCGGAGATCCAACTTCAGTTATGCCATTGGACAGTGTAGGAATAAATGATAGTCTCTCATATGAGGAGGTCCCAGTACATATCCTTGACCGTCAAATTCGTAAGCTAAGGAACAAGGAATTACCTTCAGTCAAGGTCTTATGGAGAAATCAACAGGCTGAGGGAGCTACATGGGAGGCTGAAGCAGATATGATGGCCAAATACCCACACTTTTTCTATACCGACTCTATTACAACTTAAAATGTTAATTTTGCTTTAGAAACTAATTTAGTTGTTGGGTGGAATTCATGTGTTTAAGTTTCCTTTATGATTTTGGATGTATGTATGAAAAGTGAATTCAATTCAGTTATGTATTTTTAATCGGAGGTAGTCATTCTGTCAGTTTTGGAGTTAAATGATCAATATTTGAGCATAGTGATTGAAATTCTCTGTTTATCTGGGTGTTTTCCAACACTCGAGGATGAATATTTCCAAGGGGGAGATATTGTAATGCCCCGGAAACTCAAAGACCAGATACATGACTTAAATTAGAAAATCTGAAAATCTGCAGAAAATGCCTCAGAACAACTCACCTAACGAGTTGTTATGAGACCTAACGACCCGTTAGGTCAGTCGTGGGTAGGGTGGTCGAGGAATGGAAGGTAGAGTTAGTGTACCCAACGGAAGACCTCACGAGTGGAGGTCAGGCACTCCAACCCGTTAGGTACCTCGTGGTCAGACCTGGGTCAAATGTTAAGGTGTGAGGCAATGTACCCAATGAGCCCTCACCACGACTCGTTATGTGTGACCACGAGTCATGTGTCACCCGTGGGGATCTTTAGGGCATTTGGGTAGTGTGGTCCATGACAGGTGACCACAAGCCGTGGTCCCTCACCACGACTTGTTAGGTCCCTTGTGGTGACCAGCAAGGATTTTTGGGAAGTGTACTCAATGAGTGTTACCATGAGTCGTGGTCACTGACCACGATCAGTTAGGTCACCCGTGAGGACTGGCGGTCAATTTTTCCCTGCAATTTTCTAAGGGTTGTATAGTAATTTCCTACTCTCCCAAACTTTAAACTACATCATTTTAGACATAATTTCAGACCTATTAGTGGGAATGAAAGGTCTCTCCCCTCATTCCCCACGTACATTCTCAGAAAAACATTGTAGCTCTCCTCTCAAGAAACTCTCAAGCAATCTTAGGGTTTTCCTCCATTGCAACAGTTCGAGTCTTCTTCTCTGGGCAAGTTTTAGTCAGGTATGTGGGAATTCAACAAGGGGATAGTTCTTCCGTTGTGTCCCCCAAAACCCTCTTATAGTTTCTCTATTAGTCTTAGCCGTGAGTTTTTGAGTGAAACATATTATATTAAATTTCTCATGGTTTGGGAAGTGTGATTTGGGCTGAATTTATAGTATTCCTTATTGTTTAGATGTTGAGTAATTTCTTCCTTGATAAGAATGATTTTAGCCCTGGCACGATTGGGAAAAATATAATAATGCTTGTCGGATGAGATTTCCTTATTTCTTGAAAATTTTTCCATATTGTGGATTCCCGTGTTGTCAGAATAAGTTGAATTCTCTGATATCTACTTAGTAGTTCAGCTCAGTGAGAACATAGGATTCCCTCAGTGCTATTCAGAATTTGTTAACTAGTCAGTTTGACTACAGAATTTCTTGAGGTGTCAGCGATACCTCCTAGTTAGCAAAATCAAACTCAGAACTCAGTTTCATTGGTCCTCTAGGTGGTCGTTATACTTTAGACAGACAACTCTGACTAGTCGTAGGACCCCAGTCAAGTTACAGTTAGTTCTTAGATGGTTACAACGCTTCTAGATAAGAAGCTCTGACCAGTCTAGCACCCAGTTTCAAAATATGGTCCGATAAGACTCTCTTGGTGCTTTAAGTTATGCATCCCCCACTAGTCTTGGACCCTAGTTTCGAGCTATTAGCTTAGTATTTAGTTTATGTAATCTAGTGGGAGAAAGACTTAGCACCGAGCGGACCGGGGTTCCAGCGCACCCAGGTTTCCAAAACTATGTTGCCAGTGTAGGTTAGAGTATTTATTGGCCTGATTATCCCCAGACATTGTGATCACCAAGTTTATGCCTCTATACCCTGGCAAGGCATATTGGGTCCTACTGGTGGGGCGTATAGATCGGACTCCATGTCTAGCTCACGTGGCTATATGTCGGTTACAGACTCTCCCACTAGTCAGTTTAGTCTAGTCTCAGTATAAGTAGTTCAGTTCAGTTTCAGCTCTATCAGTTAGATCAGTTCAACACAGGATTTCAGACTTAGAACTTTCAGACTTAGGGCAAGTCTTTGACCATTAGTCAGGGTCATCTTGACCATGTTAGTCTATTACAGTTATTTAGCTCAGTATATCTGCTGGTCATTGCATGTCATTTTCAGCTAAGTCTTTTATATTCTGTTATGTTCTCTCCTGCTTACTCAGTACATTCAAAGTACTAACGCATACTTTTATGCTGTATCGTTTCATGATACAGCCGCAGGTTCTTAGACCCAGCGTTGTTAGCCAATTTCGTTCAAGTCTCTCCCCCAGAAACAGAAGTGTGAGTCCTCATCTCTCGAGGACGTTATTTCATTTATTTCAGTTTCCTTTATTATTGTTTCAGTTAGACTTAGAGTTAGCTGGGGGCTTGTCCCAGCAACTCCTCGGTTAGATGGCTTTCAGACACAAGCATGGTTTCAGTTTATTATTATTTCCAGAGTAATTTCTTTCGTGAATGTCTTACGTTATTATCTTAAGGCTTCTTCTATTATGTTTACTCAAAATTCTAGTGTATCATAGACCAAGGATTGACTTGGGGTTACTTGTGACTCCAAGTACCGTGTTCCGTTCAGGGTGTAGACTCGGGGTGTGACATATCGCAGCTTCACCGACTTCAAACCCACTAATAGGCGATCTACATCTCCACCCATAGAGAACCTCAAACGGAGCCATTTGAATGCTAGAATGGTAGCTGTTATTGTATGAAAACTTGATAAGAGGCAAATGTTCATCCTAACTACCCCTGAAGTCAATTATACATGCTCTCAACATGTCCTCGAGAGTCTAAATTGTCCGCTCTGCCTAACTATCCATTTGCGGGTGAAATGTTGTACTGAGCTTAACTTGAGTACCAAGTCCTTTTTGAAACGATCTCCAAAACTGAGAGGTAAATTAGGTACCATTGTCTGATATGATGGACAAGGGAACTCAATGCAACCGAACTAGCTCTCGGATATATAGTTTGGCATAATCATCTGTGGTATCGGTGGTTTTGATTGGTAGCAAAATGATCGGCTTTGGTCAACCTATCTACAACAACCCAAATGGAGTCATATTGCCTACGAATGTGAGGCAACCCTGTGATGAAGTCCATATTGATTTCTTCCCACTTCCATATAGGAATATTGATATCCTGTAGCATACCTCCCAGCCTTTGATGCTCAACCTTCACTTGCTAATAGTTTGGACACTTAGCCACAAATTCTGTGATGTCCTTCTTCAGGCCATTCCACCAAAAGACTTCCTGTAGATCACTGTATATCTTGGTGGCAACTGGATGTATCGAATACCTGGAATTGTGAGCCTCATGAACAATTCGATTTCTCAAATAATCAATATCCGGGACACACAAGCGAACCTGATATCGAAGCACACCATCTCCCCGTTTTGAGAAGACCTCTACCTTCTTATTCTGAATGACTTCCTTTAACTATACCAAAATAGGGTCCTCATCTTGTCTAGCTTTTACATCAGTCACCAAGGATGATTCTGATCAGTTCTGAACTATAACACCACCATCAGTCAAGTCAACCAAACGAACTCGCAACCTTGCAAGTCGATGTACATCCTTCACCAACTCCTTCTTTCCCTCATCCACATGGATCACACTCTCCATAGAGAGTCTACTAAGTGCGTATGCCGCTACATTGGCCTTGCTCAAATGGTAATGGACACTCATGTCATAATCCTTGAGTAGCTCCAACCACCTCCTTTGGCGTAGATTTAGATCCTGGTCCGTAAACACATCTACATGGACCCTATAAAAATAGTGTCTCCAAATCATCAATGCAAATACCACCGCCACTAATTCAAGGTCATGGGTCGGGTAATTCTTGTAATGAACTTTCAGTTACCTGGAGGCGTATGCTATAACCTTGTTGTGCTGCATCAAAACACAACCAAGACCAATCATGGAAGCATCGCAATACACCACAAACCCATCGATACCCTCGGGTAGGGTTAACACCGGTGCTGAGGTAAGTCCAGTCTTCAACTCCTGAAAGCTTCTCTCACAAGCCTTCGACCATTAGAGCTTCACTTTCTTTTGAGTAAATTTGGTCAATGGCACTGCAATAGATGAAATCCCTCAACAAATCTCCAATAGTACCTAGCTAAACCCAAGAATTTCCTGTTATCAGAAGGATTCACCAGTCTCGGCCAATTCTTTACCACTTCTGTTTTCTGGGAGTCCACCTTTATGCCCTCATTTGACACCACATGGCCTAAAAATGCCACCGAGTTCAACCAAAACTTGCACTTGCTGAATTTAGCATATAGTTGGCGATTCTTTAGAGTCTGTAGCACCATCCATAAATGAGCGACATGCTCCTCCTCGCTCTGAAAGTATATCAAGATGTAATCAATAAATACGATCACGAACATATCCAAGTATGGCTTGAACACTCTGTTCATCAAATCCATGAAAGCTGCCTGAGAATTCGTTAGTCCAAAATACATAGCTACAAACTCATAATGACCATACTGTGTCCTGAAGGCTGTTTTCATGATGTCACTCTCTTGAACCCTGAGCTAATGGTATCCAGATCTAAGATCTATCTTCAAAAAGCACTTGGTACCCTGAAGCTGTTCAAACAAGTCATCAATCCTAGGTAGAGGGTACCTGTTCTTTATGGAGACCTTATTGAATTGACGATAATCAATACAAATATGAAGAGAACCATCTTTCTGTTGGACAAATAGAACTGGTGCACCCCATGGGGACTTGCTTAGTATGATGAACTCCTTGTCTAACATATCCTTAAACTGCTCCTTCAACTCCATTAACTCGGCTGGAGCCATTCTGTAAGGAGGAAAAGATATAGGCTGTGTATCAGGAAGAAGGTCAATACGAAAATCAATCTCCCGCTCAGGAGGGATTCCCGGTAGATCATCTAGAAAGACTTTAGGACACTCACATACTACTGGGACTAACTAGATAGTTGGGGTCTCGGACGTAGTATCCTTAACCCTAGATAAATGGTATACACAACGTTTAGAGATCATCTTTATGTCCTTAATATAGGAAATGAAATGTCCTACATGCACAACTGAACTACCCTTCCATTTAATGACTGGCTCACCCAGAAATCTGAACTCTACTGCCCGGGTTCTACAATTAACTAAGGAATAACATGCAAATAGCTAATCCATGCTAAGGATAACATTAAAATCAGTCATGGATAACTCTACTAGATCTGCTGAGGTGACTTTATGAAAGACTGTGATTGGGTTACTTCTATATACCCATCTAGCTACAATTGAATCACCCATTGGAGTAGACACTAAGAAAGGTTCCGACAAGATTTCAGGACTGACTCTGAAACTACTAGCCATATAAGGTGTCATTAAAGACAAGGTAACCCCTGGATATAACAAAGAATATACATCAACATGGAAAACTCATAACATACCAGTGACTACATCCGAGGAGACCTCCTTCTCTTGGAAGGATGATAGGACATAGAATCTGTTTTGACACTGACTGTCACCTGTGCTAGTAGATGCCCCCAGTTGGCCTAAGCGTGCTGGTGGAGCTGCTGAACTAGAAGATGGGCATCGGCCCCTATTATGGCCCTGTCTAGCTGTTGGGAAATCTCTGAGCATATGTTTGGGCTTCCCACACCTGAAGTAAGCACCTGTACTCGCCTAGCACTGACCTGTGTGCTTCCGACCACACCTATTGCAAATTGGGATACTGGAATCTGCGGGTTTGTTGCTCTGACCCCTAGAGCCTGATGCTCGTCCTCTCTGGTCATGCCTAGGTCGGGATGGAACACTCATTACTGAAAATGCTGGGGCTGAAGATCTTTGTTAGGACTGCTGTCGGTGCCCACCACCTAGCTTCGACTAAGAGAACCTATAACTTTCTGTCCTAGACCTCTTAGCCTCTCTCTCCCTCAGATGTGCTGCCTCCATCTGCTAGGCTTATAAGACTATCCAGGGGAAATCCATATCCTGATGGAGCATGGCGGTTCTGCAATCCTTGTCTAGATAGTCCGCCACCCCATGAACAAACTTGCTCACTCGCGCTCTCTAATCAACCACTAACTCTGGGATGTACTTTGAAAGACGAGTGAACTCTAGGGCATATTCATGTACTATCATCTTCCCTTGCTTTAGATTCACGAACTCAGCTACCTTCAACTCCCTCATCTCACGAGGGAAGAACCAATCCAGAAAAGCGACATGAAACTCCTCCCAAATGATAGGGCCTGCTACGACTGTCCTACTATCCTTCCACTGTCTAAACCAGATGTGTGCGACCCCCTTCAACTGATATGAGGCCAAATCAACACCCTTTTCTCCTTTCACCCCCATGTTCTGGGTGATATTCAAAATCTCATCGATAAACTCATGTGGATCCTCGTCCACCTTGGACCCAAGAAACTCTGGTGGGTACATCCTTAGGAAATATCTGACTCGTGTTGTCACTGCATTTATGTTCTATGGGACATGCACCACTGCCTATTGGCTGACCTGGGTGGTCAAGGCCTGCACTAGCATCTGAATTGCTGCCCTGAATTCAGCGTGGGCAACTAGCTCCGGTGCATGGTGCTCATGGACTTGTGGGGCTTGTTGGTGCCTGTCCCCATTGTCATCCTTTTTGCCATTTCCATTTCCATTTCCTCTGCCGTTAAATCTTCAGGGAGGCATTATTCAGCAATCGCGAATAGCATGAGTTAGAAGGATAGAGGGACATTTAACCACACAACATAGATCATGAAAGAAGGAAACATTTCCTAAGCGTCTCGTAACCTCTTCATCATAAGTGTGGTGGGCTTCACACCCATAAAAAAGACTATACTTAACGCGGATTTTGGATATCCTAGGACACTTCAAACCTATTGCTCTGATACCTAGTTTGTCACAACCCGAACAGAGGCCCGGATTGAGACACGGGACAAGGATCCCTGAGATACTCCAAGTCAATATATGGCATGAACATACATCTAACTCATTCAAATAATGTGGAAGATTTAACATAATAAACATAGCGGAAGTCTAAGCATAACATACAATCCGAATATACAACACGATTCTGAAGCTGAATATAATCTATTGTCTGAAAAACCTCTAAGTATGATGAGTTAATAGGACAAGACCCAACTAACTCTCTAAATCTGAAAATTGAAAATACCAAGATAACTGATAATGAATGGTCCTCAGGAGATGAGGACTAACCAATAGAGACTGGATGCTAACTCTGAAAGCTGGCTAGTAAAGGGGCTGAGTTTCAAGATCCGAGCCTATATCCTAAAATGATACAACATAGAGTATGCGGTCAGTACGTGGAATGTACCGAATATGCAAGGTAAGTAAAACTGCTTAAATAAGTAAAATCATTTAAAACACACATAATATAAAACATAATCAAGATAAGAATCTGAGAGTAGGGCTTGCATGCTATTTTCTGAAATCATGATATGAACTTAACTAAATATCATAACTGAATCGATTGACCCAAAGTTGAGAAATGATATTCATAAGTAAAACTGAACATGGGGTCAAACCTACTTTAGAACACATACACACNATATATATATATATATCATGAATGATAAACATGCATAACTGAAATCATGAGGAACAATGGTCCCGACTATCACACTCAAGTGGGCAGAGCCATCCAAAGCCTTGCCAGGGCTAAGGACGCTACCATGATATCGATATCAAGCTGAAGGCCCCTTGGGGTAGGGGAAAGCTCACATAGGAGGTCCTAACATAATTTGATCATACCTACATTGGCACGTAGTTCTGAGGAATATGGTTGACTAACCCTTAGACTACTCGGTGCTAGACACTACTCCCAAAAACATTCATATGCTCTCCATCATTTTTCAACGATGCTGACCATCGTCTATTGATGAAGCTGAATAATCATGTACATATAAAATCTAAAATCATATATGAGGAGCCTTGGCTCAAACCATACCACAAGCTGAACATAATTGGGAGTCTTGACTCCAAAACCATGTGGTAAGCTAATTCGTGAAATCATAAATCGTACTTGAACACATGGGCTTGCCCAATACTTAACATGCTTGAAAACACTTAATTTGATTGAAAATACTTAATTTGATTGAAAATACTTAATTTGATTGAAAATACTTAATTCACTTGAAAACATGATCATGAACATGGGTAACTTGAAAACATTCTTTTCATAAAAAATATCTTATCATACTGAACATTCATTATAAATCTCAACTTTCATGAATTCCTCATGGATGGGCATTATAATTTATAAAACTTGAAACATGATTTATAATTGAAAACATTGGAAAACTTACCCATGAATCATAATTCGATAATTGAAACATACTTAGATCATAACCATGGTGGAAACTTAGGAAATTCATGCATTGGGTTAAAACCTCATAAGATCAACATGTGGATTTTCATGAATTAGAGAGGGATTGGACATGGGTGTGAACAAATTCACCAATTCATAACCTTACATACCTGAGAGAATCGGATTCTATAATTTCTCTGATTGCACAATGAAGAGTTGAAAGAAAAACTTGATGAAATTGGGCTTGATCACCTCTCTAGACCTTAACTCTTGCATGCATGAAACCTCGCTAGACCTTAACTCTTGCATGCATGAATAAGAATATCCTAGAATGAACTTACCCATCTTAAAACTCATCATTTATATCTTAAAACAACGTAATTTAGGCCTTAGGATCATGGAATTATGGATAAGCCCTTATTAAATTCGCCGAAAATAATTGACTAGCAGTCCCTACGAGGGACTGGACGAGTTGTTGTCCAAGTCCACGACTCGTGGCCACCAATCTTCGAGTACACTGCCAACATTTCCCCAGGGCTTATCACAAGACACTGCAGGAGTTGTTACTGGAGACCAAGACTCGTGGTCTTCACTGCCCAAAAATCATCAACTCTTAGTCAAACCTGACCAGCTTAGTCCATCTCATTAGTAATTGATTGTTAAAACAATTTGAATATAAGAATTTTTGTCAAAAATTCTTGTTTTATAGGTTTATAACGTGTAATTAAATAAAATTAAATAAAAAAGGGTGAAATGATTTCCCTTTCAGTTGATTTTATTCAATGATTG
>JACEIK010000582.1:349037-360448 GCA_018107945.1 Datura stramonium | reverse complement strand
CTTCAACTAGGTAAAGGAGCTACAAGTCCCAAATCAAATCCGTGAAGGAACAAGAAAAGCATAAAGCTACTGCTATAAATACCCTTTATTTTTATGTAATAGGGAGAACCGTGATATATGCACAATCTTAGAGTGAACCTTGCGAGAGACAATAGAGAATTAGAAGTTTTACATTGAGATATGTATTGTTGAATTGTTGTTCCTTGTTTTTACAATAATCAAGTGAGTTTCTTCCTATCATCGTTGTAAGTATTAATTTATGATTTTGTTTATGAATGCTATTAATTTACTGATAAACATGATAGACTAAACTTCCACAACTAGGGTTGTGGGAACCATGGTGAATTAACGAACTAGGGTTTGCACGAAGTTATTCTAAACCAATACTAAATGCTTGTATTGTATTCTCTTCCTTTTTAATGTTTATTAACGGTGCGCAATGTTAGGACTTGCCTGAATTCTCTACCTGCTTGATCCTAGAGAAGTAGGGATTAGGAAAAGAGAATTATAATAAAGCCTTGATTTTATGATCATTGTATTAACTTTAGCTGTGGTCGTAGGATAGTTACATTTTGAACAAATTGATAACAGTTAAATTGAAATCGCTCATGAGACCTAACCTGGTGATTAAGTATAGTCATCCAATAGGGACGAACTAGTCGTTTGGATGAACGCTAGTTATCAGTTCTACAAGTAAAGTATTGGGATAAATCACAAGTGTAAAACCCGAAGTAGTTAAGAATCCATGGGGACACTTACCCTATTTAGTTGCATTAATTTGGAATTAACCGTCAATTTCTCAATAAAATTATCGGGTGACCTGAACTTCTTAGTTGGGTTCTTTATTGACAACGACCACTTCATACTCTATCAGAATGTGTGAGTTTGAGCGTTATCAACAAGAGGAGCATTATATCCGGACCTTAGAAGATATGCTAATAGCTTGTGTGATCGACTTCAAGGGTAGTTGGGATGATCACCTACCTCTCATCGAGTTTGCATACAACAATAGCTACCACTCTAGTATTCAGATGGTCCCGTTTAAGGAATTATATGATAGAAGGTGTAGGTATCCTATAGGGTGATTTGAGGTTGGCGAAGCCACTTTGATAGGAAAGACTCAGTTCATGAGGCTATGCAGAAAGTTCATCTTATAAGAGAAAGGTTGAAAATAGCTCAGAGTCGATAGAAATCATATGCTGATATGAGGAGAAGATAGTTAAAATTTACCATAGATGATCGAGTTTATCTAAAAATTTCACCCATGAAAGGGGTGATGAGGTTTGGAAAGAAAGGAAAACTCAGTCCGAGGTATGTAGGAGCCTACAGGATTTTGTGGAGAAATGGCAAGGCGGCCTATGAGCTTGAATTACCTTCGGAGTTAGCATCTGTGCACCCAGTCTTTCACGTGTCACTGTTGAAGAAGTGCATTGATGATTCGACCTCAGTTGTGCCACTAGATAGTATGGGAGTTAAGGATAGTCTCTTTTATGAAGAAGTCCCAGTTCAGATCCTAGACCGTCAGGTTCCTAAGCTGAGAAATAAGGAAGTCGCTTCAGTAAAAGTCTTGTGGATGAACCAGCTAGTATAGGGGCCCACATGGGAAGAAGAAGCGGATATGATGGCTAAATATCCCCATTTATTCCCTTACAATTTAGTTTCAGCATCAGATATTAAATTCCTCCTCAGTACTCTAGTTAGTTCCATACTCATCAGCTCTATTTAGGTTTTGAATATGCACTCTAGCTGTGTTAATTTAGTTAGTATGCCTATTTCAGTTCGGAGCCAGTCACTCCTTCAGAAACAAGTTTATAGTTTCAATTTGGAAATTGCAGCTCTTTTTCCAGTTTTCCAACTGTTTTAGCCTTCATTCGAGGATGAATGATCCCAAGGGGGACATATTGTAACACCCTATAACTGTCCTAGACCATACTCAAACTTTGAATGAAAAACCAGAAAGAACTAGAAAAGTTTTTTGTCTCAGGACGACTCAAACAATGAGTCATTGTCAGCACCAGCGGACCGTTGTATGAGTCGTTGTTTGGTATGCAAGTTTTCGTTGGAGAACCAACGATTAATGCAATGACCCATTATGAAGAGTAAAGAGTCGTCCTATAGAGTCATTGTTACTCAGCATAGAAAACTGCCAAACATCTCGCATAAGCAACGAGTGGAACCAACCACCCATTGTCACCTCTAACAAGTCATCGTTTCCACTCGTTTCTAGATCCAAAAATCCTTCAGGTCAAGGCAGTGGTGACAATGGTTAGTTACCATGACTCATGGGTTTTACCAATAAGTCGTGGTGTCATCCGTTAAAGGGGCTCCGGTGTTTTGCTCGAAAACCCTGCCAGTGGCCACGAGAGGTACCAACGACCCATTGGTTCATCCAAAGAGTCATGGTATCCTTTCATTTCCAATGTCCTGTGAGCCTAGATTTCAAGCCCAGTACCAACGACTAGTCCCAAAGAGTCGTGGTGTCAACAAAAGACTTGTTGTGTGACCTATTAGTCCCCATCGGGAAGTTTTTAGACTTTTATCTCAGGGGAATTTTCGTAACTTCCCATATTTTTTACTTCAAAACTACGTCATTTAGGGTTTTTTCAGGAGCAATTTTAGAGGTATAGTCGACCCTCTTCTTTATTTCTTCCAAAGAACCATATAGCAAAAGTACGACCTACGCAGGCAGTTCTCTCAAAGCAAGCAAGGCTTTCAAGTTTTCTTCCCAGATTCTCTGAGTTCTACCAAGGATTATACTCCAGGTATGTGGGAATTAAACAAGGAAATTGCCCTTCCTTTGTGCCCCAAAAACCCTTTTGTAATTTCCTTATTCTAGCCTTGAAGATCAGATATAGGGTTAATTTTCAGTCAAACTCAAAATTTCGTGTGGATTGTAGTTCTTATGAGTTCTTGCTATGTTTTCACTATTCACTAAACATGTTGTTACTCCCTTCACAAAATGTTTTATAGCCCTATTCTATACATGCAGTAAAATGGGTCTTGCATAGTTGACTAGACACTATTGTTGCTTGACTCTGTTAGTTTTTGAATTTCCATGTTATTACAATCATACGAGTTCATAGTCAGTTTGCATGCTAGTCTAGTCTCATTTAGAAATTAGCAATTTCAGTATCTTTCAGGAAGTCAGCTGATCAGTTTGACAATAGTCAGATCTTGAGGTGTTTGTTTAGTTTAGTAATACTCCCTAGTTTCACTTATCAGTTAGCTTTCTAGACGGTTATGATGCTTCCAGATAAGCAGCTATGACTCGTCTTAGAACCATCAGTATCAGTTAACAGTTAGTTCTTTAGATGGTTATGACACTTCCAGATAAGCAGGTCTTACTAGTCTTAGAACACTAGCTTTCAGTTATCCGGTCCTACAGACTCTCAAGTTACTTCTAGATAAGTATTTCTGACTTAGTCTAGGACCCCAGCTTCGAGCTATCAGCTTAGTAGTCAAGTTAGGACTATCTAGTGGGAGTAGTACTTAGCACTGAACGGACTGGGGTTCCACTGCACCCAAGTTCCTAAAACTATGCTGCCACCGTAGGTTATTGGCCCAACAGGCCCAAACTTTTTATTACCCAGCTTAGCCATTATACCCTGGAAAGGTACAATGGGCTTTCTCCGATGGGGTGTATACATCGGACTTCATGTTTAGCTTACATGGTTATATGTCGGTTATAGGCTCTCCCATTTGTCAGTATAGTTTTAGTTAAGTTCAGTTCAATTCAGTTAGTTTAGCTTAGTTCAGTCACTCAGTTCCACGACATGTTTATGATCATCAGTCAGTGTCCTTATTGACCATATCAGTTATAACTCAGCTTTTATCAGTATTTAGTATAAGTTGGTCTTTTTATGTTATTTCAGTTCATTATTTATTTTTCCCATGCTTATTGTATCTCAACTACTCAGTACATTCAAAGTATTGAAGCATACTTTCTATGCTGTATCGTATTATGATATAGGCGCAGGTTCTCAGTCTCAGTATCGTCATAGTTCCCTCCGGTGATTCCAGCAGCAACATTATTTTGGAGAGTCCTCATCTTCCGAGGATGATATTTTTCTTTTCAGTTAATCATTATTTTGATAGATTTTAGAGTTAGCTGGGGGCTTGTCCCAACAACTCATCAGTTAGTAGTTGGCTTTCAGACATAGATGTTCAGTATTCAATATAGTTATGTTTACTATTTCCAAAATAGTTTTAGTTGGATATTTATTTTTGCCCAATTTCTATGTATGCTTACTTAGTTACCAGTGTAATGATAGACCATGGGTTCACTTGAGGCGACTTGTGACTCCAAGTACCGTGTCCCGTCCAGAGTGCAGACTCGGGTCGTGACAATTACCCAGGTATGTTGGGTTGTGAATGAGAGTCCCTCTTCACTCTCATGCCCCAATTTCCCTCCATATTCACGAATTCAAGTATTAAAGTAATTTTGTTGATCTTATGGGGTTTTAACCCCAATTTCATGGGATTCTCTTTTATTTGATTATGGGTCAATTTCCTTTATGTTTTAAATGATATTCTAAGATCTATGGGCATATTTTATACCCAAATTGATTATTAATTTTATGATTTAGATCTCAATCATTCTATGTCCAATTATGCAAAGTTTTCATGAAAAGTCAAGTTATGATTCTATTATGATATTTGATCTTCCTAAGCCTAAATTATGATCTACGATTTATGATATGATTTATCTTCAAGTACTCTTCATGGATTTATGAATGTCACGTATATGAATTTTAATAAATATGCATGTTCTTAATGATTTATGAATTTTATGACTTGTGGCCGACTCACGGGCCCCTAAACATGGCTAATTATGTATTTAAAATATGATCAAACATTTTATGATTTATTGTCCATGAACTTCATGAATGATTCCACGATTACTATATGAGCCCTCATGTGCATGTTTTTGAGAGCAGTGTCTAGCATCGAGTAGACCCGGCGTTCAGGTAAACCCCATGATCTTAGAACCACATTCCATCGTAGGTATATGTATTCATTGATTCCCTTATGATATCACCCATGCACGTCCCTTGCTCGGCAAGTCTGGGATGGCTCTGCCCACTGAGAGAGATAGTTGGGGAATCATGTAAGCTCTATCATGATGGTGTCGGTTAAGATTAGTTCTCCCATTGTTCCTTATGATTTATGCATTTTCATGTTTATGTTACTTTGGCTCAAGTTATGTTTTTATAAGGTTTCTCTTATGATTATGGCTATGTCTAAAGTATGAATAGTTGAAAACCTTGAGCCCTTACGTTTATATTGTGATATTCACTTCATGCTTATGTTCTCCTACTCTTATGAACTCTTATGTATTTTAACTGTCCATTTTTACTTACCTTTCATACTTAGTATATTTCAAGTACTAGCTGCATACTCTATGCTGTTCCATTTCATGATACAGGTTTGAGGGATCAGATTCAGCCGCACCATTAGTCCTGCTTCCCCTCATTCCTTTTTAGTCAGTGTTGGTGAATCCTCATCCTTCGAGGACATTCAGTTTGATCATTTTTATGTTCTAGTTGGGGATGCTGTCCTATCAACTCATCAGTTAAGTTAGAGGCTTTTCAGACAATATGTAGAATATCAGCTTGTTAGAGTTGACTCTGCTTTAAATTGACATGTATTCAAACTTCCGCTTAAGCATGCTTTATTATATTAGTTTTTGCTTGATGTATGCTCGTAGTCGCTATGTTCCTGCCATGTGTCAACTTGAAGCCATTTATGATTCTAGATTTCATGTCTAGATCCGGGCCTATGTTTGGGTCGTAACACAACAACAATGTTCCATGCTCTAAAATATTTGATGTTCAGCCTACCAAGCTTATTAGAGAGACATACTTGAGACCATGGTACTAGTGTCACCTTCCTTTCCCCTTCGGTATTACCCTAGAAATATTATCTATACTTTTTATCCACATCTTTAAGTATACATTGAGGTAAAATAAAGCAGATCTGTAGAAGTTATGAATAAGGAATAGTACTGAAATGATTTCTTTCAATCTTCCTATATAGGACAATTGCTCTGCATAGGATATTTTGATCCTACTTGTGATCTTCTCAACCAATTGGAAACACTACATCTTATTCCACTTTTTTGAGGAAAGAGGGAGGCCCAAATATCTGATAGGAAATGTGTCCAAGGAAAACCCAGTCACTTGCTATAGAAAACTCCTTTGGACTATCATTTTGCTCCTACTATGAACAAACTTGGCTTATCCACATTAGCAATCAAACCAGTCACTTAACTAAAGTGGGTGAGGCCTTCCATGAATCTGATAATAAATTCCACATTTGCTCTATATAATACCATTAGGTCATCAAAAAATATCAAATGGGTATGTTTCAGCTTTATTCAAATTGGGTGAAACTTAAAATCCGACAGCTTACTCATATGGGGTATGGGGTCCCTTTTCCCTAGCCCTTTCCCTCCTTCAGAATACCCATGTCCCACACAATTTACTTTAACAGAGAATTTAGTGGAGGATACACACGTCATTACTAGGTGTATTAAAGCTACTAGGAAACCTATACCCAATCAAAGCCTCATCCAGAAATTTTCAATTTACTATATCATAAGCTTTCCGCAGGTGTATCTTAATCAAGCATCTAGGTGAATTTTTCCTTCCATAGTGCCTCAGTAAGTTATGACATATAAGAACATTATAGACCATAGACCTACCTTAAACAAATGCAACCTTATTATCAGTCACTATATAATCCACATTATTTTTCAATCTTGAATTAATCATTTTAGAGATGCACTTAGAAATAACATTACAATTAGAAATACATCAGAACTAGCCAGCCTATTCTGTTTTAGTTACTTAGGTATAAGGAAAATATTTGTGGCATTCCATTTAGACTACAACTTCCCATTGTTGAAGTATTCTAGCACACCATCAGTGATATCCTTTCCAACAATGTTCCAATCACTATTAAAGAAGCCACTCCCAAACCTATTAGGACCAGGACTTTTGTTGCTATCTATTTGAAATATAGCAACATGGACATCCTTTCCAATAAAAGGCTTCAATAATTCAAATCAATGTGGAAATGGTCCATTCCTTAGGAGTCCATCATATGTTTTCACTCTATCAACTGTTTTATGGCCAAGTGGCTCCTTATAGTAGTCCATAAATACATGTAGGATAGAAGAAGGATTAGTTGCCAGTTTCCAAAACTATCCTTAATTTGAGTAGTAGCTCGTTGTAGCCTCTTATGCTTTATCATAGAGAAGAAATTCCTTGTATTGTCATCTCCTAACTTAATCTATTTTTCCTTATTCCTCTGTTGTAAAAACATTCGAACAAGATAAGATGATTTTTAAAATATTTTATACGACTCCATCTCCAGTTGTTGAAGGCTAATATTTAGAGGATCACCCTATAGAAGAGATTGAACTTGATACAATGCATTTATATCTTCTTCTGCCTCTTGTTCCTGAAGTACTGAGTATTAAGGATCTGCAATCCTTTCTTTAGTAGCTTCAACCTTTTTACCACTTGAAACATCTTACAACTTGGGAAATGTACTCTTCAAACATCTTGAACTATTTCCTTTAACTTTGGACGCCGAGACCAAATGTTGCAAAATTAAAATAATTTTCTAGGCTTAGTATTAGTTTCTTTTAACGATACTACAACTGAGAAATGGTTACTTATGCCCTTAGGGAGGAAAGTTGTCTTACAATCAAGAATTATGTCTAGCCAAGCTCTATCAATAAGAACCCAATCAATCTTCTAAAGCCTTTATGCTTGTCATTCCATGTATACTCTATCCCTGATGATGCAACTCCAATAGTTCACATATGTTAAAACACTCTTGAAAATGTAATAGCCTCTGTCTATGTCATTGGAATACCACTAATTCTATCCTCTAGTTGGAGTACTGGGTTAAAATCACCTAGTACCAACTAAGGCTTATGGCATAAGTGCTTCCATAGTTCCTTCCCACCTTAGTATTATAGGCATACATCACTAACATAATAAAGGTTAGTTGGATTGTGATGTACGTGACCTCACAAGTCACCATCTGAGATGTTATTACCAATGGGGTGACGTGGTAAATAATTTAGCATCCATGTTATCCACACTCTCTTATTATAATGGGATTTCAAATTTGAGACATAGTCCTATCCAACAAACAATCACTCTACCACTTGAGGCAATTTATTACTCTTTATTTTTTCTCCTAATCCAACCAGCTTCACCTTTTGTTCATTGCAAAGAATTTTGACCTCTTTTTGATTATTAGGCCCATTCAAGACTCTTATATCTAACAAATTAGTTTAACCATGACGTGAGAGAATCACTTGCTAGCCTTCCCCAATTTCTACCATAGGTTGACTAGTATTCCTGGTTGCCACAGGTTTAGTCAATACTTGGTAAG
The DNA here is from genome assembly GCA_018107945.1 of Datura stramonium. Classification (NCBI taxonomy): domain Eukaryota; kingdom Viridiplantae; phylum Streptophyta; class Magnoliopsida; order Solanales; family Solanaceae; genus Datura; species Datura stramonium. The sequence goes on along the minus strand of JACEIK010000582.1, from coordinate 352,036 downwards.
AACTTTTTGTCCTCAATTGTTTGTTGTTGTTGTTGTTTTTTCTTCTAGTGTGCTTTTCCAATATTTAGAGGAGTGATCCATCCTTCAAGCCCTTCTTACTGGTGTCCTAATCTCTCATTGGTGTTTTTCTTTCAACATGCTCTTTTTATTTAGTATTTGGTTGATGTGCAACCCATGATTTTACCATTGGCAGAGCTGACTTAGCACCCATTTTAGTTATTGCTGTCTGAATTTTTATAATGCATATTAGACTTCCTCCTTCAACTTTCTCTTATGCTTGTGAAACTTCCACCTGAGGTACTTATTTATTTCGACACACCTCTTCTGAATGACCATACTTCTTACAATATTCTTACAATGCAGGTTTCCAATAATAGGATACTTTTTGATCAATTAAATTTCCTTTCTCATTTCTGAAATAGATTGTTTCTGGAAGCTTAGTATCCATTCCTACCTCTACCAATAGTCTAGCAAAGATAAGTCCAATTTTACTCAGAATTTTGGTCTACCATAAAAAATTTCCCAATAAAGCTCCCAATTTACTCAATCATTTGGCACTCCAATACTTAAAGTCTAATCTAGGGAGCTTAATCCAAATAGACACAATATAAAGCTCCTCAGTTTTCACAATGAAGGGCTTGTATTAAAATTGTAGATGCCTCTCTATACTACCTCAATTTTCCCAGTAGAAAAGTCAAATCTTACCTGAATAATACCATTTTTCAACATCAAGATTTTATTAATACCATGTTTGGTTAAAAGTATCTGGATGAAGCCTCTGATCACCTCAAAAGTATGTGTGTGTGTGTGTGTGCAAACATAATAAACTGCGTAGTTCAAATAATTGATCTCACTACTTATATCCTCTAGATCTATATCAGTAATAAGGGAATTACCTTGAACTTCAGGAATGACATACTCCAATTTGAACCATGCGTTGGAAATTTTTAATATATCAAAGCTGTCACATATTGAGCCCTTCCTTCTTGACATTTCCATCTCATCCTCTACCTCATCCGCCTACGGTTCACAATTATTCACTAGATGACCTTGATTTCTTTTACTCAACGACCCTTTTGCAGCCGCATTCCATTGTATAATTTCTTGAGTCCTGGTCAATTTCTCAGTTGTCTTCCCTTTAGCAACTCGTGTATTAGTAGCATCTGCACTCAACACATCCTAAGGTGATGTCCTGGATAGGGCACTAGCTACAACTACATATTAATCTCTAGAAGATGATTTTTCAATTGTTGGAGTAGTCACTGGTTCACTCCAAGCATCTTCCCCTAATTTTGTTTTTTGTTACCTTACATCCGGTTTAGCTTCTTTATGGTGATTTCACTACTTTTTCTTGTAGGTACTTAAGTTTACCACGTTGATTAGTCCTTTTTACTACATCAACCTTCACCATTAGAGCTTTATAGGAAGGAATTCAAGCTCTCTTACCAGTGTAGGCACATATTAGCAAAGATGTGCTGAGAGAGAAATGTAGTCCATTCCTTTCACATCCATAATTCTTCACTACTTTCCTACCTTCACTATAAGATTTTGAATAAATTTAGTTCATCTCAAATCCTTTTTCAAACGGTCTACTTCTAAACATATTTTTAAGTTCAATAAGGTATAATTTTCTCTATTTAGTCAACATATTATTATGGTTTGTGATTATTGATTCAAATTTGGTGATTATATATCAACCCATTAGGTCGTTATGGGTTGGTTAGGGCCATAATACCCTATTAGAGTCCCCATAGTAAAATTAAGATAATGAAATTCAAAGATTGGGAGGTTTAAAAACTGAAACTTGCATGTAATCATGATGAGTTATATCGTGTTTTGTTTTGTTAGGGGGTGACCCAGTGAGCTAGAACTTCATAAAAAATTATAAGACTACGAGTAAATTCATAGTAATGTTTTATTGCGGGTTTCGCATCTGGGTTTGATTGTGATGTATTGAGTTGATAGTTGTTGTGAAAAGGAACTTGTTACAGTTTTACTGAGCTACTATTAACGAGACACCCCTTTATAGCAGTGGGTTTTGTTACACCCCATAAGATTCCCGGCATCCAGATGGCCTATTCGCATGTTGGTTAAGCATATTTGGAAGCCATACGTGCTAGGAAAAGGATCGGGAAAGGATCGGACAAAAATCCTATTGAACCACCGCGGAAGGCGCCGGGGCAGAGCCCCTCCACAATGGCACCGTGTCACGGAGGCGGAGCCACCGCGTTGGCTCCGTGACACGTTGGGCCTGTCCAGGCCCAACTATATAAAGCCCCCACTTCGTTTTGTGATGATATACCACTTATATTAATTTCCAGAAAACGTAGAAAACAGAGAGAGATGAAGAGGAGATATATATTATCGTTTGATTACGCTGCCAAATGTAGTCTAAACTAAAATTAACCTCAGGTACCGAGGTATTTAGCAGCAGGGAGCATTCCTACGGATTTTGTTTCGCGAAATACGGCCGACGAATCGTCGAGNGCAAAATACGGCCGGCGAATCGACGAGCTACCGGACTAAGGTAAGTAGAATTGCTCCAAACTAGTGTCTATGTGCTCCCAGCTGTGAAGTGAATACTTCTTCTTTCTGGACTTCTGGAAAATAGCAAGTTTTCGACCGTCTTTTGATAAGCCTAAGTTTAGGCTATAACTATATCGAAATTGACATCGCCCTTCAGAATAGAGTTGTATTTAGCTCTAATTAATGTGTTTATGAATGCAGTTAGGAGAAATAGCTGGAGTACTGACCGAACCTCGTCCGACTGTCGGATAACTCGAGGTTAAGGTATGTGAAGTTGTTCTTCGGCAAGTTAGTAAGCTTAGCTTTGTGAATCATAGTAAACTCCGTATTTGAAACTCTCGGAGTTGAATGTTGAGAATTGAGTAAGTCTAGAAAATTCTGGTTTGCGTTGCCGTATCGTATTTCAGTCCGAAAGATAGAAAAACATGCGCCAAAGGGCGAGTTAGCATTCCAGATTCAGTATAGCTTATTGT
>JACEIK010000582.1:326177-340017 GCA_018107945.1 Datura stramonium | reverse complement strand
GTTTCTGGTTAGCTGTTATTACAGGCACAGGTGGCTATGGGCCCAGATGGCCGGAGGCTGTGTTTATAGCCGTTATATAGCCCTTTGTTTCCAGGAACCTGAGATAGAGCTAGCCAGGCAGCAGATGTGTCTCGGCCCACCAGTTAGTAGTCCAGGTCCTTCTAGGGCACCAGGTGCCAGTCATACCCCCCAAGGCGGGGCGTGACAGGTTTGCCGCTACAGCGAGATTGCCATAGCAGGTATCAACGAGATGCTAAGTCTCACCATGACGAGGCCTTGGTCGCAATAGCAGCTCAATTGCAGCAAAGGTGCTGACCGTTGTAGAGAATGACGCGAGGCATAATGTGTGTTTAAGTTAGTTATTTCGAGTTTCTCACCTCATAATTTCAAAAAACAAATCGAGAGACTTTTGAGGTGATTTTCCAAAGGCTAGGGCATATTTCTCCTTCAAGATAAGTTTACTCTGTCAATTATTTTATCTAGTATTCCTCTGACATCCTAGTGTTGGGGGTGACATTACTAGTAAATTATGGACGAGAACCCTAGAACTCATAAAAGTATGGGGAATATAATTATTACTTCTTATGCTTCTAAGTTCTTAATTAACACTTTTTAGGATGAAATTGATGTTCTAATGCATAATTGTTGCAATTTGGGCCTAAAGTCCAATAAAAGTGACACTTTTGACATAAAAATTGTTATAAATGGGTCTAAAAGAGTATAAGCTTCATGATTAAGGATGATGTGATCATTGGGAAACTAGACTAGGGTGAATTAATCATTGAGTAATGATCTAAGCCTTGATAATGGATGAAATTAGGTGGTTTTGAATTCCCAAAGCTATTATTTGAAGAGTAGATGATTAAGTACTCCTAAATTATTTATTTTTAGACTTTGAGTATTCTGAGGCTTTGAGGAAAGGAAAGGCTCACGTGAAGTAGCTTACTCGTTCAAGTTCTTCAATTGAGGTAGATTTTGATTTATTTGGAGTTAGACTTTGATTAGTCACTGGTATTTGCCATGAGTTGATAAAGCATGTATGATTGGTCTTTGAACATAGATTGTAATTGAGAATTGTTGACTTGACAATGCTTGTGTGAATCAACTATTAAATTATTGAAGTCTGTTTGAACCTAACTTGTGATTGTGGTGTGCACTTGTGATAATTAATGTGTATTTTTCATTATTATCTTGTCTGATGAATAAATAGAGAATATATTACGATATGTTGATGATAATTAAGGAACACATGATTATTATAAAATGAGTGGCTTGTGTTCGATGTGAGCTTATTGATGAATGGTTATGTGTGGAGAAGATACCATGATGATATTGATTATGATAATGATATGGGTAGCTCGAGTCTGATGTGAGCTTATGGAGGAGAGGTATTGAGTGGCTCGTGTTTTATGTGAGCTTACAGATGAGCAATGGTCTGGGAGTAGGTACCACACTCGTAAGGTACATGGATACCTAAGGTCCCCTATAGGTCATGACTAAGGTACAGAACCCTTCTCAGTTTCACTCCAGTAGGTGACTCAGTTATAGCTAGACGGGTGTATAGAGGTTTCCCAGTCTCAAACCTTCATAAGGTCACCTCAACAGACTTGATAGAGTTAGCCATGACTGATTTCGATGTCATTCTCGGCATGTATTGGCTATTTGCATGCTATGCTTAAGTTAATTGTAGAACTGGGGCAGTAGAGTTCAGATTTCCATGTGAGCTAGCCTTGGAATGGAAGGGTAGTTCAGCTGTACCTGCAGGTCAATTCATTTCCTACCTTAAGGCTAGGAAGATTATTTCTAAGGGTTGCATGTACCATCTAGTTAGGGTTAAGGATGTCGAGCCCTAAACCCCGACTATCCAGTCAGTTCCAGTAGTACGTGAGTATCTAGAAGTCTTTCCTAATGATTTGCCAGGTGTCCCTCCCGAGCGGGAGCTTAATTTTGGTATAGATCTTCTTCTTGACATGCAACCTATATCTATTCCGCCCTACAGACTGGCTCTAGCCGAACTAAAAGAGTTGAAGGGTCAGTTGAAGGACCTGTTAGACAAGGGCTTTATTAGGCCGAGTAAGTCTCCATAGGGTGCACCAGTCCTATTCGTTCGGAAGAAAGATGGTTCTCTTCGGATGTGCATTGATTGTAGGCAATTGAACAAGGTCACCGTTAAGAATAGGTATCCATTACCCAGGATCGATGATTTATTTAACCAGCTTCAAGGTGCCAAGTGTTTCTCCAAGATTGATCTCAAATCTGGGTATCACCAGCTTAGGGTTCGGGAGAGTGACATCCCGAAAACCACTTTAAAGACTCGGTATGGTAACTACGAATTTGTTGTTATGTCTTTTCGACTAACCAATGCCCCTGCAGCTTTTATGGATCTGATGAATAGGGTGTTCAAGGCATATTTGGGCATGTTCGTGATTGTGTTCATTGATGACATCCTTATATACTCTCGGAGCAAGGAGAAGCATGCCGCTCACTTGAGAGTTGTGCTCTAGAACCTCAATGATCGTCAGTTGTATGCAAAGTTCAGCAAGTGTGAATTTTGATTGGACTCTGTGGCATTTTTGGGCCATGTGGTATTGAGTGAGGGCATAAGGGTGGATTCGCAGAAAACCGAGGCGGTGAAGAATTGGTTCAGACCGGTGAACCCATCAGATATCAGGAGCTTCTTCGACTTTTGTGGGTTACTATCAGAGATTCATTGAGGGATTTTCTTCTATTATAGCACCTTTGACCAAGTTGACTCAGAAGAAGGTAAAGTTCCAATGGTCGAAGGCTTGTGAGAAAAGCTTCCAAGAGTTGAAGACTCGACTCACTTCAGCACTAGTGTTGACCCTACCTGATGGTACCGATGGTTTTGTGGTGTATTGTGACGCTTCGAGAATCGAACATGGGTGTGTGTTGATGCAGCATAGGAAAGTGATAGCATACGCCTCAAGACAATTGAAAGTTCATGAGAAGAATTACCCGACCATAGACCTAGAGTTGGCTGCGGTGGTATTTGCATTGAAGATATGGTGACATTATTTGTATGGGGTCCACATGGATATATTCATGGATCACAAGAGATTGAAATATGTGTTCACGCAGAAAGATCTCAATCTTCGACAAAGGAGGTGGTTGGAGCTACTAAAGGACTATGACATGAGTGTCCTTTACCACTTGGGTAAGGCTAATGTTGTAGTGGATGCACTTAGTAGGCTCTCTATGGAGAGTGTGTCCCACGTGGATGGAGGAAAGAAGGATATAGTGAAAGATGTCCATCGACTTGCGAGGTTGGGAATTAGATTGGTCGACTCGACCGATGGCGGCGTTATTGTGCAAAACGTATCAGAATCGTCCTTGGTGACTAATGTGAAGGCTAGACAAGATGAAGATTCGATTTTGGTAAAGCTGAAAGAAGTCGTTTGAAGTCAGAAGGTGTAGGTCTTCTCCCAAGGGGGAGATGGGGTGTTGCGGTACCAGGGTCGTCTATGTGTTCCAGATATTGATAATTTGAGGGACCGGATATTGCATGAGGCACATGGATCCAGGTATTCTATTCATACGGGTTCCACCAAGATGTATCATGATTTTTGGGAAATATATTGGTGGAATGGCATGAAGAAGGATATTGCAGAATTTGTAGCCAAGTGCCCGAACTGTCAGCAGGTGAAAGACATGTATCAAAGGCCAGGAGGCATACTTCAGGATATTAGCATTCCCATTTTGAAGTGGGAAGAGGTTAATATGGATTTCATTACAGGCCTACCTCGTACTCGCCGACACTACGATTCTATTTGGGTGGTAGTAGATAGGTTGACCAAGGCTGCACACGTTCTATCTGTAAAAACCACAGATTCAGCGGATGATTATGCCAAAATGTATATCTAGGAGTTGGTGCGATTACATGGATTTACCTTGTCTATTATCTCAGAACGAGGTACTCAGTTTACCTCTCAGTTTTGGTGGTCTTTCCAAAAAGGACTTGGGACTCAGGTTAAACTCAACACAACATTTCATCCACAAACGGATGGTCAGGCAGAACAAACAATCCAGACTCTCGAGGACATGTTGAGAGCTTGTGTGATGGACTTTAAAGGTAGTTGGGATGATCACTTGCCCTTGATCGAGTTTGCTTATAATAAAAGCTATCACTCCAGTGTCTAGATGGCACCATTCGAGGCTCTTTACGGGAGGAGGTGTAGATCACCCATCGGATGGTTTGAGGTTGGTGAGTCAGCTATGATAGGACCTGATTCGGTTCACGAGGCTATGGTGAAAGTTCAGTTGATAAGAGACAGGCTGAAAATCATTCAGAGTCGCCAAAAGTCATATGCTGATGTGAGAAGAAGAGAGTTGGAGAGGTGGGTATTTCCGAAGGTGTCTCCTATGAAGGGAGTCATGCGGTTTGGAAAGAAAGGAAAACTCAGTCCCCTCTATGTTGGTCCCTACCAAGTTGTGAAAAGAGTTGGTAAGGTAGCATATAAGTTGGACTTGTCATCAGAGTTATCTTCATTCGTCTCGTCTTTCATGTATCACTCTTGAAAAAGTGCTTGGGTGATGCATCTTTAGTTGTCCTAGTGGAAAGCGTTGGTGTGGGAGATAACCTCAGCTATGAGGAAATTCCGGTTGCAATCTTGGATCGACAGCTTCAGAGGCTGAGGAATAAAGAAGTAGCTTCGGTGAAGATGTTATGGAGAAATCAGCATGTTGAGGGAGCTATGTGGGAAGCCGAAGCAGCTATGATGGCTAAATACCCTCACCTGTTCCCTACCGGCTCACTTTCATTTTGAGTACGGGTTTTTGCCCTAATTCTTTAATCAGTTTCCATGTTCAGTTCATGTGCACAAGTTTGATTCATGATATGATAGATGTATGGGATGTCTGAATTCGGCTCAGCTGTGTAGTTCCTTTCAAAGGTAGTAATTCCGCCAGTTTTCAGTTTAAATGATCAGTATTTGATTATGATAATTGGGTGTTTCTGTTTTCTGCTTGTTTCCAACATTCGAGGATGAATATTCCCAAGGGGGTGATATTGTAATACCCCGGAGGTGCCTAAGAATAAGACGTGGGAGTTAAATCTGAAATCTACATAAACTAGGGAAAAATAGCATAAGACGAGTGGAGTAATGACTCGTGGTTTCAAACCACGAGCCGTTGTTAGCAGTCGTGGGTTCAAGTGTTTGGGTGGCAGTGGAAGTAACGATTGATGTAATGACTCATGGTAAGAAACAATGAGTCGTCATTTGTTGTTGTGGTAAGAGATGGACTTAGCATTTGGGGAATATAACGGGTCATCTAATGACACATCATGGCGTGCAACGATCTGTTGTCATAAGTCATGGTAAGGGAACCTAAATCTCCAGTGGACTTGACGGACAGATACCACGATCCGTTGGAGCCAACAATGAGTCGTGGTGAGACTCGTTGTGGGGAAATTCTAAAGGTTCAGGAGGGGAAACAATGACCGATTAAATGACCCATTAGACCTAAGGATGAGTCGTCCTGTCTCTCCGTGGTTTGTTTTTGAGAGAAGGCTTGGGCAGTGCATAGCACGGACTGATACCACAGGTCGTGGTATCCTCCAACGACCCGTTGGGTCATCCGTTTTTGGTCCAGTGAGTAGTTTTCTGCGATTTCAGTAAGGGTATTTCCATTATTTTCTGAGTTTTAGGGGCCTATACTACATCGTTTATGGCTCGTTTCAGTGGGTTTAAGGAGGGGAAAAGCTACTCTAAGTTAATTTATTCCATGCATGCAGACTTGAGAGTTTGAAGAGAGGATTTAGAGCAAGTTTTGAAGGTTTCCATTGGAATCTCATCTTGGGCAATTAGAGAAGTGGTAAAATCAACCTTCCAGGTATGTAGGTTTATGAGTGAGTGTTTCCTTCCTCACCCATTCCCAAATCTCTAGCTAAGCATGAGAAATTCATATGATCAAGATATAGGGTTTTTCCCCAATTGCACGATTCTTCAATTTCCACACATGGGTACAATTAGATTATGTTTATATTAATGAATTGTGAAGCTTGGGCAGATTTTAAATTATTTTCAATCAAAAATTGTGTTTTCTAAATTGTGAAATTGAAATTCCCATGGATGAGAAGTTCATGAAAAAAGAGAATGATGATGAATGTGTGATGATGATGAGATTTGATAATGAAAGCATGTTTCTAAAGCTACCCATGATTATGATATTGTTTCCAAAATAAATTGAGTAGATCCAAGCATGATAAAGTTTTGGGAAAGGCCCTTATATCAAGTATGATGATTTAGTGTCTCTAAAATAAGCTTACCACTTGATTTTTGAGTAGATGCTCCCACCTATATTTGAGCTTATGGTATGTTTCGAAATAAAGCTTCTCATATGTATGAATTCCTAATTTAGATGTATGTTATCATTGAGATTTGTTTTCATACGATGTCGGTTCTATGAATGATTTCATTGTTGAGATTTATCAATAGATGATGTTGAGATTCGTTATATACAATATAGAGCATTGCATGTTTTAGGAGAAGAGTTTAGCACCGAGCAGGCTGAGGGTCGATCACCTTATGACCCAGAACTACACACCAATGTAGGTTGATACTATTATGTTATTGGGACCACCCTTGTGAGCTATCCCCGACCCTAATGTCCCATGAGCTTGATATCGATATCATGGTAGCATCCTTAGCTGTGGCAAGGTTTTGGACGGCTCTTCCCACTTGAGTATAATAGTTGGGACCACGTAAGCTCTATCTTGGTATGTCAGTTAAGTGACGAGTCTCCTATTTTCTACATGATTCAGATTTGCCTATTCATTACTCATTATTTTTACTTTAAGCATGCATGTTCTAAAATCATGGTTTGACTCATTGTTTAGCTTTTCTATAAATGTCATATTTCATCTTTGAGTCATTCGATTCAGTTATGATGTTATGAAGCTATGCATGGTCATATTATGAAAAGATTATGATTTAAGATTGAGTGCATGCAGTTCTTTCCTCTCAGATTTGGAAGCTTATGATATGTTATGAAAAGTTTTAAATGATTTACTTTACTTAGGACATTTTTACTTACCTTGCATACTCGGTACATTCCATATACTAACCGCATACTTTCTATGCTGTATCGTTTCATGATACAGGACCCAGCTCCCAGGCTCAGCCCTGCTCGTAGTCGGTTGTCAGAGTTAGCACCTTTTTTGTTAGTGAGTCCTCATCGTTCGAGGGCTAGACTTTCAGTTTTCTTATGTATTTTCAGTTTCAGTGTTGTTGAGGTAGTTGGGGCATTGTCCCATCAACTTGTCTAGATTAGAGGCTTTTTAGACTCATGTATGCATTCAACTTCAAATGCTTATTTTGATGTTATGTTGAGTTTTACTTCCACTGAGTTATATTGATGATTTCTTTTGTTTATCAAATGAGTTAGATGTATGCTTATTCCATGGATTGACTTGGGGTATCTCGAGGTCCCTTGTCCCATGTCTACGATACGGGTCTCCGTTCAGGTAGTGTCAGTATGAGTTCATCATCGACATTCATGAAAGGCTCCACAAGATGAGGGTGGTGGAGAGGTATGGTGTTGAGTTTGTTACCTTTCAGCTGTTGGGAGATGCTAAGTTGTGGTGGCGAGCTTTTATGAAGTATAGACCAGCTGGGTCTCTGTCATGAGCTGAGCTTAGACCCCAAACACGACACGGTACTTAGAACCACGAATGACTCCAAGCTAACCCATGACATAACATAATTCTAATATAACAACAACCAATAAAACATATCCAAGTAGAAGCTTAACTGCAATATAATTAATCAAAAGGAAAGGATAAAGATCTGACAACAACATTGAGTCATAAGCTGAAACTAACACTACAGTGCCTGAAAGCCTCCACTAGACTGTTGAACTATTGGGACAAGTCCCAAGCTAACTCCAAAATCTGAAACTAGATATATACTGAAACGAAGAAAACATAACTCCCATCCTTAGAAGATGAGGACTCACCACTGCTAGTTGATAAGGTCTGGAACGTGTTTAACTGCGGGGCTAAGTTTGAATACCTGGATCTATACCATAAAATGATATATCACATAAAGTATGTGGTCAATACTTGGAATATACTAAGTATATGGAAAATGTAACTGAAAAAATGAGAACATGCTATAACTCTTAGAAGAAGACTGTACATAAATATGACTGAATACATAAGCTGAAGTAAAGTATGAAGAACCTTTCTGAGATGCATAGATTCTGACATGGGATGCTAGTTGGAAAACATTTAATGAAATATAATTAAATTTAGTTTTAGGGTCATGTACATGTACTGAAGACTAAATCTAAAATCATAACTGAAATCTGTGACCATGTAACTACACTGAACTGAAATTGAAACTATATTGTGGGAGAGCTTATTAACTAACAAACTCCAATGTGAGCCTCATGGAGACCCACCAGTAACTCTGCTTGGAAGGGTGTACCTACCTTGCAAAGGGTAAGAACCATGACTGACGTGATATCACTCGTGAACTCAGGGAGACAATCTCAACTAATGATGGCCCCTATATGCGCCTATTGAAGCGAGGGAGACACTTTTACTTGCGAGTATCCCATATTCCTCGGGCTAAGGGAAACATTCTCTACTACTGAGAATCCCTTATCATACGGTGGCACATAGTTCTAAGACCTAGGTATGCTGGAACCCTGGCCTGCTTGGTTCTAAGTACTACTCCCTACTGTACACAAGAATATATGTAAATTGATAAACTTGAAGTTGATGTCCTAGGACTAGTTGGAACCACTTTATCTAACAATGATCCTGAGAGCCTAAAGGACCATGAACATGCTTATACTGAGGGCTCAAAGCTGATGTTCTAAGACTAGTCGAGGTTACTTTCTAGCTAGAAAGGGGCCTGAGAGTCTAGAGAACCATAAACATGCTAATCATACCGAATTCGTGAAGATCATAGACCCTATTCATAGGGTAAATCATATGTACTGGAATCATGGAAGAATCATTTATATCAAACGGACCATATTTTAGAAAATAGTGCTAATTCATGTTGAGTCATAAAAAATCATGCTATTATCATATCATGAAGATAAATCATGAATTTGAGAAAAGAATCATGAACATACATAGCTATTGATCATAAGGAGCTCGAAAGACATGACTAACATAAGAGAATTCATATGTAGAATCGAAATCCTAAGACATGCTTTCTAGAATTTGAGGATTCTAGGGTTTAAGAAAACAACATGGTTGGGAAAAAAGGGTTAAAGGAAACCGTTATTGAAGTTCCACATACCTAGTTGAAGGATCCCCCCTAAAGATCCTGAAGCTTGCTGCACCTTGGAGAGGAAACCCTAGTTTTTGAGCCTTGAGAGAAGAACGGAGAAGATGACTTACGGTTGATTTGAGTGGAATGAAATATTGGGCTAGTAAGGTCCCTTTAATTCATTCCAAAGGAAACCTAAAATGATGTCAAAATTATAGGAAATTACAAAAGTATCCATGGGAAAACATTCTTAAAAATCTGCCCGTCCAGTGCTACGGGTCGTGCCATGACTCATGGTGACATACCACGGGTTGTGGTATGCCATTCGTGGCTTCTAGGAGTATTAACTGCTTGCTGAAACTCCTGCTATGGGTGCTTGGTACGAGTCATACCTATAGCACGAGTTGTACCTTGACTCGTGGTGACGGGGCTGGTCCTGTCCTTCAAATCTTACAATGCTTCACTAAAATGGCCATAACGTTTTACGCTGAACTCTAATGATTCAAGGTTTGATGGTCATCTATAGTTGACCCTTGTAAGAACTTACATGAAAAACTCAATCGGTAGGAAATCTCTCAAGTCAACTTTATGCTAGAGGTTCCTTATGTCCTTAATTCGTATCCAATGTACTTCTCACACTTAAAAATTGATCTTAACACCTTGTTTTCATAAAATTCATCAGGTTCGGGTCCATCCATATTTCTAAAAGGGTTCCAAACTTAGCCCAAAGGTTTGAGGGTAATAATATCTCACCTTACTGACAGATGGTACGAATCGTACCATGATCCTACAATTCATTACCTGCTGCTCGTACCTCCCAAGAGATATTGGTAATTTTTTGATCATGGAAGGATACTACGGCCTATACCACCTCCCTACGAGTCGTACTGAGACTCGTAGTCTTTGAAATAAAATCTTGAACACTTCTTTGAACCTCATCTCATGATTCCATACTACGAATCATACCACCCTACCACGAGTCATCCCTTGGCTCGTGGTATCTGAAACCCTGAAACATCTGCTGCTTCCCACGAGCCAATTCACGATCCATGGTTATTGACCACGAGACGTGACATGACTTGTACTGTGGGGTTTTTGTCCGGTTCAACTGGTTTTCTTCTTTATGTCTAGGATCTAACCTTAGGAACTTTAGGTATGTCACATTATCTCCCCCTTGGGAACATTCATCCTTGAATGGAGACTAATAGAGCTGAAAAGATAGGGAAAGAAGTACAAATGCCAAAACTAAATGATATGGGTTGAACACTGATGGAGTGACAGACTCCTAATTGAGATACATAACTAAACTGAATTCGTGGATCATACGTGCATGCTAAGACATGAGAAGAACTGAAGGACATGAAATTGGCATGAAGCGGAGCAGAGTACTAAGAAGAAATTATTTTCTCACACTGTAACTAAGTTGGTAAAGATGGAGTTATAAATCCCAAAACTACTTTTTGATATCTGAATAATTGACATGATAACTGATCTGACTGAGAGTAAGACTGGGATTGTTGTCTGAAGTGGTTACCTATCATTTAGAGAACTTAAATATAAGCATTAGTAAAGCATAACATCGACTAAAAAATAAGGGAAAACATCTGATTAGGAAAGGATTGATACCCCAAGGCTACTATTTCTGGAACTTCCCTACTTGAAAAAACTCAAGACTTGACTTGGACCTTTAACTTATCATCTCCCCCTTAGCTTAAATTCATCATGATAAGGCTATTGGATCCTTTCTTAAGGCTAGGCTAACATCACAAACTCTTGACTTTCCAATTACCTCTAAAGCTATACCTGAAGGCTTCATACTTATAACCATTTCATACCATCCACGAACAAATCTCATACTAGGATGCAAAAAGGGACCTTATACCTCATATTGTGACTCATAGGTTTAAAAACATGCAAATATCAATATGAAAATCTCAAAACATACCTGCGACTACCTTTGGCGAGTTTCTCCGATCCTGATGTGATGACAGGGCATATAAGCATTCCTGACGCTGTCCACTATCCGCACAGAGGCTGATGTGCCCTGCTGAGGTAGGCAGGATGCCAAAGCTACTGAAGAAGTGGTTGGGGCTCTACCTTCACCCAATTTGGCTGCGGGCAATCTCCGAGTTTATGTCCTGACTTGCCGCACCAAAAGCAAGGGCCTGAACCAGCCATGCACTCTCCCAAATTGTTCTTTCCACTGTTCTTGCAAACTGGGTATGTAATCTCCCTTACCCTGGGTATGGATGGAACACTGGTTGTTGATGGTGATGGGATTGATAACCTCTGACGAGACTGTGATCGATGTCCCCCACCCGTACTCTACTAGGAATACTCAAAGTCCCCGGTCCTAGCTCTCTTTCTCTCCCTTTCCAACTCATTTAATTTTTGTTCTTAATCTACAGAGCATGGATCATGAGTCTAGAAATGTTTATATCCCTGATAAGCATAATAGTCCTGCACTCTTTGATCACCATATCTGATACTCCATTTATGTATTTTCTCATGCCATCCCTCTTCTTAGAAACCATCTCCGGAGCATATTTTGATAGCTGAGCGAACTTCAAAGAAAACTCCTATACTGTCATATCATTCTGTTTCAAGTTGATGAACTCTGCAGCCTTTGCTTCCCTTAACTCCCAGGGAAAGAACCTAGCCAAGAAGGTTGTCATGAACTCATTCCAACTCACCAGAACTGCACCTTCCTACAACCTTCCTTTAATTGTCTGAATCATATATAAGCTACCCCATTCAGCTGATAGGAGGCTAATTCTACACTCTCCGTCTCGGAGATCTCCATAATCTGGGTAATTTGCTGAATCTCATCAATGAACTCTTGAGGATCCTTATCTACCTTCAACCCAAAGAATTTCGATAGGTTTATTCTAATGAAATCTCGCACACTTGCCATCATAGCATTTCCTCTAGGGTTCACGGGTTCCACTGCCTGATAGTTAGACTTGATGTGCTGTGAGCTTACAAAACTTTCAATGCTTAAAACTGAGAAAATAGCATGAAATTAAGTATGTTTATACGGATATGAGATGTTTTAATTTTGTTTTCAGGGAAAATAGGTGTCGGAGCAAAATTGTGCAAAAGATGCATAAAAAAACAGAAAATCAACCAAATACCAATCTCAATACGAGCTGTACCTAGATTGTACGAGCCGTACTGAGACTCGTGGAAAAACTCAAAAGGCTGAAATAATGCAAAGGCAAAGTACGACTGTCAGTATGAGTTGTACCAAGATGGTACGAGCCGTAACTGGAATTGTGGAAAAATTCAGAGAATTTTTTTACAAAAAGTCTCCTGATACAAGTGGAACCCACAGATTGTATCATCTATCTATGACCCATACCGGGAGCCGTGAGGAGATTCAGTGATTCTTAAAGACTTGGCAGAACTCAAGATGCAACAAGCAATTATGCGTCGTAAGAGCAAGGTACGAGGCATACCATAACACTCATGAAAAACTTTAGAAGATGTCAAAGTTCTCAAAGACAAGCCACAGATGGATTGTACGACTCGTAGGACCATGGTACGAGTTGTACCATTTTCCAACACTTAGTGAATTCTGTAGCAGCCAAGGAACGTATGAGAGTAAGGTACGACTTGTACAATCCTGTTACAGGTCATATGACCAGTCGTAAGACGAGTCGGCGCAAGATATGGAAATTTCCCTGTTAGCTCAGGAAGAGGTTTATGATGTCTATATAAATACCTTTTATGTTTTTTTAGTAAGAGAACATATCAATAGTCGTGTGACTACATTGAGAGAAGGTTTTTAGTTAATTAAATGAATCATCTTTCTTTGATTAACCGATTAACCTTACCTTTTTTTTATAATGAACCTATTTTGGCCCTGATCCCTCTATGGAGATTGTGAACCTCAACCTCGGAAAACTGCCTAAGTTGAGGGTGGCTAGAGTAGGGGTGCATAGATCTTGGGGAGGTGTAAAAGGAAAAGAAAAGAAAAGGGTTAAAACTGAGGTGTGGTGTGACAAAAGAAAAAAAGAAGTAAAAGAAAAATTGAAAAGAAGATACAAAAAAAGATAAAAATGAATGAAAAGTTGAAAACACACCACACACATACAATTGCATAAAAATGGTGAAAGGGAGGAAAAAGTTGAAAAAGCGAAAATGGTGAAATAAGTGAAAAGTAGAGCCATGTGTATGTAGTTCCAAAGAGGGTTTAGTCACTAAAAATTCCATATTTACCATATCCAGCCTGAAAGCCTACATTACAAACTGAATCAAGTCCTTAATGATCCTATCTTGACCATCTGAAGAGCCGAAGTAGAGAAAATAAGGGAAAGCCTATGGCATTCAATGTGAAGTATTTGGAACTTCCTTGTGAGAGTGAGAGTCTTACTTTTTTAGTCCCATGTTTCATATTTTTATATATTTGTGAGTAGAGGAGTTCATTTGCTGTGAGGGTAGATAGTTTGTGTTTTATTCTGCCAGTTGTCCATGTGAAAAGCATTGGTGATGACTTGACTATCTTCTAATAACTAGATGACATATCTTGATCCCTATTTATCATGGTTTGTGGTTACTTGATGTGCATATGCTGATTTGGTTTACCGGAAAAA
>JACEIK010000582.1:281910-292871 GCA_018107945.1 Datura stramonium | reverse complement strand
GTGTGTGTGTGTGTGTTCCAAAGAAGATTTGACCCAATGTTTCATTTTATTTATAACTACCAGATTTCAACTTTGGGTCAATCGGTTCAATTATGATGTTATGTTATGTTCAGATCATGATTTCAGAAAATAGCACGCAAGCCCTACTCTCAGATTTATATTTTGTTTATGTTTTATATCACGTGTGTTTTAAATGATTTTTTTTACTTATTTAAGTTATTTTACTTACCTTGCATACTCGGTACATTCTATATACTGATCGCATACTCTATGTTATATCATTTTATGATACAGGCCCCGATCTTCAGAGTCAGCCCCGTCATTAGAAGGTTTTAGAGTTAACATCTACCTTAGTAGTGAGTCTTCATCTCCCGAGGACCCTTTGCTTTCAAATATCGATGTTCTTTTTATTTTTAGACTTATTGTGTCAATTCGGGGTGTTGTCCCTTCAACCCATCAGTTATGTAGAGGCTATCAGACAGTTCATAGTAATCATCATATTATGTATTATTTGAATTCCGGTTAAGATTATGTTATTCTCAAACTTTCGCCATGTTTATTACGTTAAGTCTTCTTCTTGTTTTATTGAGTAGATGTATGTTCATGTCAAGGGTCGGCTTGGAGTCCTTCGGGGTTCCTTGTCCCTTGTCTCAATTCGGACCTATGTTCGAGTCGTGATATATACAAATTCAATTTACATTTATTCAACCTATTTATCTTACCTTGCATACTCAATATATTTCAAGTGCTGACCACATACCCTATGCTGAATCATTTCATGATACAGGTCCTAGCGATCAGGCTCAGCTTCGTCGTTAGCCAGTTCCCGCAGCTTTGTCCAATTCATTCATTAGTGAGTCCTCATCCTTTGAGGACCTTTAGTTTGTTGAGTTGTGTACTTTCAGTTTTCAGACATTTAGTGAGCTAGTTGCGGATGCTGTCCCATCAGCTCGTCAGTTATGTTAGAGGCTTTTCAGACAATATGTAGAAAATCAGCTTGTAAATGTTGACTCTGTTTGGTTGATATATGTTCAGACTTCCGCTATTTTAGAATTCATTCATCCGCTTTGCTTATGTTTATTTTTAGTTATCCTGTTCATGCCATGGGTTGACTTTGAGCCATTTATGGTTCTAGGTTCTATGTCTAGATTCGGGCCTATGTTCGAGTCATGACAAACTTGGTATCAGAGAAAAGGTTTAGTGTGTCCTAGGGTGTCTAAAAGCCACGTTAAGTAGAGTCTCTTCCATGGGTGTGAAGCGTGCCACACTTATGGGGGAGAGGCTACAAGATGTTTTAGAAAACTTCCCTTCTTTCATGATTCTATCTCATGCTATGAGTTTAACTCTGTCTATTCGTCTAACTCCAGCTTTACACGTTTATAGAATCATACCTCCATGTAGAGTTAATGGAAGAAGGTATGGCAACAGAAATTGAAACGACCATGAGGATGACAATGAAGATTGGAACAAACAAGGTCCACTAGCCCTAGCGGATCCCGTGCTCGAGCAGGTTGCCCATGCTGAGTTTAAGGCAACCATTCAGATGTTGGCACAAGTGTTGACCACTTAGGTCAATCAGGAGGCAGTGGCTCATATTCCCTCGAATGGGAATGCAGCGGCGACTATAGTTTGAGATATCCTCATGATGAATCCCCCTGAGTTCCTTGGGTTGAGAGTGGATGAGGACCCACACGAGTTCATTAAGGATATCCAGAAGATCACACAGATTATGGGGGTGACAGGAGAGCAGTGGGCAGACATAGCCACCTATCAATTAAAGGAGGTTGCTCATATATGGTATAGGCAGTGGAAAGATAATCGGGGAGTCAGAGTGGGTCCCATTGGTTTGGATGAGTTTCTCACCGCAATCTTAGACTGATTCTTTCCTTGGGAGATGAGGGAAATCATGGTGTCCGAGTTTATTAATTTGAAACTAAATGAAATGAACATCCAAAAGTATTCTTTAAAGTTCACCCGGTTGTCCAAATATGCGTCCAAGATGGTGGCCGATAAGAGGGCTTGGGTGAGCACATTTGTTATGGAGTAGCAGACTACTTCATCAAGGATTGCATGACCACCATGCTACATTAGGACATTTACTTCTCCTAGTTGGTCTTGTATGTCCAACATATAGAGGTGGTACAGATGAGGGAGAGGGAGAGAGAGGCCAAAAGGGATAGGATAGACAATTTTGGGTTTTCCCAACAGAGGTCTGGTGGCTGATATCGTTAGTAGTCTCATCAGATATCATCAGCTCTAGCACCATTGTTAGCTTGTGTGCTATCTTGATCTTGGCACGAGTAGAGAGGGGAGATCATTAGGCTCAATAGGTCAAGGGAGTAGGTCAGTAGAGCCTAGTATTCCAGATTATGGCATGTGTGGTACGAAGCATCCCAGGGAGTACCTAGCGGGTTTAGGTGCGTGTTTCGAGTGTGGGAAGTCTAGAAATTTGCATAGAGACTACCCTTCAGCTAGATAGAGCCATGGTAGAGATCGTGACTCAATTATTGGTTTAGCAACACCACCAACACGCTCAGCTCAGTAAGGTGCATCCACTAGTGTAGGTGGTGGTCAGCGTCAGAACAGGTTCTATGCCCTCTTATCACGTTAGGAGTAGGAGGTCTCCCCAGATGTGGTTACCGGTATCTTACGAGTATTCCATCTTGATGTTTATGTAATCTTAGATCCATGGCTACTTTATATTTTATGATGCCCTATGTTGCTAATAGGTTCAAAGTTATTCCCGAAATCCTATCAAAACCTTTCTCAGTTTCTACTCTAGTTTGTGACATAGTTATAGCTCGACAGATATACAGAAATTGCCCTATTACAGTCCTTCAGAAAGTCACCTTAGCCGGTCTAGTAGAGTTAGACATGACTGATTTTGATTTTATCTTTGGTATGGATTGGTCACATGCATGTTATGCCTCAGTGAATTGTAAAACTTGTGCGGTTGAGTTCCAGTTTCTGAGTGAGCCAGTCCTAGAATTGAAGGGCAGTTCAGTTGTGCCTGTAGGTTGCTTCATTTCCTACCTTAAGTCTAGAAAGATGATTTCCAAGGGATATAGTTAAGGATGCAATGCTCAAAACCCCAACTATCTGGTGAGTTTCTAGAGTGTGCGAGTATCCAGAGGTTTTCCCAGATGATCTACTAGGAGTCCCTCCCGAGTGGGAGATTGACTTTGGTATTGACCTACTTCCCGATACGCAGCCTATATCTATTCCTCCATACATAATGTCTACGGATGAGATTATGGAGATGAAAGAACAGTTGAAGGATATCTTGGATAAAGGATTCATCAGATGTAGAAAGTTTCTGTGGGGTGAACCAGTTCTCTTTGCTCAGAAAAAGGATGGGTCTCTTCAAATGTGCATTGACTATCGACAGTTGAACAAGGTTACCATCAAGAACAAGTATCCCCTCCCTAGAATTGATGACTTGTTTGACAAACTTAAGGGTGCTAAGTTCTTCTCAAGGATATCCCTCATATCCGAGTATCACCAGCTTAGAGTTAGGGAGAGTGACATTCCGAAGACGGCTTTCAAGACTTGATATGGTCACTATGAGTTTGTAATTATGTCTTTTGGACTAATGAATGCTCCTGCAGCTTTTATGAATTAGATGAACAGGGTGTTCAAGCCATATTTGGATATGTTCGTGATTGTCTTCATAGACAACATTCTCATATACTCTCGAAGCGAAGAGGAGCATGCCGCTCATTTGAGGATTGTCCTATAGAATGATCACCAGTTGTTCGCTAAATTTAGCAAGTGTGAGTTTTGGTTGGACTTAGTAGATTTTTTGGGCCACGTGGTGTCAAGTGAGGGTGTGCAGGTGGACTCTCAAAAAACAGAGGTGGTGAAGAATTTGCTTAGATTAGTTAATCGTTGATATCAGGTATTTCTTGGGTTTAGCTGGCTACTACAGGAGGTTTATTAAAGGTTTTTCATCCAATGCGGCACCGTTGACTAAGTTGTCCCAGAAGAAAGTCAAATTTCAATGGTCAGATATTTATGAGAAGACTTTTTAGGAGTTAACGACTTGACTCACTTTAGCCCAGTGTTGACCCTAATTGAGGATGTAGATGGATTTCTTGTGTATTGTGATGCCTCTAGGGTTGGTCTTGGTTGTGTGTTGATGCAGCATGGTAAGGTCATTGCGTATGCTTCTAGACAACTTAGGACTCATAAGAAATATTACGTGCTGCATGACCTGGAATTGGAAGTGGTGGTGTTTGCATTGATGATTTGGAGGCACTACTTGTATGGGATCCATGTGGAAGTGTTTACGGACCACAAGAGCCTGCAATATGTGTTTATTCAAAAGGACCTGAATCTGAAACAATGGAGGTGGCTAGAGCTTCTCAAGGACTATGATATGAGTGTCCTTTATCATTTGGGCAAGGCCAATGTGATGCAGATGCTCTTAGTGGGTTGTCCATAAAAAGTACTTCTCATGTAGGCGATGGCAAGAAGGAGTTGGTAAAGGATATGCATCGACTTGTGCGTTTAGGGGTTCACCTTGTTGAGTCGACTAATGGTGGTGTCATTGTTCAGAATGGTTTAGAATCCCCTTTGGTGATTGAGATCAAGGCTAGGCAAGATGAGGATCCTATTTTGGTGAAGTTAAAGGATGCGGTTTGGAACCATAAGGTAGAGGTCCTCTCCAAAGGGGGAGATGTTGTACTTCATTATCTTGGTAATTTATGTATTCCAGATGTTGACAACTTGAGATATCGGATGTTGGGTGAGGCTCATGGCTCTCGGTGTTCTATCCACCTAGGTGCCACCAAGATGTACCGTGACCTACAGGAAGTCTACTGGTGGAATGGCATGAAGAAGGAAATAGAGGAGTTTGTGGCTAAGTGTTTAAATTGTAAGCAAGTGAAAGTGGAGCATCAAATATTAGGAGGTTTGCTACGTGAGCTCAGTATCCCCACTTGGAAGTAGGAAGAGATCAATATGGATTTCAGCATAGGGTTACCTCGCATACATTGACAGTATGACTCTATTTGGGTTGTTGTAGACAGATTGATGAAAGCAACCCATTTTATACCTGTCAAAACTACTTACTAAGCGGAGGATACATTCGGTAGTTAGTTCAGTTTCATAGAGTTCCCTTGTCCATCATTTCAGACAGAGGTAGTCCGTTCACCTTGCAGTTTTGGAGATCGTTTCCAAAGGGAATTGGTACTTAGGCTAAGCTCAACACAACTTTTAACCCACATATAGATGGTCAGGCTGAGTGGACCATTCAGACTCTCGAGGATATTTTGAGAGCATGTGTTATTAACTTCAAAGGTATTAGGGATGAACATTTACCTCTTATCGAGTTTGCTTACAACAACAACTACTACTCTAGCATCTAGATGGCTCCATTTGAGGCTCTTTATGGGCGTAGATGTCAATAGCCTATTGCATGGTTTGAGGTAGGTGAGGCTACATTGATAGGACCATATTCAATTCATGAGGATGTGGAGAAAGTTTAGGTTATGAGGGAGAGGCTAAAAATAGTTAAGAGTCATCAAAAGTCTTATGCCGATGTGAGGAGGAGAGAAATGGAGTTTGAAGTTGATGATTGGGTGTTTTTGAAGGTGTCTTGTAATGCCCCGGAAACCCTAAAATCAAACTCGGGAGTTGAAATGGAAAACATAAGATTTTCTACACTAGGTCATAGGATGAGTCTCCTAGAGACCCGTAAGGATGACCACCAGTTGTTAAGTGACTCGTGGTGAGGAGTTTGACTTAGTTGAAAATTTTAAAGTTTATGGTGACTACGGGTGTGACCACAAGTTGTGGTCAATCCCATGATTCATTAGGTAACCCGTGGTCAAGGATTGGCGAAGGAAAAAGAGAAGCTGGCAGTGTTGGCGATGGGTCATCACCATGGCTCGTTGGGTGCACCACGAGTCATGGTGTACCCCGTGATGAATCTCATGTAAATTTTGGAAGTGTACTTGATAGATGAAAGACCACGAGTCATGGCCAAGGGGATGACTCATCCAGTCCCTCGTTGGGACTGGCAGTCTGTTTTTCCCTGTGAGTTTATTAAGGGTTTTTCCGTAATTCATATGTTCCTAAGGCCTAAACTACGTCGTTTTAAGGTCAAAATGGAGTGTTTTAAGAAGAGTTAAGCCATTCTAAGCCTATCTTAATTCATGCATGCATGTTTAGAAGTTTGAGAGGTGATCAAGGCTAATTCTTCCAAGTTCTTCCTCAATTCTCTTTGGCCTATCAAGGAAATGTGAAAAATCAGATCTCGTCAGGTATGTAAGGGTATGAATGGGTGCAATTGTCCACATCCATGTAAAAACCTGAGAAATTCCTAGACCAGACTCAGTCGTTGCAAGCAAAATCCAGAAAGAAACCATAAAATTTATCTCAGAACGACTAAGAAAACGAGTCGTGATCAGCTCCAATGGCTCGTTGTATTAGTCGTGGTTAGCCCTGCATGGTTAGTCCATAACCCATGGGACAAGGAATGGCCCATTTCGAGAAACAATGAGTCGTCCTATCACTCTTTTGTTCCTCATCTTAGAATCCCCTTTCTAGGACCCCACGACTCAACCTACGGGTCGTCGTCAGAAACAACGACTCGTGGTCTGAGTCATCAGTTAGGGTTCCCAAAAACTTCTTTTAGTAACAACGTGCAGTAACAATGGCCCGTTGTATTGCAAAATGATTCATTGTGTCCACTGTGGTGTCATGTCTCGAGATTTCCTTAAGTGTTTCAAGTAGACATGACAGGAGGTGACAATGACTCGTGGTCCCAACTAATGAGTCATTGTGTCTCCCGTCGTCAGACCCTCCATGTTTCCTCGTACAGTGGCCAGGAGAGGAACCAACGACCTATTGGTCATCCAATGAGTCATGATAACCCCAGTTGCTAGATTCAGTGTTTTCTAGTCCCAGGTAGTGGGACCAACGAGAGGTCCCAACGAGTCGTGGTCACAACCAACGACTTGTTGAGTGACCTGTTAGGACGCTATCGGCCAAATTTCAAATTTAAATTCCTTGGTTATTTTTGTAACTTCCCACCTATTTAGTCCCTAAACTGCATTTTTTAAGTGTAAATTAAGAGGATTTTAGAGGGATCAAACGGTTCTTCTCCCTCATTCGTGTTACACCCTGTAAGTTTCTACTGTTTAACGGTCGCGTGCGTACGTATGTTGATAGTTTTTGAGGACAACTTGTGTGGAAAAGGGCCCGGGGGTTGAGTATATGAGAATGATAGCGAGTGAGAAGGAGGTAGGGACTGGAGACCTAGCAGACTGGGCGTCGCGCCGCCCCAGGCAGTCTGNTCTTCAATGGAGATGTCTAAGTCTTGCATGGACTGGGCGTCGCGCCGCCCCAGGCAGTCTGGTGCTACAGCCGGTGCATCGCACCTCTACCTCAGCGTAATGGGCGACGCATCGCGCCCGTGTTTTGGAGATACGGGCGGAGAACCGCGCCCCCTACCACCGGCCTTAAGTTATATATATACTCCCCTCACTTCATTTATATTCACTTTCAAACATAAGCCACGGCCAGAGAAGTGAGGGAAATGCAATTTACATCGAATTTTCGTCCGATTACACTACCAAACGCCGTCAAATCTCAAATTTAGTTCAGGTATTTAATTCTAACCATGCAGGAAGCATCGCTACAGAGTTATTTTATATAAATACACTCAGGAAAGTGAAACACCGCCTAGTAGAAGTTATCAGAATTGCTCCAAGTTGATTCCTATACAACCACAGGCTTCGAGTAAGCATTTCTCCCTTCTGAACCCTCGAGAAATTATAAGTTTTTGGCCGTATTTTATATTGTTGAATTATAGTTGCTTTAATATCAAATGTTTATCATTTTTAATCTGAATTTGGTATTGAAATTCATCCCTTTCTCCAAGTATAATGATAACAACTGAAAAGAGCTGATGAATACAAGTTGAAACTCGTTAGTTATTCGGGAAACAACAGTTGAGGTATGTAAGGCTTATCCCATCGAAAAGTTATTCTCGTCATATAGTAATACCACGAATTCCTCTAAAGCAAGACCACGATTCTGTATAAAGTTATTAGATGATGCCAATAGATAATGAGTATATACATATATGTGTTACGGCTAGCTACTATTAGTAGATTGTGATTAGAATTGTTGCGGCCAGCTGCTTCTGTAGACTATGAATATATGTATGTTGTGGTTAGATGCTAGAATACATACATAGATTATACCGCAGTATACCTCATGAGGAAAGAACACGTTAAGTGTGATACGCGCTAGGAGCGTCATTGAAACTCTTCTATCCTCCAGTTCATTGTATTCGTAAAATTGTATGTTTAATTTCCAAGCCTATACCTTATAAGCTTGTGAATACTTATCGGGCCTGAGTTAGTAAGTTGAACAAAATAGGTGCAGCTAAGCAATATAACTACCAGTTTGGTGCCCGTGTAGCCAGAAAAGCATGCCAGAGGCCATTGGCATACCTTTACGCCCCAGGGCCAGATATTTAGATAGGAAGGCCATACATTAGAGTCCGAAGCCTAGGGTTGTCTAGTGAACTGAGTGACAGCCTGCCATCTAGTTAGCTACTACCAGTGATTATCAGTCGTAGTTGACTTAGCATTTGTCATGCAGGTCGCTCAGGAAACCAGCCCAGTCATCCAGGTCAAATAGACCCGTGGGTACCCTAAGGAAGGGGACCTTATTAGCAGTTAGAGGCAGGGCCAGTGCCCCAGCCGGTTCTTATAGGATACTCACTTGCAGATTGCCATGCGTGGCTAAGTTTATATAAACATGTCTATAAGGTTAAGAATCACCCAAAAAAGTCATATATGATCTAACCAGACCAAGATGATGTCTAAGGGACTAGCACCATGTTAGTATAGTACTACCCACAGGCTAAGAATGTTGGTAAGCTTCCTATGGAATATTAGGGGCCGATCGCTCAAAAGCATGTTCGGCCAGTAGCAGCCTTATAGTTATTCTATGTAAAGGAATTAAGTAATTAATCATCTGCAACCCCACAGTTGTTTATGAGTTATAGTTATCTGGGCAGGACATTCAGAGTTATGTTAGGCCACTCCAGATCTTGCCCTATCCAATCTAGACTATTAGAGATCATGATCACTACAAGGATCCTCTGATCAGATATAGGTGCACGTTGTTCCTGCTAGCACCCTTACAGACTATCCTAGGGGGCGAGCAACATTAGGCCCAGAAGGACATATACGCCTTTTTTAGTGGCTAGATTAAGATTTCAGTACAACACCTTGGTTGGGGTTGCCCTCACTTAGGAGCCTTCCATGACTACCCCAGGGTTACTAGTTGTATCGTCGCCCGCCAAAGGTTAGATGACATTTCTCTAAGGAGCGGTATGCCGTCCGCGAGGGAAGAAGATGAGGTCCAAGGACCTTATATGATCCATTCCATGTCTGGACTATGTTATGCCATATCGACACCACACCTCCATCGAGCCTGGTGCCCGGGGTGCAGATATCAAGAGTCCACTAGACTAAAACATAGTTATAATTCAGGGTTTGAGTGGGCTCAGTCGCAGACCCAGAGGGACAAGTAGGTTGGCTATAGTGAAACTAAAGTCATAGAAACCTGGTTAGGGTATATAGATCGAGGAGTACTTAGAGGACTTTTGGAGGTCGTGGTAGGTTATTTCTGTGTTGCTTGTACCTTCCAGGCTTATGGGGGCCAAGTTAGGTTCTTATTTGTATCTTTGTCTGCTAGCTATAAATTATGATTATATGATTTTGCAGTCGTAACTCCTGTATGTGTAGTGTTTTGTTAGACGCAGATTACAAATAGCCATCTTACAAGTTAAGTCTTCTGCCCCTCTTTTCTACTTACTTTCAGTTTCAACAGTTTCCATCCAACTACCTTATATATTTGGTGCATATTGTACTGACACCCATTTATGGGGCGCTGCATTACTTTTCTATAGGTTTAAACTGATAGAGTTCAGGGTCTTCAGTAGCAGTTGTTCAAAATCCGCAGTAGGGTCAGCTCCTTTCTTTCTGAGTTGCTAGGTTGTAGAGATTTTATTATTTCAGTTGTATATAATTTTGGGTAGGCTGGGGCCCTGTTCCAACCACTATTTGTATTCTTAGAGGCTTGCACACTACAATAGTCAGTTAGTTAACTGTTGTTGGCCCTGTGGGGCCTAAATCAGTTATGCTTCGTATGTTGGCTGTGTGGGGCCTAGTATAGTAGCTTGTCTTCATTTCTTTTATAACTAGACCGCATGGTGGTCTTGTCGGCCCGCATAGAATCCTTTTTATTGCCTGTTGTTTGCTAGCTATTTTATTTACAGGTGGCTATATGGACTTGTCGGCCGGAGGCTGGGTTTACAGCCGAGATATATCTCGTTGTTTTCTTGAATTGAGCCGCAGGCATGCACCAGACGTGCATATTCCAGCCAGGTCAGTCAGATCCTAGTCTAGCACTAGGTGCCTATAATGCCTCCCAAGGTGGGGCGTGCAAAACTTTGTATCAGAGCAGTTCGTATCCTACTCTACATGTTGTGTCAAGTAGAGTCTTGCTTATAAATGTGTTGTGCACCACATCCTATAAGTAGGAGGCTATGAGGAATGATAGTATGGTTACCCCTCCTTCTTCTCAGATCATGCACTAGAGCAGAGTTGTATAGGGTTGAGCCCCTAAGCTTTCATTGTTATGTTTGTGTAGAATAACGTTTGATATAACATAGACTCTAGCCAGTCGCAAGATGACTCTAGTAGCAGCAGGATGTACCGGTGAAGTATCACACTTTGGAAATGGCTAGCCTAAGGGCGAAAGCAGACATCTTTTACAGTTCCCCATTATCCTCCTTAGGTATTAGGTACTTCCTAAGGCAACAAATATGTTAGCGTCATCCCCGATTCATTCTTCAGCTTCGCAATAGTACCTCAGAATAGTATACATATCTACCTTCGCTGGGGTCTAGAAGACAAACTCCCAAGCACGAGAGT
>JACEIK010000582.1:252041-273223 GCA_018107945.1 Datura stramonium | reverse complement strand
CTCCGATTCCTCCCAACATGCATCTTAGCTCCATAAAAAGTACGTTTTTCCTGCAAAACAACGCTAATCATGTTGGTTAGTATAAATTCACACTTTCATACAATTTAGATGAGAATGTACAAACATTGTTGGATAAACAAGGCAAAAACGATGCATTTGAGTATCACTTGGGCATATAAATATGCCCCAGATCAACCCTCACGGTAGTAAACAAAGAGGACGGACAAGGTTGCCAGTAGCACTCGGGCGCGTGTGAGAGAGAGTCTATGTAACACCACAAACCTGGGGAGGCATGATTGGCACCTAGTGCCACCTCTGATATGAGCATAACCGACGCCCCAAAAATAAAACAAAGGCAAGAACTGGTGAGGTTCAACAACACAACTATAAAATCAAAATAAGATGGTAGAATATAGTAGAAGCTGGCTCACTTGACCAACCAAGAAAATAAATACCATATGCCGTCAAGGCCACGAAATGAAAAAAAACTATACAACATGGCCCACATGGCCTATAACAACATACTAAAACCACAAGAATGTCTATGAGTGTCTATGAATACATTAGTAATAAAATGATTAGGATAGAGCCCCGAACTGTCGTTAACTCAAACACCTAGCAACTCCGAAATATCTAGAGTGCACCAACTCAGTAGGAACTCCACTCAACAACCAAGAAATCGATCAAACAGCCCACCATCACCTGCAGGCATGAATGCAGCGCCCCAACTAGGGCATCAGTACAATAGTGTACCGAGCATGAAAGACAGAAACAACTGGAAGACATAGATTGTAGATCAACAGATACACCAAATATCGCAGAAGGAGAACTGAACTTAAGTAAACACATAAAACCTACCTAGCCCCCATAAGCCTTTCAAGTACAAGAAAACATACAAATAGAACCTACCTGGCCCCCATAAGCCCAGCAAGTCTAAAAAGTAAATAAAATACAATGGCACCTAGTTGACCCAACTCACCTGTCATCGCCTCTAATCCTCTCAATGGCCTCAGCTAACACCACCCAACATCTAGCATCCACTTCTATTAGATAACAAATAACACAAGAAACAACCACAATATAATGTCAAACAAATCACAAGTAAACACCAGTTAATCAACATCATCAGTTAGGCACTGTCAGACACTCTCTCGGTTGCGCACAATTAGTGGAGCTCAATCCATCTGGGAGAACCAATCGCGATCCCAGGAAGGCTTAGACATGTCGGACCACTCTTGAATCATGTCTTAACTCGACACTATGGAGGACATCATTCTCAACCCCGTAGGTCATTTCACTCGTTGGGCTCAACCCCTCAGCCAGAAACACTCTCGTGCATCGGGTATCCACAAGCCACAAGGTACCTCGGGCTCCCCCTAGACGGAACAACTCTCATGCATTGGGTATCCACAAGACACAAGGCCTAAAACATAGAACAACACAATCAAAAACAATAATAATAAATTCTAAAATATCCCACAATCGGCTCTCAAACCCCACAACCCAACTATTACAACACTATACTGTTCTTTCACGTCTAACCGTCCACCGACGAGCCAGTAACCAAGCTAAGGACCACCACCCTAACCAGTCTATCCTCAAGCTTTACAACAGCCAACATATCACTCTACATACCACTAACATCAAGGGACAAGGACAAATTGACCCATGTATCACCACGGCTGTCACGTGCCATCGACACGATCGCCGATTCAAATTTAAAAAAAGATCATTGCAGACATCGACCATAACCACTCTAATACCTCATTCACTTTCAAAAATAATCACCTAATTTTATTGACTCAAACATCCCACAACTTGCTACAAGAACCACATGCTTCACACACAACCTCTTGATACGAGCCTAACAATTTGCTATGACTACGATTCTCTGCACTCAAGCTCGAGCCCAAAAAAACCATCACCTTAAACACACCATTATCACCATATAAACAGCAGAACAAGAATTGAATAATAGAAAAACACAAGCCATCACAAACAGCCAACACACACATCAACACGGATGACAACGGCTATGGAATTCATCCCGACAAAGGGACGGACAAGCCTAACATACCTTAACTTCAAGAATAGAAAAACAATAGCCTTCAAAACCATGAACCTACTACCTAAAGGCAGTCCGAAATTCTGCCAAAACTCAGACAACACAACTCAACAACAAAACAAGACAAACGAAGCTTAACCGATAAAATTCATAGGAATTCGATGGTAGAAACACCGAGACAACAACCTACCGGCATTAACACACCTATAAATAACCTTAAAAACTAAGAAAAACAAAAGAAAGAAGGCTTACCAACACCTTCACCACAAGACAGCCACCAACAGCCCGGAAAAAATACCAAACCGCAGAGTACACGCGATTCCCGACTTTCCGACGCAAAAATCATGTTAAGCCATGGATTCAAGCCCCAATACCCAATGGAAACAATGGAGAGAAATTGAGAGAGGTTTCATAAGAAATATAGGCTTGAAAATGAATTTTTGATGACCAACAACCGACCAAAGGGGATTAAATAATCCTCCACCTCCTTAGACCCTTGTGAGGTGCCTGCCTGCGCGGTCTCGCAAAAATGCGGATATCACTGCACTCCGAAGTCGGATTGACAAAAGGTTTGATGCACTTTAACCTAGAGTCATAGATCTTTAATTTTATAGGTTGCAAACCTCCTAAATCCTTATATATTTGGAGAACTTCCTCGAGATATTTGACCTAAATTTCAAAGATTATCAAGAAGGAAATTCTGCGACAACTTTTTCTACATTTTGTTCTACAATTTGATCGATGTCCAATCTTAAATACGACTATAGAGTGACTCAAATAACTCATAACACTTCTTCTTAGCCTATTATGTACTCTTATTCCTACCTCAAAAGCATGATTTTATCGCTCAAATTATCTGAGGTGTTATAGTGTATTAGCAATAAACCCCAGCAATAGTAAGGTTCAGGTCAGAAATAGGCTGATTTGACACAGCGTGCTAATGACGGTAGAGCATATCCGCAAGATAGTGGTCATGACCTTAGTTTGTAATATCAAAGGATGGAGAGATCTTATGAACAAAATGGGCCCGAGTGTGTGTCAGAAGGAATGTGGGTCGGTAAATTTAGTTACCAATATCTTTAACAGTATTAGACAGAAGCCACGAACCCCAGAGTTTAGTCTAATGAAATAAAGGGGAAAGGAATGAATACCTAACTTTGGGAGAAACCAGAATCACCTTCAGGTTGATAGAGCATAAGACCATTGCCAAATGTTGAGAACTAAGCATCGGGCTGACAGTTAAGAGATAGTAAGGTTGTAACCTAGTATGTTGCGGTATCCCCGCCAGTTGAGAAGGTAAAGGAGTGCCTACAATGAGACTCCAACCTAGTACAACCTAGAGACAAGACCCAATAGGAAGTTATTAGCCCTTAAGATAAGAAGGGGCGGAGTCTTTAGACCCATAAATCGACTCTGAGTTACAAAGGTGGCAAGACATCGTTAGTAGACTATAGCCAAGGTGCACATGTCTGTTACTCCTTCAACCCAGAATTTAATAAAAACGCAACAGGTCGAAAAGAGAGACCTACTGATGGCATGGAAGGACAAAAATAATTGTTGAACTGTAGCATAGAGCTCTAGTGACCAGCTCAAGGAGACGGGATAGTAGGAACTGAACAAGACAATATAGGAGATGTTCATGCCTGCAAGGGAGTGGAGAGTAATTTACATGAATACAGTTACATGGTTATCTCATACTAAGTGTAATTTGACCTCATTTGAGTCAATATAAAAAGTCTAATGAGATTAATTCGTGTCTCGCCAGATGAAATTATGTTGAAGCTAAAGCTTCTGCTGAGTTAAATATTCAAGAAGTAGCTGGATTGTGCGGAGCCCTAGCATCTAATAAACTCTGACAAAAGAGGCTCCATTTACAATTAATTTCTATAAAAGGCATCGGAATAGATTGGACACATATCAACTTAACTATGGCTCCTCGTACCCAAACAAATGGTTAAGCATAACACATAACTCAAATGCTGGAGATCTATTATGAATAGGAGTAGAAGCCCCTGAATGACCACTTAAAGCTGGTAAATTAGAGGTAGTCGAACCAAGGCATATTATAACATGCGGACGAATAAAGTTAAACTTATCAGGAAAAAGGGGTACCGATAGCCCAGGGTCATCGAAAGTTTTACCCTAACATATGGAATAGACAGTTAGGAATTAAAGCAATGGTTGGATAAAGTTCACCAACACAAGGCGTTACGAGAGTTGGTAAAAAGGGTAAGTTTATCTTTATATTTACTAACCCGCATCATATCCTCCGAAGGACAGGCAAGATGGCATATGAGCTAGAATTGCCTCCAGAACTAGAACTTGTCCATTCAGCTTTAACATGTCAATATTTCAAAAGGGCATAGGCAACCCATCCCGAGTTGTTCCAGTTGAGGACGTTCAGATTACTGAGAAGCTAGCCTACAAAGAGGTTCCAGTTGCCATACTAGATCGGCAAGTTCATAGGGTAAGGACTACATATGTGTTCTTTTTCTGCATTTTGTTCTACAATTTGATCGATGTCCAATCTTAAATACGACTATAGAGTGACTCAAATAACTCATAACACTTTTTCTTAGCCTATTATGTACTCTTAGTCCTACCTCAAAAGCATGATTTTATCGCTCAAATTATCCGAGGTGTAATAGTGTATTAGCAATAAATCCCAGCAATAGTAAGGTTCAAGTCAGAAATAGGATGATTTGACGCAGCGTGCTAATGACGGTAGAGGAAATCCGCAAGATAGTGGTCATGGCCTTAGTTTGTAATATCAAAGGATGGAGAGATCTTATGAACAAAATGGGCCCGAGTGTGGGTCAGAAGGAATGTGGGTCGGTAAATTTAGTTACCAATATCTTTAACAGTATTAGACAGAAGCCACGAACCCCAGAGTTTAGTCTAATGAAATAAAGGGGAAAGGAATGAATACCTAACTTTGGGAGAAACCAGAATCACCTTCAGGTTGATAGAGCATAAGACCATTGCCAAATGTTGAGAACTAAGCATCGGGCTGACAGTTAAGAGATAGTAAGGTTGTAACCTAGTATGTTGCGGTATCCCCGCCAGTTGAGAAGGTAAAGGAGTGCCTACATAGAGACTCCAACCTAGTACAACCTAGAGACAAGACCAGTAGGAAGTTATTAGCCCTTAAGATAAGAAGGGGCGGAGTCTTGAGACCCAGAAATCGACTCTGAGTTACAAAGGTGGCAAGACATCGTTAGTAGACTATAGCCAAGGTGCACATGTCCATTACTCCTTCAACCCAGAATTTAATAAAAACACAACAGGTCAAAAAGAGAGACCTACTGATGGCATGGAAGGACAAAAAATATTGTTGAACTGTAGCATAGAGCTCTAGTGACCAGCTCAAGGAGACGAGATAGTAGGAACTGAACAAGACAATATAGGAGATGTTCATCCCTGCAAGGGAGTGGAGAGTAATTTACATGAATACAGTTACATGGTTATCTCATACTAGGTGTAATTTGACCTCATTTGAGTCAATATAAAAAGTCTAATGAGATTAATTCGTGTCTCGCCAGATGATGTTATGTTGAAGCTAAAGCTTCTGCTGAGTTAAATATTCAAGACGTAGATGGATTGCGCAGAGCCCTAGCATCTAATAAACTCTGACAAAGAGGCTCCATTTACAATTAAGTTCTAGAAAAGGCATCGGAACAGATTGGACACATATCAACTTAACTATGGCTCCTCGTACCCAAACAAATGGCTAAGCATAACACATAACTCAAATGTTGGAGATCTATTATGAATAGGAGTAGAAGCCCCCTAAATGACCACTTAAAGCTGGTAAATTAGAGGTAGTCGAACCAAGGCATATTATAACAGGCGGATGGATAAAGTTAAACTTATCAGGAAAAAGGGGTACTGACAACCCAGGGTCATCGAAAGTTTTACCCTAACATATGGCATAGACAGTTAGGAATTAAAGCAATGGTTGGATAAAGTTCACTAATGCAAGGCGTTACGAGAGTTGGTAAAAAGGGAAAGTTTATCTTTATATTTACTAACCCGCATCATATCCTACGAAGGACAGGCAAGATGGCATATGAGCTAGAATTTCCTCCAGAGCTAGAACTTGTCCATTCAGCTTTAACATGTCAATATTTCAAAAGGGCATAGGCAACCCGTCCCGAGTTGTTCCAGTTGAGGACGTTCAGGTTACTGAGAAGCTAGCCTACAAAGAGGTTCCAGTTGCCATACCAGATCGGCAAGTTCATAGGGTAAGGACTACATATGTGTTCTTTGTTAAGTACTGTAGAGAAACAGGAATAAATAAGAGATGACTTGGGAAGCTGAGGATTATATGAGGCATAAATATCCTCACTTGTTCCAGGATTGATTCAGATTATACAGTTAAGGTAATGTTATTATTCAGGTGCTATTTTATTGCTTATGTTATCAGTACTATTTAGCTGGCTACCTCTGTGTGATGAAATAGTTGTTTGTAGCATCCCGTAAGGTGCCTATACTGGACTTTTCTGCATTTCAGATTTTCGGATAGTTCATATTAAAGAAGGGAATCCTCCTAAATTTTTCTATATATTGGTTAAAAGAGTTAACCCCCTTTAATCCTGAGAATGACATTCGAGGATGAATGTTCCTAAGGAGGGAGGATGTTACACCCCGTAAGTTTCTATTATTTAACGGTCGCGTGTGTACGTAGGCTGAGAGTTTTAGTGTACAAAGTGTGTGGAAAATGGCTCGGGGGTTGAGTATATGAGCATGATAGTGAGTGAGCAAGAGTCCCAGCACACTGGGTGTCACGCTGTGCCAGGCAGTCTAACGCATCGTGCCTCTGCCTCAGCGTAATGGCCGGCGAGTCGCACCCATGTTTTGGCGCTACGAGTGGCGCGCTGCACCCCCTGCCATCGGCCTTATGTTATATATATACTTCCCTCACTTCATTTAAATTCACTTTCAAACATAATCCACAGCCAGAGAAGTGAGGAAAATGCAATTCTCATCGAAATTTCATCTGATTACGCTACCAAACGCCGTCCAAACTCAATTAACTTCAGGTATTGAATTCTAACCATGCAGGAAGCATCACTGTGGAGTTATTTTCTATGAATATGCTCGGCAAATCGAAACTATGCTGAGTAGAAGTTATCAGAATTGTTCCAAGTTGATTCCTATGTGGCCACAGGCTTTGAGTAAGCATTTCTCCCTTCTGAACCCTTGGGAAATTATAAGTATTTGGTCGTATTTTATGTAGTTTAATAATAGTTTCTTTAATATCAAAATTTATCATTTTAAGCTGAATTTGGTATTGAAATTCATTTTCCCCCCAGTATAATGATTACAGCTGAAAAGAGTTGACGAATACGAGTTGAAACTCGTTGGTTATTCGGGAAATGACAGTTGAGTTATGTAAGTCTTATCCCTTCGACAAGTTATTCTCAGCATACAATAACATGACTTTTGCCTCTGAAGAAAGACCATGATTATTTATAAAGTAATTAGATGATGTCAGTAGATAACAAGTATATACATATACGTGTTATGGCTAGCTTCTATTAGTAGATTGTGATTAGAATTGTTGCGGCCAGCTGTTTCTGTAGACTATAAATATATGTATGTTGTAGTTAGATGCTAGAACACGTACATAGATTATATCGCAGTGTCCCTCATCGGGAAAGAACATGTTATGTGTGATACGCGCTAGGAGCATCATAGAAACTATTCTATCCTACAATTCATTGTATTAGTAGAATTGTATGTTTAATTGCCAAGCCTAAATCTTAGAAGCTTGTAAATAATTATCGGGAATGAGTTAGTAAGTTGAACAACATAGGTGCAGCTAGGCAATATAATTACTAGTTTGGTGCCTGTGTAGCCATAAAAGCATGCCCAGAGGCCATTAGTGTACCTTTACACCTTAGGGCCGGAAATTCAGATAGGAAGGCCATACTTTAGAGTTAGCAGCCTAGGGTTGTCTAGTGAACTGAGTTACAGCCTGCCATCCAGTTAGCTACTACCAGTGATTATCAGTCTTAGTTGACTTAGCATTCGTCATATAGGTCACCGAGGAAGCCAGCCCAGTCGTCCAGGTTAGATAAACCCGTGTCTACCCTAAGGATAGGGACCTTATTAGCAGTTAGAGGTAGGGCCCGCACTCCATCCGGTTCTTATAGGATACTAAGGTGAAGATTGTTGTGAGTGGCTAAGTTTATACAAACATGTCTAGAAGGTTAATAATCTCCCAAAATTCATATATGATCTAAGCAGACAAAGATGCTGTCTAAGGGACTAGCACCATGTTAATACAGTACTACCCACAGGTTAAGAATGTCGGTAAGCTTCCTATGGAATATTAGGGGCTGATCTCTCCAAAGCATGTTCATCTAGTGGCATCCTAACAATTATTCTAAGTAGAGGAACTAAGTAATTAGTCATCCGCGACCCCACAGTTGTTTATGAGTTATAGTTTTCCAGGAAGGTCATTTAAAGTTATGTTAGGCCACTCCAGATCTCGCCATATCCAGTTTAGACCATTAGAGATCATGATCACTACCAGGATCCTCTGATCAGATATAGGTGCACGTTCTGCCTACTAGCAGCCTTACAGACTATTCTAGGGGGTGAGTAGCAGTAGCGTTAGACCCAGAAGGCTAGATACGCCTTTTTGAGTGGCTAGATTTAGATTTTAGTACAACACCTTGGTTGGGGTTGCCCTCACTTAGGAGCCTTCCATGACCACCCTAGGATTACTAGTTTTGTCGTTGCCCGCCAGGAACTAGATGATGTCACTCCAAGGAGGGGTATGCCATCCGCGAGGGACGAAGATGAGGTCTAAGGACCTTATACAGTCCATTCGATGGATGGACTATGTTATTCCGTATCGGCACCACACACCCGTCGAGCCTGTTTCCCGAGGTGCAGATATCAAGAGTCCATTAGCTATAATTCAGGGGTCAAGCGGGCTCAGTTGCAGACCTAGGGGAACAGGTACATTGGCTATAGCACCAGTAGAGCAGACCTAGACACCTGGTTAGGGGTATATAGATTGAGATGCACTTATCAGGACTTATGGGGGTCGTTGTAGGTTATATCCTTGTTGCTTGTACCTTCAAGGCTTATGAGGGCCAGGTTAGGTTCTTGTTTGCATCTTTTTCTACTAGCTATAGCTTATGATGATATGATTGTGCAGTCGTAACTCATGTACGTGTAGTGTTTTGTTAGACGCAGATTACGAATAAGCCAGCTTACTACTTAAGTCTTTTGCCCCTCTTTTCTACTTACCTTCAGTTTTGGCAGTTTCCATTTAGAATTTATGACTGCCTTACATATTTGGTACATATGTACTGACACCCATTTACGGGGCACTACTTTACTTGCCTACAGGTTTAAATAGACAGAGTTTAGGTTCTCCAATAGCAGTTGTTCAGAATCCGTAGTTGGGCCAGCTCCTTTCTTTCCGAGTTGCCAGGTTATAGAGATTTCAGTATTTCAGTTGTATAGAATTTTGGGTAGGCTGGGGCTCTGTCCTGACCACTATTTGTATTCTTAGAGGCTTGCAGACTACAGTTGTTAGTCAGTTAGTTGTTGTTGGCTGTGTGGGGCCTAGTATAGTAGCTTGTCTTCATTTATGTTATAACTAGACAACAGAGTGGTCTTGTTAGCCCGAACAGGGTCCCTTTTATTGAATGTTGTTGGCTAGATATTTTATTTATAGGTGGTTATACGGCCTTGTCAGCCGGAGGATGGGTTTTATAACCGAGATATAGCTCATTATTTTCTTGAATTGAGTCGTAGGCATGCAACAGACGTGCATATGCCAGCCAGGTCAGTCAGATCCCAGTCTGGCACTAATTGCTATTCCTGCCTCCCAAGGTGTGGTGTGACAATTCCCTATTCAGACCTTCAAAAAGCAATCGTAAAATTCTCTCAAGAGCTCTTAGAGCAAGAACTAGGGCAGTCCACTCCTCCTCAGATTCTCAAGAGATTTATTATGATTTCCTTATCAGGTATGTGGGAATTAAACAAGGGAAAATTTCTTCCATTGTGTCCCTAAAACCCTTATCTAATTTCTTCTCTATTAGTTATAGCCCTGTAGTTTCAAAATGTGAAAAGTTTTCAAACAGATTTCCTTGTGGATTCAAAGGGAATATTTCTCATGATTTTAGATTCCTTATTTATTCCCTATTCTAGAAACTGTTAAAGATTGCACTTAGTAGCATAATTTATCCCTTGTCACAGGTCAGTACAAATTAGAAACTTGTGGGTTGAACTAGTTTTCTCTATATCATGGTTCTATCAGTTTTGGGATGCATATATATTTAATTTATGTTAAGATCTCAGTCATATTTTTAGCAACCTCGGTGTTGTCCAGAAAAATGTCAGCTGATTGGTGTAACTATAGTTAGTCTTTGAGGTGTTTGTGATACCTTCTAGTTATCAAAATTTGACTCAGTATCAATTTTAGTGGTTCTCTAGGTAGTCATGACACTTTCAGATAAGCAGACCAGCCTTAGAACCCCTGTTTCAGATTACAGCTTGTGTTGTAGATGGTTACGACGCTTCCATATAAGCAGCTCCGACAAGTCTTAGAACACTAGTTACAGAATCCGGTCCGACAAGAGTCTTAGGGTACTTCCATATTGGTATTCCCGACTTAGTCTTAGGCCCTAGTTTCGAGCTATCAACTTAGTAGTCAGTCTAGGACTATCTAGTGGGAGCTGGACATAACACCGAGCGGACCGGGGTTCCAGCGGGCCCAGGTTCCCAGAACTACGTTTCCACCATAGGTTTTATTTCTATTAGCCTCATGGCCCTATACCTATGATCATTCTTTTCATGCCTTTATACCCTTGAAAGGTATATTGGGTCCTACCAATAGGGTGTATACATCAGACTCCACGTCTAGCTCATGTGGTTATATATCGGTTATAGACTCTCCCACTAGGCAACTCAGTTCAGTCACGGATTAGTCTGTTAAGACCAGTTCAGTACAGTAAATCAGATTAGTATCTCAGATTTAGGGCATGTCTTTGACCACCGAAAAGGGTCATTTTTACCATTTCAGCATATTCAGTTATTAAGTTTTAGTATTTCAGTTGGTGATTGCATGTCTCTCCAGTTCAGTTGTTTAATTATCCGTGTTATGGTTTCTCTCACTTACTTAGTACATTCAAAGTATTGACACATACCTTTTATATTGTATCATTTTATCATATAGCTTCAGGTTCTTAGTCCCAGCCCCGTTAGCAGATTGCATTCAGGAGTTCTTAGTTGCATTATTATTGAGTCCTCATCTTTCGATGATGAGGATTATTTCTCTTCAGTTGTTTTCTTTTCAGTTAGATTTAGAGTTAGCTAGGGGCTTGTCTCAGCAACACATCAAATAGATGGCTTTCAAACATAGACATAATTTCAGACTTTGAGCTTTGTTTTAGTTGTTTATAAACATTATTATTCAGCTCTTTTTCATAAATGTGTTATATTATTACGTTAATGCTTCCACTTGGGGTTACTTCCACTATGGGTTGACTTGGGGTTACTTGTGACTCCAACTACCGTGTCTCATCCAGGATATAAGCTCGGGGTATGACAAACTTGGTATCAGAGCACTAGGTTTAGAGTATCCTAGGATGTCTGAAAGTCGCGTCAAGTAAAGTCATTTTCATGGGTGTGAAGCGCGCCACACTTATGATGGGGAGGCTATGA
Organism: Datura stramonium; assembly: GCA_018107945.1. NCBI lineage: Eukaryota > Viridiplantae > Streptophyta > Magnoliopsida > Solanales > Solanaceae > Datura > Datura stramonium. The sequence continues at coordinate 261,468 of JACEIK010000582.1, read as the reverse complement.
TATGTTATTAGGAAATCTCCCTTTTGTTTATACTCTTTATCATACATTGAATTGAATTCCAAAAATGTTCTCCAAACTCGTGTTCTATTTCATTTCAGTGAAATTATGCCGCCACAATGTGGTAACGTAAGAAGTGCCGGCAATGCTTACCGACCTTCCCCACCAGCTCCAGCAACTCCTCACGATGACTTAGTGTCCTCTTTAGAGTTTAAGGTGGCCATCTAGCTACTCGCATAGACAGTTACTAATTAGGTGAACCATCAGGTTGTTCCGGTCAACAATATGGGTCCGCAAGAGCTGCCCGAGTTAGATAATTCACTCGGATGAACCCTCAAGTTTTCCACGGATCTAAGGTGGGAGAGGACCCATAAGAGTTCGTGGATGATATTAGAAATATCACTCGAATTATGGGTGTCAGCTTCTCAAAGAGTGTCGGCCTGCCTTCCTACTAGCTAAAAGGGGTAGCCCAGATCTGGTATGAGCAATGGAAGGAGGGGAGACCAATGGGAGCAGGATAGGTGGAATGGGAGGAGTTCACTACAGCCTTACTAGATAGATTCTTCCCTCGCGAGCTCAGGGAGTAAAAAGTGGTTAAATTCATGAATCTAAAATAGGGAAATCGGACGATGGAAGAGTATGCACTGCAGTTCACAAGGTTGTCTAAATATGCTCCAGAGATGGTAGCCGAGACAAGGGCTCGTATGCTGAAATTTGTTAATGAAGTGTCGAGCTTGGTCCTCAAGGAGTGCAGGACCACGATGCTTATTAAGTACATCGATCTCTCCAGCCTAATAATCTGTGCTTAGTAAATTGAGGCAAGAAAATTAAAAGATTTGGAGCGGGAGAATAAATGGGAAAGAACTGGCTAGTCAAATTGTGTTCACCAAAGATCCAGTAATAGTAGCCGGCCATAGAAGAAACAATAGTAGCAGTGGAGGGCTCCAACACCCACTTCAGCCAGTGCCCCTACTTTTCGATCCCACAAGGATCGAAGGGGTGGAGCATCCGGCTCACAATCCTAAAGTCATAACGCCAGCAACCGCTATAGCTATCCAGCTTACCCTAAGTGTGGAAAGAACCATCCAGGAGAGTGTCTTTATGGACGAGAGGGTTTTTTTGGATGTGGATAGCTTGGTCATCAACTCAAAGAATGCCTATCAGAAGGAAGGGGGAGATCACACTCCACTGCTTCAGCAGCTCCAGCAGGCAGACTAGCTCAGCAAGACAACACTTCAGGTACGGATGGAGGCCAATGCTAAGACTATTTTTATGCTTTGTCCTCTCGTTAGGATCAGGAGATCTCACCTGATGTGGTCACGGGTGTGTTACACCTTTTTCATCTAGACGTGTATGCCCTACTAGATCTAGGAGCCACCCTTTCTTTCGTGTCTCCCGATGTAGAAGTCCAGTTTGATATCAGTCTAGAGGTCCTCTCAGAACCATTTAATGTCTCCACCCCAATTTGCGAGTAAGTTAGATCAAGCTGGGTGTATAGAAACTTTCAAGTCTCAATCTTGAATAAGGTCATTCCAGCTGATCTTATAGAGTTAGACATGGTTGAATTCGACCACATTCTTGGCATGGATTGGTTACATTCTGATTATGTCTCAATTGACTTCAGAACTAGGGTCGTCAAGTTTTAGTTTGCGAATGAGCTAGCTTTAGAGTGGACGGGAAGTAGTTCAGCACCTAAAGGTTGGTTTATTTCCTACCTTAATGCCAAAAAGCTTATTTCCAAAGGGTGTATCTATCATCTAGTTTGGGTCAAAGATTCCATCTTGGAGACCCTGACTATACAATCAGTTCCAGTTGTTAGTGAGTTCCTTGATGTATTTCCCGAAGATTTTCCCAAAGTTTCTCCTGAGTAGGAAATAGACTTTGGTATAGACCTTCTCCCAGACATTCATCCCGTCTCCATCCCTCCTTACAAAATGGCTCCAGCTGAGCTTATGGAGTTGAAGAAGCAGCTAAAAGACCTTCTTGATAAAGGTTTTATCAGACCCAACATCTCTCCCTGGGGTGCTCCAGTACTATTCGTGCGAAAGAAAGAAGGTACCCTCAGAATATGCATCGATTACCGTCAGTTGAACAAGGTTACAATCAAGAACATGTATCCCCTACCAAGGATTGACGACTTGTTCGATCATCTTCAGGGAGCCAGTTTTTTCTCCGAGATAGATCTCAGGTTGGGGTATCATCAGCTAAGAGTAAGAGAGTGTGACATACTGAAAATAGCTTTTTGAACTTGGTATGGTCATTATGAGTTCGTGGTTATGTCCTTTGGACTCACAATTGCCCTTGCAGCTTTCATGGACCTGCTGAACAGAGTCTTCAAGCAGTATCTAGAATACTCTAGAAATGAGGAAGAACATGCTAATCACCTGAGCATAGTGCTTCAAATGCTTTGAGACAATAAGTTGTTCAAAAAATTCAACAACTGCAAATTATGGTTGAAGTCAGTGACTTTCCTTGGTCACGTGGTCTCGGGTGAGGGTATTCAGGTGGATCCTCAAAAGATAGAAGCGATGAAAGACTGGCCCAGACCTACCTCCCCAACCGAAATCACAAGTTTCTTAGGTCTAACTGGTTATTATTGACGTTTTCTGGAAGGTTTTTCCACTATTACATCCCTCTGACTAAGTTGACTTAGAAAAAGGTGAATTTTTAGTGGTTAGATGCGTGTGAGAAGAGTTTCTAGGAGTTGAAAACTCGACTCACTATCCCTCCAAATTTTACCTTACCTGAAAGAACATATGGGTTTTTAGTGTCTTGTGACACTTCCAAAGTTGGACTTAGTTGCGTTATGATGCAGCGGGGTAAGGTGATAGCCTACGCCTCCAGACAACTGAAGGTTCATGAAAAGAACTATCCAATTCATGACATGGAGTTGGCAGTGGTGTTGTTTGTGCTGAAAATATGGAGACACTACCTGTACGGGGATCACATGGATGTTTTCACCGATCACAAGATCCTTCAGTATGTGTTCAGCTGGGAAGATCTAAATCTTCGTCAGAGAATGTGGTTGGGAGCTACTGTAGGAATATGACATAAGCGTGTTGTATTACCCGACAAAGCTAATGTGGTGGCTGATGCCCTAAGCAGAGTGTCTATGTGGAGCATGGCTCATGTTGAGGAGGACAAGAAGGAACTGGCAAAGGATATCCACAGGCTAGCTTGATTAGGAGTATAGTTGGTTGATACAGCTGAGGGCGGAGTAGTGGTGCAAAGTGGATCAGATTCCTCGTTGGTAATTGAAGTTAAGTCAAGGCAAGATGAAATCCCATACTTCTTAAACTAAATGAGGTGGTTCTCAGAAAAGAAGTGGAGGATTTCTCAAAAGGGGGAGATGGTGTACTCTGTTACCAAGGTAGATTGTGCGTACCAGATGTGGGTGAGTTGAGACAACAGATACTGACTGAATCATACAGTTTGAGATATTCCATCCACCCAGATGCTACTAAGATGTACTGCGATTTAAAAGATATTTACTGGTGGAACAACATGAAGAGAGACATCGCATAATTTGTAGCTAAGTTCCCGAACATCCAGCAGGTCAAAGTAGAGCACTAGAGATCGAGAGGTATGACTCAGGATATCAGTGTACCCACCTGGAAGTGGGAAGAAGTAAATATGGATTTTATTAAAGGTCTACCTCAGACTCATCGGCAACATGACTCGATCTGGGTAATAGTAGATCGGATGACTAAGTCAACACACTTCCTCCAAGTTAAAACTACAGACTCAACCAAGGACTATGCTAGGATTTATATCCGGGAGTTGGTCATACTTCATGGGGTTCCCTTTTCCATTATCTTAGATAGAGTAATCAGTTCATCTCTCATTTCTGGAAGTCTTTTCAAAAGGGACTGGGTATCCAGGTCAAGCTCAACACAACTTTTCACCCGCAGATAGATGGACAAGCTGAGCAGACTATACAGACTTTAGAAGATATGCTAAGAGCATGTGTGATCGATTTCAAGGGCTATTGGGATGATCACCTACCCTCAGTGAGTTTTCGCACAACAACAACTACCACTCCAGTATCCAAATAGCCCCGTTTGAGGAATTTTTAGGTAAAAGGTGTAGATCTCCTATTGTATGGTTTGAAGTTGGTGAAGCTACTCTAATAGGGACAGACTCAATTCACGAGGCAATGCAGAAAGTACAGCTCATCTAAGAAAGATTGAAAACAACTCAGAGCCGTCAGAAATATTATGCTAATGTGAGGAGAAAAGAATTAGAGTTTGTAGTGGATGACTGGGTTTATCTAAAAATTTTACCCATGAAAGGGGTGATGAGATTTGGGAAGAAAGGAAAACATAGTCTGAGGTATGTGGGACCCTACATAATTTTAAAGCAAATTGACAGTGTGGCATATGAGTTAGAACTACCTCCTGGGTTAGCATCAATGCACCCAATCTTCCATGTGTCACTATTGAATAAGTGCATCGGTGATCCAACTTTAGTTGAGCCACTAGATAGTATGGAAGTAAAATACAATCTCTCTTAAGAAGAGGTCCCAGTTCTGATCCTTGACTGTCAGGTTTGTAAGTTGAGAAATAAGGAAGTCGCTTCAGTGAAAATTTTATGGAGGAACCAACTAGTTAAGGGATCCACATGGGAAGTAGAAGCAGACATGATATTCAGATACCCTCACTTATTCCCTTCTAGTTTAGTTCCAGCATCAGGTACTAAATCCCTCCTTAGTACCAGGTATATGGGAATTCAGGCAGGGAATAGTTCTTCTGTTGTGTCCCTAAAACCCTTGTCTAATTTTTTCTCTTTCAGTTATACCCCTGTAGTTTCGAAAGGTTAATAGTTTTTAGACAAATTTCTTTGTGGATTCAAAGGGAATATTTCTCATGATTTTAGATTCCTTATTTATTCCCTATTTTTAGAAATTGTGAAAGATTGTAGTTAGTAGCATAATTCAGCCCTAGTCACAACTCAGTAGAAATTATAAACTTGTGGGTTGAACTTGTTTTCCCTGTAGTGTTGTTCTATTAGTTTTGGGATGCATATGTATTTAATTTATGTTAAGATCTTAGTCATATTTATAGCAACCTCAGTATTGTCAGAAAAATGTCAGCTGATCAATGTGACTATAGTTAATTTTTGAGGTGTGCGTGATACCTCCGAGTTATTGAATTTGACTCAATATCATATTTTTGTGGTTCTCTGGGCCATCATGACAATTTAAGATAAGAATCTCTGACCAGCCTTAGAACCCCTATTTTAGATTGCAGTTTGTTCTTTAGACAGTTATGACGCTTCTAGATAAGCAACTCTGACCAGTCTTAGAACACTAGTTACAGAATTCAGTCCGATAAGACTCTCAGGGTACTTTCAGATAGGTATTCCTAACTTAGTATTGGGCCCCAATTTCGATCTATTAGCTTAGTAGTCAGTCTAAGACTATCAAATGGGAGTAGGACTTAGCACCAAGCGAACCAGGGTTCCAGTGCACCCAGGTTCCTAGAACTATGTTGCCACCGTAGCTTATATTTTTATTAGCCTCTTGGCCCCAGATCACTCAGTTCATGCCTTTATACCCTGGAAAGGTATATTGGGTCCTACCGATGGGGTGTATATATCGGACTCCACATCGAGCTCACGTTGTTATATGTCGGTTATAGACTCTCCCACCAGACAACTCAATTCAGTCTCAAATTAGTACGTTTAGACCAGTTCAGTACAGTACATCATATTAGTATCTCATAGTTAGGGAATATATTTGNTCTCATAGTTAGGGAATATATTTGACCATCAGATAGGGTCATTTTGACAATTTCAGTTATTTAGTCTTAGTATTTAAGTTAGTCATTGCATGTCTTTCCAGTTCAGTTGTTTTATTATTCGTTTTATGGTTTCTCTCGCTTACTTAGTACATTCAAAGTACTAATGCATACCTTTTATGTTGTATCATTTTATGTTATAGCTGCAGGTTCTTAGTCCCAGCCCCGTTAGCAGATCGCATTCAGGAGTTCTCAGCTGCATTATTTGTGAGTCCTCATCTTTCGAGGATGAGGATTATTTCTCTTCAATTGTTTTCTTTTCAGTTAGATTTAGAGTTAGATGGGGCTTGTCCCAGCAACTCATCAGATCGATGGCTTTCAGGCGCAGATATAGTTTCAGACTTTCAGCTTTGTTTAAGTTGTTTTTAAACTTTATGATTCAGCTCATTTTCATAAATGTTTTATATTATTACTTTAAAGTTTCCTCTATGTATTTTACTCAGAATGCCAGTGTTATGATAGACCATGGGTTGACTTGGGGTTACTTGTAAATCCAANTGATCTAGTCATGTTTTAAATGATGAATTACAATCAATGGACAGATTTTACAATATTTTAAATTATAAATTATGTTTTCAAATTTTCTAAACTTAATGCCCATCCATGAATGTTCATGAAAGTTGAGATCCATGAAATATATGTTCAAGTATGATGTGATGTTTATGAAGAAAGTATGATTTCGAAATACCCATGTTTATGTTCATGTTTACAAAATGAATCAAGTTGATTTCAAGTATGTTTAAATATTGGGAGACCCCATATGATCAAGTATGATTTATGTTTTCATGAATTAGCTTACTATATGATTTTGGAGTCAAGACTCCCATTATTTTCAACTTGTGGTATGGTTTGAGCAAAGGTTCCTCATGTTATGATTTCAGATTATGCATGTATGTTATTATTCAGCTTTGTCATTAGACGATGGTCAGCTTCGTTGAAAAACGATGGAGAGCATATGCTTGTTTTTGGGAGTAGTGTCTAGCACCGAGTAGGCTAAGGGTCAATCAACCCTATGCCTCAGAACTACGTGCGAACGTAGTATGGTCATATTATTTGGGACCTCCTTTGGATCTTTCCTCAACCCGTAAGGGGCCTTGAGCTTTATATCAATATCATGGTTGCATCCTTGGCCCTGGCAAGGCTTTGGATGGATCTGCCCACTTGAGTGTGATCGGGACCATGTAATTTCTATCATGGTAATGTTGGTTACATGACGAGTCTCCTATTGTTCCTCATGATTTCAGTTATGCATGTACATCACTCATGATATTATGTTTTCAGCAGGTTTGACCCAATATTAAATTTAACTTATGATTATCAGTTTTCATCTTTGGGTCATTCAATTCAGTATGATGTTCAGTTATGTTCAGATTATGATTTCAAAAAAATAGCATACAAGCCCTACTCTCCGAATTCTTGTCTTGATTATGTTTTATTATATGCATGATTTAATGATTTTACTTACATAGTAGTTTTACTTACATTGCATACTCGGTACATTCCATATACTGACCGCATACTCTATGCTATATTATTTCATGATATAGGCTCTGATATCCAGGCTCAGTCTCACCACTAGTCATATTCCTGGAGTTAGTTTTCTTCAATTACAATTGGTGAGTCCTCATCTTGTGAGGACCCTTCTTACCAAATGTATGTCGTATTTTTAGTTTTCAGATTTTAGTGAGTTAGTTGGGGTCTTATCCCATCAACTTGCCAGTTAGAGTCTTTTCGGACATAGTGTGTATTTAGCGTTGGATTCATGTATCTATTCAGATATGAAGTTTGGTTTAGACTTCCACTATGTTGCTTATGATGATCTTCTGCTTAATTATGATTAAATTAGATATATGTTCATGCCATGGGTCGACTTGGAGCCTATCGGGGTTCCTTGTCCCGTGTCTCGATCTGGGCCTATGTTCGGGTCATGACATGTCTCCCATGAAGGGAGTGATGAGGTTCAGAAAGAAATGGAAGCTTAGTCCCCGATATGTCGGCCCATATAGGATTGTGAGACGTTTTGATAAGGTGGCCAATGAGTTGGAGCTACAAGCGGAGTTGGTTTTGGTACATCAAGATTTTAATGTATCTTCGTTAAAAAAGTCCATTGGTGATCCAACATTTGTTGTCTCGTGGGAGAGCACGGGTGTGAAGGATAACCTTATCGATGAGGAGGTACCACTTGAGATCCTTGATCTTCATGTTTGGAAGTTGAGGAACAAGGAAGTAGCTTCAATAAAGGTTTAGTGGAGAAATCAACTTGTTTAGGGAGCTACTTAGAAAGCCAAAGAAGATATAAAGGCTAAATACCTGCACCTTTTCCTTACCGAATCCGTTCCAACATGAGGTATCAGTTTCCTCATTATTATATTAAGTTTGATGTTTAGTTCATGCCTCTCAGTTCCTTTCATGTAAGTGCATGTATGTGTGATTCATAAATTCAGTTCAGTCATGTATTCAGTCTAGAGTTAGTTACTTTGTCAGTTTTCAGCTTCAGATGTTCAGTATATGAGATCTCAGTTCCCCTCCCCAGCTTTTTAGTATGTTTAGTCTACATTTAAGGATGAATGATCTAAAGGGGGAGATATCGTAATACCCTAAAAGCCCCTAATATAAAACTCGTGCGTTGAAAATGAGAAAATAGGAAATTTTGCACAAGGTCATAGAACGAGTCATCAACTGACTCGTGGTGTGACCTAACGGGTCGTTAAGTGACCCGTCAGGTGGCAACTAGTTTAGAAGGTGTCGTTCTTTGGTAGTGGCAACAGAAGGGATAACGAGTCTTCATCTCTCCCAATGACTCGTGGTCTAACCTTTCAGGTGGTTAGAGGATGATTTGGGTAGTGCTTGCAAAGGATGAAGGGACGAGTCGTGGTACCACTTCATGTCTTGTTAGGTCGATTGTTGCTTGGACCGTGTGAGACTTGCAGTGGTGTTAACGAATGGAATGTAACGATTCATCGTTCCTGTTAATGACTTCTCATGTCGGTCGTAAGTTGAAGCAGTTCAATAAAATTATATTTTTCCAGTGATGACGACGAGTTGGACGAAGAGTCGTCCAGTTAAGTAATGAATCGTCCAATCCCTCATTGGGACTGATGTGCTATGAATTTACAGCACTTTCGACGCTTAAAACGTAGAAAATATGCATGGTCTTAGGTGTTTTTATACAGATATGATGCACTTTTACTTTGTATTCAGGGAAATTATGTGTTGGAGTTAAAATGTTCAAATGAAGAGAAAAGAGTGCTAAAATTGGTAAAATTGCAGACTGCAGTACGAGTCGTACCTATGAGGTACGAGTCGTGTGTAACATCTGTGATAAAATTTAGCACAAGGCACTGGCTATGTACGACTATTTGTACGAGCCGTACCATCCTGACACAAGTCGTACGATAGCAATCGTGGAAAATTATAGAAATATTGCACTTGTCTGAGCTCATGGTACGAATGGATTTGAGTCGTGATGACCACCTACGACTCGCACCAAAGAGTCGTGGTGAACTTCAGAGAAAATGTGATTGGCAGATTTGAGGTCATGAGGCAGTCATGAATCGTCATACAAAGGTACGAGTTGTACCACAACACTCGTGAAAATATTGAGAGAATTCCCAACTTCACAAGATCACACC
>JACEIK010000582.1:240919-251872 GCA_018107945.1 Datura stramonium | reverse complement strand
GTTACAAATCCCAATTCCACTCTATGAAGGAACAAGGAAGGCTTACTCTACTAATATAAATACCCTTTATTTCTATGTAATAGGGTAAGAAGAGGACGACATATAGACTTAATTATAGTAGGAAAACATTGTAATAAGCAATTTTACATCATTGGAAGAGAGAATTGAGTTGGTTCAACCTTGTGATCAACCTTTTCTTGAATTCATCTTGTTCTTGCTACTTTTATTCAAGATTTTGTGGTTTAATTGAAGGAATTTTTTTTCTCAATCATCTTTGTATGTATTATTTTATGTCTTCAATCATGAACACCAATCACAATCTTGCAACTATGAGAGGCTAAAACCTACATAGCTAGGGTTGTGGGAACCATGGTGGATTAACTAGTTAGGTTGCACAAAGTGAGTCTAAAACCAATACTAAATACTTATATTGTAATCTCTTCATCTTTAACGGTTCTTAGCAGTGTGCAACGTTAGGCAGTGCATGAATTCTTTACTTTCTTTGATCGAAGAGGTAAAGATTAGGAAAAGAGAATTACAACGGAGCCTTGATCTTGTTGATCATTGTATTAACTTGAGTTGTGGTCGCGTGATAGTTATATCTGAAACTTAGTGATAACGGTTAGTTTGCAAAACTCATGAGACTTTGTCTAGTAATAGAGGATAGTCATTCAATAGGGATTTGTCGATCATTTGAATGTATCTAAGTTATCAGTTCTATAAGTAAGTATTGGTAAAGATCACGAGTGTATATCCAAAGCTGTTATGAACCCATGGGGAACACAATCCCTAGTTATCCTTTAATTATTGATTCACAAATATAATCTTGACTAATATTTATTTTTATTATTGCTTTTTATTAGAATTCCCCCATTGTGAAGTAATTACGATACAAGTTCATCTATCGGATGTAATCTAGATCTTCCATATTCCCTGTGTGATCGACCCCAACTTCTTAGTTGGGTTCTTTATTGACAATGTCCGCTTCATACTTCAGTTGGAAGTGTGGTCCGAGCGTTATCAAGGACTGGCAGTGACAGTTTTCCTGTGAAATTATTAAGGATGTTTTCGTAAATCCTTAGCTCTTAAGCCCTTAACTACATCATTTTAAGATCTGTTAGAAGGGTTTAACAGTTGTTAAGCCTATTCTAACCATTCCCCTCCCCTGTATGCAAGCCTAGACCCCTCCATTGGAGATCAAACCTAGAATTTTCCAAATTCCCTTCAAAATCCTTTGGTCTTTCTTTTATACCCCGGAAGTCTAAAGATCAGACGCGGGAGTTGAAATGGAGAAAAGTTTAAAATCTAGCATCAAGCACAAAATGAGTCTTTAGGTGTCCCTTGAGAGCAGCCCACGAGTCGTGATGTGACTCGTGGGGGGGCCAGGTGATGAGCTTGAAATATGAGAAATGGGAACCCCACGGACGTGACCCGAGTCGTGGTCAGTCCCCATGACTCGTTAGGTCAGTCGTGGGGAGTGGTGATTGAGAAAATAGGAAAAGGAAGACACTGTACCTAAAGGAAGGACCCCACGAGTCGTGGTAAGTCCCCACTATTCATAGGATGCGCCGTTATCAAGAAGGGTATTTTTTTATTTGAGACCAAGGTAGTGTACATGATGGGTGGTGACCACGAGTTGTGTCACCAGTAATGGATCGTGATTTCACTGGTGAGAGCTCAGAATACTTGACAAGCAGTGTACCTGACAGACGACTCCACGAGTCGTGGCCCATGATGACGAGTCTTTAGGTCCCTCGTTGGGACCAACTGGCAGTTATTCTATGGAAATTTAGTAAGAGCTTTTTCGTAATTTGAAAGTTCCTAATGCCTAACCTAAATCATTTTGAGTTATGAATGATCTATTTTGAAGGGGTTAAGTTCATTTTCGGCCATATTCATTCATGCATGCAAGGTAGAAGGTGAAATAGGGTGATCAAGCTAAGTGTTCTTCAATTCTCTTAAATTCCTATTAGGCATTTAAAGAAATGTAATAATTAGCTACCATTAGGTATGTAGGATTTTGAATGGGTGATTACTTTCACACCCATGCCCAATCCCTCTCTAAGTCATGAATTTCCTATGTCAAATCNCTCTAAGTCATGAATTTCCTATGTCAAATCTATGGGGTTTTAACCAAATGCAAGAATTTCCTACGTTCTCTACATGGGTATGATTCAAATATGTTTCTACTATTGAATTATGAAGCATGGGCAGGTTTTATATTGTTTTCAATTGAAAAGCATGTTTCAAGTTTTATGATTTAAAAAGCCCATTGATGAGAAATTAATGAAAGAAGAGATTTGTGATGAATGAATGACTATAAAGAGATGTTATGATGAAAAGCATGTTTTCAAGCTACCCATATTTATAATAATGTTTTTGATGTGAATTGAGTATTTTCAAGTATGATAAAGCTTTGAGCAATGCACATATGCTCAAAGTATGATTTATGATTTTCCGAATTAAGCTTAACACATGGTTTTGGAGCAGAGACTCCCAATTATCTTTCAGCTTGTGGTATGGTTTAAGTTAAAAGTTCTTATATGCATGATTTAATATTTAAGATCTATTTGATATTGATCTTCATCATTTGACGATGTTGAGCTTCGTCGAAAAATGATGGAGAGCATATACATGTTATTAGGAGTAGTATCTAGTGCCGAGTAGGCTAAGGGTCGATCACCCTATGTCTCAGAACAATGCACCAACGTAGGTTTATACAATTATATATATTACTTCAGGACCTCCCTTGTGAGTTATCCCCAACCCTATTGGCCCACGAGTTTGATATCGATATCATGGTGTTGTCCCTAGTCCTAGTAAGGCTTTAGATGGCTCTACCCATTTGAGTGTGATATCTGGAACCACATAAGCTCTATCGTGGTATGTCAGTTAAAAGATGAGTCTCCCATTGTTCCTCATGATTTCATTAATGCATGTTTATCATTCATGATATTTCTATATCTATATATGTTCTAAAGAAGGTTTGACGCAATGTTTAGTTTTACTTATGATTATCAGATTTCAGCTTTGAGTCAAATGATTCAGTTATGATGTTATGTTATGTTACGATATGATTATGATTTTAGAAACAATTCATGCAATCCCTACTCTCAGATTCTTATTTTTATGATTTACATTATACATGTCCTTAAATGATTTTACTTATTTAAGCAGTTTTACTTACCTTGCATACTCGGTACATTCCACGTACTGACTACATACTCTATGATGTATCGTTTTATGATACAGGACCCGACTCTCAGGCTCATCCCTATTCATAGTCAGTTTTCATAGTTAGCATATTATGTTGTTAGTGAGACCTCATCTCCCGAGGACTAAACTTATTTGGATTTCCTTTATGTATTTTCAGTTTTAGATTTAGTAAGTTAGTTGGGGTCTTTTCTTTTCAACTCGTCATTTTAAGAGGCACTTCAGAAAAAAGTTGTATTCAGATTCAGATTGTGTATTCTGATGATATGTTTAATTTAGACTTTCGTTATGATTATCTTGTGATTCTTTAGTTTTATCGGTTAAGTTAGATGTATGTTAATACCTTGGGTCAACTTGGAGTCTCTCGGACTCCTTGTCCCATGTCACCATCCGAGGCTCCATTCGGGTCGTGAAAAACTTGGTATCAGAGAAATGGGTTTGAAGTATCCTAGGGTGTATGAGGAGCGCGTTAAATAGAGTCATTTTCATGGGTGTGAAGCGCACCACACTATGATGAAAAGGTTAAAAGATGTTTAGGAAATTTTCCTTTCTTTCATGATCTTGTTGTGCGATGAAAAGTCTCCTTATCCTTGTAATTCCTGCTATTCGTGATTGCAGAATCATGGCTCCCCGAAGAGTAAATGGTAGGAGGAATGGGAATAGAGATAGCCTTGAGGATGGAAACAAAAATGGGCACCAGCAGGCCCTACCAGTCTAGGAGCACCATGCACCGGAGTCGATTGCCCATGCTTAGTTTCAGGAAGCTATTCAGATGCTCTCGCGGGCCTTGACCGCTCAGGTCAATCAGCAAGTTGTTGCCCATGTCCCGTAGATGAGGACCCGCATGAGTTCATAGATGAGATCATGAAGATCACCCAGGTCATGGGGGTGAATGGAGTTGAGTGTGCGGAGTTGGCCTCATATCAGTTGAAAGGGGTCGCACACATCTGGTTTCATCAATGGAAAGATAGTAGGGCTGTTGGAATAAGTCTTGTCACTTGGGGAGAGTTCTATGTTGCATTCATAGATAGGTTCTTCCCTCGTGAGATGAGGGAGCTGAAGGTAGTTGAGTTCATGAATCTGAAGCAACGGAGAATGATGGTGCAGAAGTATTCCCTTGAGTTCACTCGCCTATCGAAGTAGGCCCCGGAGTTAGTGGTTTATCAGAGGGCGTAGGTGAGCAGGTTTGTTCATGGTGTGGCAGGCTATTTGGAGAAGGATTTTAGGACCGCTATGCTTCACCAAGACATGAACTTCCCTAGGATAGTCTTGTACGACCGGAAGATGGAGGCAGCACATCTGAAAGAGAGGGAGGCCAAGAGGTCCAGGATCGATGACCACAAATTCTCATAGTTGAGGTCAGGTGGTGGGCACTGACAACAGACCCACCAGAGACCTTCAGCACCAGCATCTTCAGCATTGAGTGTGCCATCCAGACCGGGCCATGATCACAGGGGCAAGCATCAGGCTCAAGGGGTCAGAGCAGCAGACCCGCAGATTCTAGTATTCTAGCTTGCTGCAGATGTGGTTGGGGGCATACGGGGAGTGCTTAGCAAGTTCAGGCACTTGCTTCGGGTGTTGAAAGCCCAAATAAATGCTTAGAGATTGCCCAGCAGCTAGACAGGATCATGATGGGGGCCGAGGCCCATCTTCTAGTTAAGCAGCCCCACCCACACGCTCAGCACATCAGGGGGCATCTACCAACATAGGTGGCGGTTAGTGCCAGAACAGACTCTATGCATTAGTGTCACACCAGGAGCAGGAGGTCTCCCCAGATGTAGTCACTAGTATGTTACAAGTCTTCCATCTTGATGTATATGCTTTGTTAGATCTATAGACTACCTTGTATTTTGTGGAACCTTATGTGGCCGATAGCTTTGGATTCAGTCCCGAAGTCTTGTCAGAACCCTTCTCAGTCTCTACTCCAATAGGTGATTTAGTGATAGCTAGACTGGTCTATAGAGGTTGCCCGGTCTCAGTCCTTCAGAAACTCACCTCAACAGATTTGATAGAGTTATCCATGACCAATTTCAATGTTATCCTTGGCATGGATTGACTATTTACATGTTATGCCTCAATTAATTGTACAATCCAGGCAGTGGACTTCAGATTTTTGTGTGAGTCAGTCTTACAATGGAAGGGTAGTTCATTTGTACTTTTAGGTTGTTTCATTTCCTACCTTAAGACCAGGAAGATGATTTCTAAAGGTTGTGTGTACCATCTAGTTAGGGTTAAGGATGCAATGTCCGAGATCCCGACTATCCAGTCAGTCCCAATAGTATGTCAGTATCCAGAGGTCTTCCCTAATGATATACCGGGAATCCCTTCCGAATGGGAGATTGATTTTGGTATTGACCTTTTTCCCGACATGTAGCCTATATCTATTCCTCCTTACAAAATGGCTCCAGCCAAGCTAAAGGAGTTGAAAGAATTGTTAGATAAGGGTTTCATTAGACTGAGCAAGTCCTCATAGGGTGCACCAGTTCTATTTTTCCGAAAGAAGGATGGTTCTCTTCGTATGTGTATTGACTACCAGCAATTGAATAAAGTCACCATCAAGAATAGGTATCCTCTACCCAGGATGGATGACTTATTTGACCAGCTTCAGGGTGCCAAGTGTGTCTTAAAGATAGATCTCAGATCCAGGTATCATCAGCTCTGAGTCCGGGAGAGTGACATCCCAAAGATATCCTTCAAGACGCGGTATGGTTATTATGAGTTTGTAGTTATGTCTTTTGGACTAACAAATGCTCCTTCAGTTTTTATGGACCTTATGAACAGGGTGTTCAAGCCATACTTGGATATGTTCGTGATTGTGTTTTTTGATGACATCCTGATATACTCTCGGAGCAAGGATGAGCATGCTTCTCATTTAAGAATAGTACTTCAAATCGTCAAGGATCACCAATTATATGCAAAATTCAGAAAGTGTGAGTTTTGGTTGAACTCAGTGGAATTTCTGGGCCATGTAGTATCAAGCGAAGGAATAAGTGTGGACTCTCAAAAAATAGAAGCGATGAAGAATTGTCCTAGAATGGTGAATCCTTTCGATATTCGGAGTTTCTTAGGTTTAGCTGGCTACTATCAAAGGTTCGCGGAAGGTTTCTCATTGATTGCAGCACCTTTGACCAAATTAACCTAGAAGAAGGTGAAATTCCAATGTTCGGAGGCTTGTGAGAAGAGCTTTCAAGAATTAAAGGATCGACTTACTTCAACACCGGTGCTAACTCTACCGTAGGATACCAATGGATTCGTGGTGTGTTGTGATTCTTCAAGGATCGGACTTCGGTGTGTATTGATGCATCACGGGAAGGTTATAACATATGCCTCTAGACAACTAAAAGTTCACGAGAAGAATTACCCGACCCATGATCTTGAATTAGCCGCAGTGGTATTCGCCTTGAAGATATGGTGAAATTATTTGTAAGGGGTCCATGTGGATGTGTTAACAAACCATAAGAGCATACAATATGTGTTCACGCAAAAGTATGTAGTTGGAGCTACTCAAGGACTATGATGTGAGTGCCTTTTATCATCTGAGTAAGGCTAATGTGGTAGCGGATGCACTTAGTAGACTCTCTATTAAGAGTGTGTCTCATGTGGATGAGGGGAGGAAAGAGCTGGCAAAGGAGGTGCATCGACTTGCAAGGATGGGAGTTAGGTTGATTGACTCGACCGATGGTGGTTATTGTCCATAACAGATCAGAATCATCATTGGCGAGTGATGTAAAATCTATGCAAGATGAGGACCCATTTTTGGTATAGTTGAAGGAAGCCGTTCAAAATCAGAAGGTAGAGGCCTTCTCCAAAGGGCGAGATGGTGTGCTTCAGTACTAGGGTCGCCTATGTGTTCTAGATATTGATGATTTGAGGAGCCGGATGTTGCATGAGGCTCATGGATGCAGGTATTCAATCCATCCAAGTGCCACAAAGATATACCGTGACTTATGGGAAATCTATTGGTGGAATGGCATGACGAAGGATATCATAGAATTCATAGCTAAGTGTCTGAATTGTCAGCAAGTAAAATTTAAGCATCAGAGGCGGGGAGGTGTGCTTTAGGATATAAACATTCCTACTTGGAAGTGGTAAGAAATTAATATGTACTTCCTCACAAGGTTGCCTTATACTCGTCGACAATATGACTCCATTTGGGTTGTGGTAGACAGGTTGACAAAGGCCGCTCATTTCGACCGTCAAAACCAAGAATTCGGTGGAGGATTATGCCAAACTATATATCTGGGAGCTAGTTCGATTTCATGGAGTTCCCTTATCCATCATTTCAGATAGGGGTACCCAATTTACCTCTTAGTTTTGGAGGTCATTTAAAAAAGGACTTGGTACTCAAATGAATCTCAGCACAACATTCCACCCGCAAACGGATGGCCAAGTACAGCAGACAATTTGGACTCTCTAAGACATGTTGAGAGCATGCGTGATTGACTTCAAAGGTAGTTGGGATGATCATTTGCTTCTTATCAAGTTTGCATACAATAACAACTATCATTCTGACATCCAGATGGCTCTATTTGTGGCTCTCTATTGGTGGAGATGTAGATCCCCCATTGCTTGGTTCGAGGTCGGTGAAGCGTAAATAATGGGACTAGATTCTATTAATGAGGCTATGGAGAAGGTCCAGTTGATAAGGGACAAGTGGAAAACTGCTTAGAGTTTCCCAAAGTCCTATGCCGGCGTCAGAAGAAGAGAACTTGAGTTTGAAATTGATGATTGAGTATTTCTGAAGATGTCTCCCATGAATAGAGTGATGAGGTTCAGAAAGAAGGGGAAACTTAGTCCCCGCTATGCCAGCCCGTATCGGATTGTGAGACGTGTTGGCAAGGTGGATTATGAATTGGAGTTTCCCTCAGAATTAGCTTCCATGCATCCTGTATTTTATGTATCACTCTTGAAGAAGTGTTTGGGTTATCCAGCTTTAGTGTCCCGGTGGATAGTGTTGGTGTGAAAGACAGTCTTAGTTATGAGGAGGTTCCGGTAGAAATACTGAATCGCCAGGTTCGAAGGCTAAGGAACAAGGAAGTAGCTTCAGTGAAAGTGTTATGGAGGAATTAGGAAGTTTAAGGAGCTACGTGGGAAGCCGAAGAGGATATGATGGCTAGATACCCACATTTATTCTGTACTGGCTCAGTTCCAGCTTGAGCTATTAGTTTTACTCTCAAACTCTATTTCGTTTTCATGTTCAATTCATGTGCCCAAGTTTCTTTTATGTATATAGACGTATGTATGATTTGTGAATTCAGTTCAACTATGTAGTTTGAATTGGAGATAGTCACTCCGTCAGTTTTTGGCTTAAATGATCAGTATTTGAATACGACGATTGCATTTCTCTTCTTATTTGTATGCCTTCAAACATTTGAGGATGAATGTTCCGCGGGGGAGATATTTTTATATCCCAAAAGCCCACAGATCAGACCCGAGAGTTTTAACGGAGAAAAGTTTAAAAACTGGCTTTAGGCACAGAACGGGTCGTGAGGTGTCCCGTGACAGTAGCCCACATGTCGTGATGTGACTCGTGGGGAGGCCAAGTGATGAGCTTTAAATTTGAGAAAATTGGATCCCCACGGACATGACCACAAGTCATGGTCAGGCCCCATTACTCGTTAGGTCAGTCATAGGGAGTGGTGATGGAGAAAAGAGGAAAAGGAAGACAACATACCTAACGTAAGGACCGCACAAGTCGTGGTCAGTCCCCACGATTCATGGGATGCGTCATGATCAAGCAGGGTAAAGTTTTATTTCAGACTAAGGCAGTGTACATGACAGGTGGTGACCATGAGTCGTGGTCACCAGTAACGGATCGTGATGTCACCCGTGACGAGCTTAGAACACTTCACAAGTAGTATGCCTGACGGACGACTCTACGAGTCGTGGCCCATGATGACGACTCGTTAGGTCCCTCATTGGCACCAGCTGGCAGTTATTCTCTAAGAATTTAGTAAGGACTTTTCCGTAATTCCTAAGTTCCTAAGGCCTAAACTACATCGTTTTGAGTTATGAATGATGACTTTTAAAGGGGTTACGTTCATTTTAGGCCATATTCATTTATGCATGACAGGAAGAAGGTGAGAGAGGGCTTAGTGTTCTTCAATTTCTGTTCAATTCCTATTGGGCATTTAAAGAAGTGAAAGAATCAGCTACCATCAGGTATGTGCGGTTATGAATGGGAGATTCATTTCACACCCATGCCCAATCCCTCTCTAAATCATGAATTTCCTATGTCAAATCTATGGGGTTTTAACCTGCTGCATGAATTTTTTAAGTTCTCTACATGGGTATGATTCAAATATGATTCTACTATTGAATTATGAAGCATTGGCGGGTTTTATATTGTTTTCAATTGAAAAGAATGTTTCATGTTTTATGAATTAAAAAACCCTTTGATGAGAAGTTCATGAAAGAAGAGATTTGTGATGAATGTATGATTATGATGAGATGTTATGATGAAAAACATGTTTTCAAGCTACCCACGTTTATAATTATGTTTTCGATGTGAATTGAGTACTTTCAAGTATGATAAAGCATTGGGCAATGCCCACATGTTCAAAGTATGATTTATGACTTCCGGAATTAAGCTTACCACATGGTTATGGAGCGGAGACTCCCAATTATCTTTCAGCTGTGGTATGGTTTGAGTTAAACTTCTCATATGCATGATTTCATATTTGAGATGTATTTGATTATTGAGCTTCGTCAATAGACGATGTTGAACTTCGTTGGAAAATGATGGAGAGCATACTCTTGTTTTTGGGAGTAATGTATAGCACTGAGTAGGCTAGGGGTCGATCATCCTATGTCTAAGAACTACGCGCCAACGTAGGTTTATACTATTTTATATATTACTTTGGTACCTCCCTTGTTAGCTATCCCTGGCCCTATTGGCCCACAAGTTTTATATCGATATCAAGGTATTGTCCCTAGCCCTGGCAAGGCTTTGGATGGCTCTACCCACTTGAATGTGATAGTTGGGACTACCTAAGCTCTATCATTGTATGTCGGTTAAAAGGCGAGTCTCCCATTTTTCCTCCTGATTTCAATAATTCATGTTTATTATTCATGAGATTTATATATCTATATATGTTCTTAAGCAGGTTTAACTTACTGTTCAGTTTTACTTATGAGTATTAGATTTCAGCTTTAAGTCTGATTCAGTTATGATGTTATGTTATGTTACGATGAGATTATGATTTCAGAAAGAACGCATGCAAGGCCTACTCTCAAATTCTTATTGTTATGTTTTACATTATACATGTTATTAAATGATTTTATTTATTTAAGAGGTTTTACTTACCTTGCATACTCAGTCCATTTCATGTACTGACTGCTTGCTCTATGTTGTATCATTTAATGATACAGGACCCGGCTCTCAGGCTCAGCCCCGTTCATAGTCAATCTTCAGAGTTAGCAGCTTACGTCGTTGGTGAGTCCTCATCTCCTAAGGACTAAACTTATTCGGATTTCCTTTATGTATTTTCAGTTTTAGCTTTAGTGAGTTAGTTGGGGTCTTGTCTGATCAACTCGTCATGTTTAGAGGCTTTTCAGACAAAGGATGTATATAGTTTCAGATTGTGTATTCTGATGTTATGTTTAATTTAGACTTCTGCTGTGATTATCTTGTGATTCTTCAATTTTATCTGTTAAGTTAGATGTATGTTCATGTCATGGGTCAACTTGGAGTCTCTCGGCGATTTGATGCACCGACAACCATTTATTGCTCTGACATTG
>JACEIK010000582.1:228644-240573 GCA_018107945.1 Datura stramonium | reverse complement strand
GTATGGATGTTTACAATCTGCCCATGTATGAATTTATGATTTTATTTTTGAAGTCTATTCATGCAAGCATTATTTTAAGATTTGGGCAAGCCCACTCAAGTTAAGTATGATTTGATGATTTAGCCTAGGCTAATAAGTTTAGTTACCTCAAGTTTTGGAGTCAACACTCCCCATATGTTAACTTTCATGTAATGTTTTGATATTTGACTATATGAGCATTACACATGTTTGTGGAGAATAGTTTTCACAACCCAAACAAAGGCTCAGATCGAACACGGGATTAGGAGCCCCGAGAGACTACAAGTCGACCCATGGCATGAACATACATCTAGCTCAACCATAAAACTGAAGAATCTATAAGATAATCATAGCAGAAGTCTAAATTAAACATAAGATCATAATACAGAATTTGAAGTTGAATACATCATTTGTCTGAAAAGCATCTAAACATGACGAGTTGATGGCACAAGACCCCAACTAACTCAATAAAGTTGAAACTGAAAAAACATAAAGGTAATCTGAATAAGTCTAGTCCTCAGGAGTTGACGACTCACCAACAACGTAAGAGGCTAACTCTAAAGACTGACTATGAATTGGGCTGAGCTCGAGAGTCGGGTCCTATATCATGAAACGATACATCATAGAGTATGCGGTTAGTACGTGGAATATGCCGAGTATGCAAGATAAGTAAAACCGCTTAAGTACTTAAAAAATCATTTATAGACATGCATACTGTAAAACATTATAAATACGAATCTGAGAGTAGGGATTGCATGCATTCTTTCTTAAATCATGATCTCATCATAACATAACATAACATCATAACTGAATCGACTGACTCAAAGATGAAATCTGATAGTCATGAGTAAAACTCAACATTGAGGACAACCTATTTTAGAACATATATAGATATATAAATCTCATGAATGAAAAACATGCATAACTAAAATCATGAGGAACAATGGGAGACTCACCTTTTAACTGACTTACCACAATAGAGCTTATGTCGTCCCAACTATCACACTCAAGTGGATAGATCCATCCAAAGCCTTGCCACGTCTAGGACGATACCAT
Source organism: Datura stramonium (assembly GCA_018107945.1). NCBI lineage: Eukaryota > Viridiplantae > Streptophyta > Magnoliopsida > Solanales > Solanaceae > Datura > Datura stramonium. The sequence continues at coordinate 239,499 of JACEIK010000582.1, read as the reverse complement.
GATATCGATATCAAGCACGTGGGCCAATAAGGCCGGGGATAGTTCACAAGGGAGGTCCTGAAGTAATGTATATAATAGTATAACCTATGTTGGTGCATAGTTTTGAGGCATAGAGTGATCGACCCTTAGACTATTCGGTGCTAGATACTACTCCCAAAAATATGCATATGCTCTGCATCATTTTTCAATGAAGCTCAACATTATCGATTGATGAAGCTCAATAATCAAATACATCTCAAATATGAAATCATGCATATGAGAAGCTTTAACTCAAACCATACCACAAGATGAAAGATAATTGGGAGTCTTTACTCCAAAACCATGTGGTAAGCTTACTTCGAAAAATCATAGATCATTATTGAACATGTGGGAATTGCCCAATACTTTCTCATGCTTGAGAATACTCAATTCACAACGAAAACATGATTATAAATATGTGTAACTTGAAAACATGCTTTTCATCATAACATCTCATCATAATCATACATTCATCACAAATCTCATCTTTCTTGAACTTCTCATCAATTAGTTACTCCACTGCTAGTCCTCTCTGGCCACGACTTGTGGCATCGTCCATCAGGTACACTTCTACTCAAGTCTTCTAGGCTCGTCATGGGTTACTCCACATTTCGTTAATGGTGACCATGAATTGAGGTCACCACTTGTTATGTACATTGCCCAGATTTTTATTTCATCTTGCTGCTCACGATCCTCCCCATGAATCGCGGTGATTGATGACGACTAGTGGAGTCCATCCGTTAAGTACCCTACCCTCTTCCCTCGCTTTTCCCACTCATCACTCCCTATGACTGACCTAACGAGTCATGGGGCCTGACCATGACTTGTGGTCACATCCATGGGGATCCCATTTCATAATTTCAAACTCATCATCTGGGCATCACCACGAGTCACATCACGACTCATGGGCTTCTACCATGGGTTACTTCACGACCCGTTCTGATACCTGATGCCAAATTTTAATTTTTCTCCCTTTCAACTCCTGGGTGTGATCTTTGGGCTTCCGGGGTATAACAATATCTCCCCCTTTGAACATTTATCCTCGAATGCTGGAAAACATACAAAAAAGCAGATAAATGCAATCATCATATTCAAATACTAGTCATTTAAACCGAAAACTGTCGGAATGATTAATTCCAATTCAAACTACATAGCTGAATTGAATTCACGAATCACACATACATGAAAGAAACTTGGGCATATGAACTGAACATGAAAAACTGAATAGATTTTTAGACCAAAACTGATACCTCAAGCTGGAACTGAGTCGGTAGAGAATAAATGTGGGTATCTAGCCATCATATATGCTTCGGCTTCCCACGTAGCTCCCTCAACATGCTGATTCCTCTACAACACTTTAACTGAAGCTACTTCCTTGTTCCTTAGCCTTCGAACTTGACAGTCCAGTATTTCTACCAGAACCTCCTCATAACTAAGGGTGTCTTTCACACCAACGCTGTCCACCGGAACAACTAGAGCGGGATCACCCAAACACTTCTTTAAGAGCGATATATGGAATACAGGACATGTAGATGCTAATTTCGAGGGTAACTACAATTTATAAGCCACCTTGGCCAACACGTCTCATAATTAGGTATGGTCCAACATAATGAGGGTTGAGTTTCCCCTTATCTCAAAACCTCATCACTCCCTTCATGGGAGACACCTTTAGAAATACCCAATCATCGACTTCAAACTCAAGTTCTATTCTTCTCACATCGGCATAGGACTTTTGGTGACTTGGAGCAATTTTCAACCTGTCCCTTATAAACTGAACCTTCTCCATAGCCTCATGAACCGAATCTGGTCCTATCATCGCCGCTTCACTGACCTTGAACCAACCAATGGGTGATCTACATCTCCGCCTGTAGAGAGCCTCAAACGGCGTCATCTGAATACTGGAATTGTAGCTATTATTATATGCAAAATCGATAAGAGGCAAATGCTCATCCCAGCTATCCTTGAAGTAAATCAAACATGCTCTCAACATGTCCTTGATAGTCTGAATTGTGTGCTCCACTTGACCATCCGTTTGCAGGTGAAACGCAGTGTTGAGCTTAACCTGAGTAGCTCCAACCACCTCATTTGCCAAAGATTGAGATCCTTCTATGTAAACACATATTGTAAACTCTTATGATCCGTAAACACATCCACGTGGACCCTGTACAAATAATGTTTCCATATCTTCAATGCGAATACCACCGCGGCCAACTCAAGATCATGGGTCGGGTAATTCTTCTCATGAACCTTTAGCTATCTAGAGGAATATGCTATAACTTTCCCACGCTTCATCACTACACATCCAAGTACGATCCTTGAAGCATCACAATACACTATGAAACCATCGGAACCCTCGGGTGGAGTTAACACCGGTGTTGAGTAAGTTGAGTCTTCAACTCTTGGAAGCTCTTCTCACAAGCCTCCGACCATTGGAATTTCACTTTCTTCTAGGTTAATTTGGCCAAAGGTGCTGCAATCGATGAGAAACCTTCCACGAATCTTTGATAGTAGCCGGATAAGCCCAAGAAGCTCTAAGTATCTGAAGGATTCAGCGGTCTAGGCCAATTCTTCACCACTTCAATTTTCTGAGGGTCCACCCTTATGCCTTTGTTTGATACTACATGGCCCAAAAACACCACTGAGTTCAATAGAAACTCACACTTGCTTAATTTGGCATACAATTGGCGATCCTTGAGAGTCTGTAGCACTACTCTCAAATGAGCAACATGCTCCTCCTCGCTCTGAGAGTATATCAGGATGTCATCAATAAACACAATCACGAACAAATCCAGGTATGGCTTGAACACCATGTTCATCAGGTCCATAAAAGCTGCAGGGGAATTCGTTAGTCCAAAAGAGATAACTACAAACTCATAATGACCATACCATATCTTAAAGGCTGTCTTCAGAATGTCACTCTCCTAGACTCTGAGCTGGTGATACCCGGATATGAGAGCTATTTTTGAGAAACACTTGGAACCCTGAAGCTGATCAAATAAATAATCAATCCTGGGTAGAGTGTACCTGTTCTTGACGGTGAGTTCGTTCAATTGCCGATAATCAATGCACATATGAAGAGAACAATCTTTCTTTTGGACAAAGAGAACTGGTGCACCCCATGGGGACTTGCTCGATCTAATGAAACCCTTATCTAACAGGTCCTTCAACTAATCATTAAATTATTTTAGCTCAGCTGGAGCTATTCTGTAGGGAGGAATAGATATAGGCTGCATGTTCGGAAGAAGGTCAATACCAAAATCAATTTCCCTCTTAGGAGGTATACCTAGGAATTCATTAGGGAACACTTCTGGATACTCACATACTAATGGAACTAATTAGATAATCGGGGTCTCAGATGTCGCTTCCTTAACCCTAAGTAGATGGTACACACAACCATTGGAGATCATCTTTCTAGCCTTGAGGTAGGAAATGAAACAACCTACAGGCACAACTGAACTACCCTTCCATTTTAAGACTGGCTCACCCGGAAATCTAAACTCTACTGCTCGAGTTCTACAGTTAACTGAGGCATAACATGCAAATAGCCAATCCATGCAAAGGATAACATCAATATCGGCCATGGCTAACTCTATCAGATCTACTGAGGTGACTTTATAAAGGAATGAGACCGAGCAACCTCTATACACCTGTCTAGCTATCACGGAATCACCTACTGGAGTAGAGACTGAGAAGGGTTCTGACAAGACTTCGGGACCGACTCCGAAGCTACTGGCCACATAAGGTGTCATAAAAGAAAAGCTAACCCCCGGATCTTACAAATCATAAACATCAAGATGGAAACTCGTAACATACTAGTGACCACATCGGGGGAGACCTCCTGCTCCTGGCGGTATTATGATGTATAGAATCTATTGTGGCGCTGACCGCCACCTATCTTGGTAGATTCACCCTGATGTGCTGAGCGTGCGGGTGGGGCTACTGAACTAGAAGTGGGCCTAGAACTCTATCATGATCCTATCTCACTGCTGGGCAATCTTTGAGCATGTGTTCGGGCTTCCCACACCCAAAACAAGCACCTATACCTGCTGAAAACTGACCTATGTTTCCCCGACCACATCTGGGGCAAGATGGAATACTAAAATCTGCGGGCCTACTGCTCTGACCCCTCGAGCCTGATGCTCGCCCCCTCTAAATATGCCTCAGTCTGGATGGCACACTCAATGCAGAAGATGCTGGGGCTGATGACCTCTTGTGAGTCTGCTGTCGGTGCCCTCCACCTGACCTTGGCTGTGAGAATCTGTGGTCATCGGTCCTGTCCCTCTTGGCCTCCCTCTCTCTCAAATGTGCCGCCTCCATCTGATGAGCATACAAAACTATATGAGGGAAATCCATATCCTGGTGGAGCATAGCGGTTCTACAATCCTTTTCCAAATAGTCAGCCACATCATGAGCAAATCTGCTCACTTGCGCCCTTTGATCAGCCACTAACTCTTGGGCGTACTTCGATAGGCTAGTGAAATCAAGGGCATACTCCTGCACCATCATCCTCCCTTGCTTCAGATTTATGAATTCAGGTCCCTTCACCTCCCCCATCTCATGAGGAAAGAACCGATATACAAATGCAACATGAAACTCTTCTCAACCGATAGGACCTGCTCCAACGGCCCTACTATCTTTCTATTAACGAAACCAGATGTGTGCAACCCGTTTCAGTTGATATGAGGCCAACTCCACACACTCAACTCGATTCACCCCCATTACCTGGGTGATCTTCACATCTCATCTATGAACACATGCGAGTCCTAATCTACTTTTTACCCGATGAACTCTAGCGGGTTCATTCTCAAGAAATACTTGACTTGAGCCGCCGCCGCATTGCCATTTCACAGGACATGCGCAACAGCCTGCTGCTTGACTTGAGCGGTCAAGGCCTGCACGAGCATCTGAATAGCTGCCCAAAACTCTGCATGGGCAACGGGCTTCGGTGCCTGGTGCTCCTTAACCGATGGGGCCTACTGGTGCCCGTTTCCATTGCCACCCTCATGTCCATCTCCATTCCCATTCCTCCTATCATTTACTCTTCGGGGAGCCATGATTCTACAATCGCTAATAGCATGAATTAGAAGGATACGAAGACTTTTCATCACATGAAATAGAACATGAAATAAGGTAACATTTTCTAAACATCACGTAACCTATTAGTCATAAGTGTGGCGCGATTCAAACCCATGAAAAAGACTCTACTTAATGCGAATTTCAGACACCTTGGGACACTTCAAACATATTACTCTGATACCAAGTTTGTCACGACCCGAATGAAGGCCTGGATCGCAACATGGGAAAAGGAGCCTAAAGAGACTCCAAGTCGATCCATGGTATGAACATAAATCTAACTCAACCGATAAAACTGAAGAATCAACAAGATAATCATAGCGGAAGTCTAAATTAAACATAACATCATAATACACAATTTGAATCTGAATATATCTTTTTTCTGAAAAGCCTCTAAATATGACGAGTTAATGGGATAAGATCCCCACTAACTCAATAAGGCTGAAACTAGAATTACATAAAGGAAATCCAAATAAGTCTAGTCCTCAGGAGATGAGGACACACCAACAACGTAAGAGGCTATCTTTGAAGAATGACTATGAATGGGGCTAAGCCTGAGAGTTGGGTCCTGTATCATGAATTGATAAATCATAGAGTATGCATTCAGTATATGGAATGTACCAAGTATGCAAGGGAAGTAAAACCACTTAAGTAAGTAAAATCATTTAAATACATGCATAATGTAAAACATAATCAATACGAATCTGAGAGTAGGGCTTGCATGCATTCTTTCTGAAATCACGATCTCATCATAATATAACATAACATCATAACTAAATCGATTAACTCAAAGCTGAAATATGATTGTAATGAGTAAAACTAAACATTGAGTCAAACCTTCTTTAGAACATATATAGATATAGAAATCTCATGAATGAAAAACATGCATAACTGAAATCATGAGGAACCATGGGAGACTCGTCTTTTAACCGACATACCATGATAGAGCTTACGTGCTCCAAACTATCGCACTCAAGTGGGTAGAGTCATCCAAAGCCTTGCAAGGGCTAGGGACGGTACCATGATATTGATATCAAGCTCGTGGGCTAATAGGGCCGAGGATAGCTCACAAGGGAGGTCCCAAAGTAATGTATATAATAGTATAACCTACATTGGAGCGTAGTGCTAAGGCATAGGGTGATCGACCCCTTAGCCTACTCGGTGCTAGACACTACTCTGAAAAACATGCATATGCTTTCCATCGTTTTTCAATGAAGCACAACATCATCTATTGACGAAGCTCAATAATAAAATACATATCAAATGTGAAATCATGCATATGAGAAGCGTTAACTCAAACCATACCACAAGCTGAAAGATAATTGGGAGTCTTCACTTCATAACCATATGGTAAGCTTACTTTAGAAAATAACATATCATTATTGAACATGTGGGCATTGCCAAATACTTTATCATGCTCGAAAATACTCAATTCCCATTGAAAACATGATTATAAACATGGGCAGCTTGAAAACATGTTTTTCATGATAATATCTCATCATAATCATACATTCATCACAAATCTCATCTTTCATGAACTTTTCAATAATGGGATTTTAAATTAATAAAATATGAAACATGATTTTTAGGTGAAAACAATATAAATCTATCCTATGATTCATAATTTTATAGTAGAAACTATTTAAATCATACCCATGTAGAGAAATTAGTAATTTCATGCATTGGGTTTAAACCCCATAGATTTGACATAGGAACTTCATGATTTAGAGAGGAATTGGGCATGGGTGTGAGAGGATACACCAATTCATAACCCTACATACCTGATTGAGGATGATTCTTACACTTCTCTAATTGCCCAAGAGGAATTGAAGAAAATTATAAGAAAAAAAGCTTGATCACCCTCTCTAAACTTCTACCTTTGCATGCATGAATGTAAATGGCCTAAAATGAACTTAACCCCTTTAAAACACATCATTTATAACTTAAAACAACGTAGTTTAGGCCTTAGAATCTTAGGAATTATGTAAAAGCACTTACTAAATTCGCAGAAAATAACTGCTAGGTAGTCCCCACAAGGGACCTAACGACTAGTCCTCTCTAGCCACGACTTGTGGCATTTTCTATCAAGTACACTTGTAACACCCCAAAAGGGCCTACGAATAGACCCGGAAGTATATGTAAAAAAGTGAAGAAACTTGGAATTTTTCACCATTACGACTCAAGGTACGAGTCGTGGTGAGGACCTACGACTCGTGACATGAGTCGTGAGGAGATCGGGAGCCTGAGGTTGTTTCACGGGTAGTCCTACGAACCGTGGGGAGATGGTATGACTCATGGCTAGGATTCATGGTGAATATCTCAGTTGTGCCAGAGTGAGTCATCACGGGTCATGGTACGACACATGGGATGAAGCAACGAGTCGTGGTGAGGAGTTGTGGTTAAGTTGTAGTGATTTGGGTGGATGGTACCACGGTTGACAGTACGACCCATAGGATGGTGGTACGAGTCGTGGTTTACTAGTCGTGGCCAAATTCATAAAGTTGGGGAAAAGGGTGAAGTGAACATGAGAGATAACCACGAGTCGTGACTTGATGGTATGACTCATGGCACGACTCATGGTCGAGGCCAGAACTGCTTTTCATGGAAATTTCAGTAAGGGCAATTTTGCCTTTTCTACGCTTTTGGGCCCTAAAGCACGCATTTTGAGGTCGAAACAAGGTCTTTAAGGGATGAAAACGCTTGTTAAGTTCATTTTAGTAATTTCAAGTGTTAGAGAAGGGAGTAGGAAGGGTTTCAAGCCATTTTCTTCAAGTTCTTCAAGTTTTTACTTAGGGTTCTTCAAGGGAGTAGGAAATCATGAAAATTCCAGGTATGTGGGGTTTTGAATGGGTAGATTAGACCCTACCCAATCCCATTTCTTCCCATTTCCTACGATTAAGTTACCAAATTCTTGTGGGTCTTAACCCAATTGCATGATTTCCCACAAATTTACATGAAAGTGTGGTAGTAAGTTTAAATTACGGATTTTGAAATTTGGGCTGATGTTGCTTGTATATTTCGTATTTTATGATTTAAATCTCTAAAAGTATGGACGCCCAATCATGGGGAAATTTTTAGTGAATTTCATGGTCAAGATGATTCCAAGAACATGAACAAGTTTCTCTTACCTTTTTAAGCATGTCTTCACGTTTTAATTTCCAATATTAGCATGATCATTTTCTTGTGATTTTAAACATGTTAAGTATGTTTGAAACTATGCGGAAAGCCCACGTGTCGCTTATGAATTATGTTACGATTTGGCCGACGCACGGGCCCAGTTCCATGGCTAGTAATACGAATTCTCAAGTATGTCATGATTCCCATGTTTTCACTAGCCATGCATGTCATGTTATTAATATTATTAGCACGTTGCATTTTTTGAGAGTAGNATTAATATTATTAGCACGTTGCATTTTTTGAGAGTAGTACTTAACACCGAGTAGGTTCGGGGCCTAGGTTACGCCCCGAATCTCAAAACTACATGCCACCGTAGGATTATGTTTTGGACCTCCTCGGTGACTGTCCCAATGCCCTACGGGGCCTTCATGAGTGATATCACGCCTTTCATGGTTCATACCCTTGGCAAGGTATGAACGGCCTCCCCACTAGGGTTATAAGTCAGACTTCATGTGTGCTTATGTAAAGTATGTCGGTTAAGTCAGACTTCATGTGTGCTCACGTGAAGTATGTCGGTTATAGAAATCTCCCATTTTTCCTCATGGTCTTGAATTATGCATGGTTATGTTCTTTTGGATCATGTTATGATTTATTAAACGCTTTTCCCCACATGTTATTACTTTCATGGGCTTATGAATATTTTTGGAAATATTGAGCCTTACGATATACTTACGATTTCAATTTTAATATCATGATGTCCCCACTCCTGTAACTTTTATGTTTTTAAGAATTGTTTTGCGTACCTTAAATTCTCAGTACTTTTCAAGTACTGACCCATATATTTTCAGGATCTGGTTCGCAGGCTCAGCATCGCCCCTAGTTTGTGCTCAGTTTCGCTAAATGTCCAGTGGTGAGTCCTCATGATCCGAGGAATTCATGTTCAGAACTTGTCTATCTTATGTTTTCAGACTTTTTGGGTTAGTTGGGGTCTTTTCCCTTCAATCCGTCTTTTATGATTAGTGGCTTTCAGACTTATGTGTAGTATTTTGTCAGTGATGATTGTAATTTAGGTTTGTAATTCCCTACAAATTTGTGATACGATTTTTAGTTAGTTTTTGATTGATAAGTTAAGGGTTTTGTTGTATATGAATGAATTAGTGTTATGCTCATGCCATGGGTTGACTTGGGGTCTCTCGGGACTCCTTGTCCCGAATCGTAATTGTGACAAACATGGTATCAGAGCAATAGGTTTTGAGGTTGCTTTGGGAGTATAAAAGACGTGTTAGGTAGAGTATTTTTCATGGGTGTGAAGCGTGCCGCACTTATGAAGAAGAGGTTACTGAACGTTTTAGGAAATGTTCCCTTCTTTAATGATCTATTTCCTCCATCCTTCTAATTCATGCGTTTCGCGATTGCAGAAAATTTATTTCTCCCAGAAGGATAATCAGAAGGAGGAATAGAAATGATGAATGCCATGGGAGTGGCAATTATGATGGGCGTCAGCAAGCCCCTCCTATTCAGGAGCCCCAGGCACCCGAGCCAGCTGTCCATATTCCAATGCTGGCGCATGCCTTGACCACTCAGGTCAACCAGCAGGCTGTTGCACCTATTCCCCAAAATGGCAATGCAGCGGTGGCACGGATCAGAGAGTTTTTTGAGGATGAACCCTCCTGAGTTCACTAGGGCAATGGTGGACGAGGATCCACACGAGTTCATCGAAGGGTTTTTGTAGGTCACTATGGTCATGGGAGTGACAAGCAAGGAATGTGTTGATTTGGCCTCTTATCAGCTGAAGGAGGTTGCTTACATTTGGTTCAAGAAATGGAGGGATAGCAGGCCAGTGGGAGCAGGCCCTATCAGCTGGGATGAGTTTCGCATAGCCTTTCTCGGCTGGTTCTTCCCTCGGGAGATGAGGGAACTAAAAGAAATTTAGTTTGTCAACCTTAAGAAAGGAAAGATGACGGTGCTGGAATATTCACTTGAGTTCACTCTCCTGTAAAAATATGCCCGGAGTTAGTGATGGACCAAAGGGCGTGGGTGAGCAGGTTCGTGCAGGGAGTAGCTGAGTATTTGGACAAAGACTGCAGAACAACCATGCTTCATCAGGATATGGAGTATCCACAGATAGTCCTCTATGCTCAGCAAATGGAAGCAACTCATATGAGGCAGAGAGAGGCCAAGAGGGCCAAAACTGATAGCCACAGGTTCTCCCAGCCTAAGCCAAGTGGTGAATTTCACCAGCAGTCCCAGCACAGGTCCACTGCACCAGCACCATCTTCCGCCAGTACTCCATCCAGGCCACAGGACGGTCAGAGGAGCAGGGCCTTCGGTTCGAGGAGTCAAAACAACATGCACATAGAGCGCACATTCGCATCTTGTGCTACTTGTGGCAAGAACCATCCAGGGAAATGTTTGGTGGGCTCAGACACTTATTTTGGGTGTGACAAACCCAGACACAGACTTAAGGATTGCCCTGCCAATTTGTCAGGGTGTAGTGGAGTCCACACTTCAGCAGCCAGTTTAGCCATCCCAGTGGCACACCAGACTCAGCAGGGTGCTCCAACTAGCTTAGTTGGCGTCCAGCGCCAGAATCGATTTTATGCACTTGTCTCTCGACTAGAGTAAGAGACTTCTCCTGATGTGAATA
>JACEIK010000582.1:213469-228223 GCA_018107945.1 Datura stramonium | reverse complement strand
TAGATGACCTACTAGGTGTCCTCCCAAGAGGGAAATTTATTTTGGAATTGATCTTTTACCTGACACACAACCCATGTTAATCCCTCCTTACCGTATGGCCCCAGCCGAACTAAAAGAGTTAAAAGAGAAATTGAAGGATTTGTTAAATAAGGGTTTCATTAGGACTAGTAAGTCCCCGTGGGGTTCTCCAGTGTTGTTCGTCCAGAAGAAAGATGGGTCTCTACAGATGTGTATTGACTATAGACAGTTAAACAAGGTAACCATCAAGAATAGATACCCTTTACCCATGATTGATGACCTATTCAATTAGCTTCAGGGTGTAAAATATTTCTCCAAGATAGATCTTAGGTCCGAGTATCACTAGCTCAGGGTTCAGGAGAGCGACATCCTAAAGACTCCTTTTAGAACTTGTTATGGCCATTTTGAATTTGTTGTTATGTATTTTGTACTAACCAATGCCCCTACAGCTTTTATGGATCTGATGAACAGGGTATTCAAGGAAATTTGATATGTTCGTGATTGTGTTCATCGATGACATATTAATATACTCCCAGAGCGAGGAGGAACAAGATGCACACTTGAGGGTAGCACTCCAGACCTCAAGGATAACCAGTTATACGCCAAGTTCAGTAAATGTGAATTTCGGCTGAAATCAGTTGCATTCTTGGGACATGTAGTGTGAAGCGAAGGTATAAGGGTGGACTCCTAGAAAATAGAAGCAGTAAAGAACTGGCCCAAATCGGTAAGCACTTCGGAGATAAGAAGCTTTTTGGGCTTAGCGGGTTATTATCGGAGGTTCATGGAAGGTTTCTCATCCATCGCAGCCCCATTGACGAGATTGACTCAGAAAAAGGTGAAGTTCCAGTTGTCGGAAGCTTGTGAGAAGAGTTTCCAGGATTGAAGGACAGACACACTTCAACACCAGTTGTTGACTTTATCGGAGGGTACTGGTGGCTTCATTGTATATGGTGATGCTTCGAGGGTTGGACTGGGATGTGTATTGATGCAGCACGGGAAAGTAGTAACATATGCTTCCAGACAACTAAATACTCATGAGAAGAATTACCCGACCCATGATCTTGAGTTGGCCGCGGTGGTATTCTCTTTGAAGATATGGCGACAGTACTTTTATGGGGTTCATGTAGATGTATTCACAGACTACAAGAGTTTACAATATGTGTTCACACAGAAGGAACTAAATCTTTAGCAACGGAGGTGGTTGGAGCTACTTAAGCACTATGACATGAGTGTCCTATATCACCCGGGAAAGGCCAAAGTGGTAGCAGACACCCTTAGTAGACTCTCTTTGGGAAGTGTGTCACATGTGAGTGAATACAGGAAGGAGCTGGTAAAGGAGGTACATCGAGTTGTATGGTTGGGAGTTAGACTAGTCAGCTCGACCGATTGTGTGGTAGTAGTTCAGAATGGGTCAGAGTCATCCTTGGTAGCGGAGGTGAAGCCTAAACAAGATGAAGATCCAACGTTGGTTAAGTTGAAAGTAGTTGTTCTAAATCAGAAGGTAGAAGTCTTCTCCAAAGGGGGAGATGGTGTTCTTCGGTACCAGGGTCGCTTATGTGTCCCTAACATGGGTGATTTGAGAAGTTGGATGTTGCATGAGGCTCACGGGTCCAGATATTCTATCCATACAGGTGCCACCAAAATGTATCATGCCTTGCGGGAAATCTACTGGTGGAATTGCATGAAGAGGGATATTGCAGAATTTGTAGCCAAGTGCCCGAATTGCCAACAGGTGAATGTTGAGCATCAGAGACCGGGGGGTGTGCTGCAAGAAATCAAAATTCCTACTTGTAAGTTGGAAGAGATCAACATGGAATTTGTAACAGGTTTTTCCCCACACCCGTAGATAGTATGACTCCATTTGGGTAGTGACCAAGGCTGCTCATTTCTTACCGGTCAAAACCACCGATTCAGCAGAAGATTATGCGAAGTTATACATTCAAGAGTTGGTTAGACTGCATGGAGTGCCCTTTTCCATTATGTCAGACATAGATACATAGTTCACCTCTCAGTTCTGGAGATCTTTTCAAAAGGGACTTGGCACCCAGGTCAAGCTTAGCATGGCATTCCATCTGCAAACAGATGGTCAGGCGGAGCAGACTATCCAGACTCTCGAGGACATGTTGAGAGCTTGTACTATTGACTTCAAGGGTAGTTGGGATGAGCATTTGCCTCTTTTTGAGTTCTCTTAAAACAACAGCTATCACTCCAGCATACAAATGACACCGTTCAAGGCTCTCTATGGGCGACGATGTAGATCGCCTGTTAGGTGGTTTGAAGTCGGTGAGGCTTCGTTAGTGGGTCTAAATTCAGTCCATGAGGCCATTGAGAAAGTTCAGTTGATAAGGGAAAGGCTGAAAATAGCTCAAAGTCGCAAAAAGTCTTATGCAGATGTGAGGAGAATGGGGCTTGATTTTGAGGTCGATGATTGGGTGTTTCTGAAGGTATCTCCCATGAAGGGAGTAATGAGATTTGGAAAGAAAGGGAAACTCAATCCCCGCTATATTGGCCCATACAGGGTTATGAGGTGAGTGGGTAAAGTGGCCTATGAGTTGTTTTACCCTCAGAGTTGGTTTCAATTCATCCCCTATTTCACGTATCGCTCTTGAAAAAGTGCTTGGGAGACACAGCCTTAGTGGTTCCGGTGGAAAGTGTTGGTGTGAAGGATAGTCTCAGTTATGAGAAAATTCCTATTGAAATCTTTGATCGTCAGGTTTGGAGACTGAGGAACAAGGAATTAGCCTCAGTAAAGGTGTTATGGAGGAATCAACATGTCGAGGGAGCCAAGTGGGAGGCCGAAGCGGATATGTTGGTAAATACTCCCATTTGTTCCCTACCGGCTCAACTTCACTTTGAGGTATCAATTTCTACCCTAAAACCTCTATTCAGTTTTTCAGGATCTATTCATGCGTATAAATTTGTTATATGATATGATGTATGCAAGTGATGTCTGAACTCAGACTAGCTATGTGGTTCTTTTCGGGGGTAGTCGTTTCGTCTGTTTTTGGCTTGAATGTCAATGATTAGCATCTATATATAGTGATTGTTTGTTTCTAAGTTTGCGGCTTGTTTTCCTACATTCGAGGATGAATGTTTTCAAGGGGGAGATATTATAACACCCCGGAAGGGCCTACGAATAGACCCGAGAGTTTAAGTCAAAAACTGCAGAAAACATAGAATTTTTCACCAGTATGACTTGAGGTACGAGTCACGGTGAGGACATACAACTCGTGCCACAAGTCGTGAGGAGACCGGGAGCCCTGAGGTAGTGTCACGAGTTGTCCTACAAATCTTGGTGAGATTGTATGACTCGTGGCTAGGATTCGTGGTGAATACCTCAGTGGTGCAAGAGTGAGTCATCACGGGTCATAGTACGACTCGTAGGATGAAGAAACGAGTCATGGTGGAGTTGTGGTTAAGTTGTAGTGGTTTGGGTGGATGGACCACGATTGACAGTACAACCTTTAGGATGGTAGTACTAGTCGTGGGTTACCAGTCGTGGCCAAATTCAGAAAGTTGGGGAAAAGGGTGAAGTGACTACGAGCGGTAACCACGAGTCTTGACTAGATGGCACGACTCGTGGTCGGGGCCATAACTGCTTTTCAGGGAAATTTTAGTAAGGGCAATTTCTACTTTTCTACACTTTTGGGGCCTAAACCACGTCGTTTTGAGGTCAAAACAGGGTCTTTAAGGGATGAAAACTCCTGTTAAGTTCATTTTAGCAATTTCAAATGTTGGAGATGGGAGTAGGAAGGGTTTCAAGTAATTTTCTTCAAGTTCTTCAAGTTTTCACTTAGGGTTCTTCAAGGGAGTAGGAAATTAGGAAATATCAAGGTATGTGGGGTTTTGAATGGGTAGATTAGACCCTACCCATTCCCATTTCTTCCTATTTCCTACGATTAAGTTACAAATTCTTGTGGGTCTTAACCCAATTGCATGATTTTCCACAAATTTACATGAAAGTGCGGTAGTATGTTTAAATTACGTATTTTGAAGTATTTGGGCTGATATTTCTTGTATATTTTATATTTCATTATTTATATTTTAAAAGTATGGATGCCCAATCATGGGGAAATTTTTAGTGAATTTCATGGTCAAGATGATTCCAACAACATGAACAAGTTTCTCTTACATTTTTAAGCATGTCTTCAAGTTTTAATTTCCCATGTTAGCGTGATCTTTTTCTTATGATTTTAAACATATCCAGTATGTTTGAAACTATGGGAAATGCCCACTTGTCCCTTATAAATTATATTACGAATTGGTCGACTCACAGGCACAATTCCATGGCTAGTAATACGAATTCTCAAGTGTGTCATGATTCCTATGTTTTCACTATCCATTCATGTCATGTTATGAATATTATGAGTACGTTGCATCTTTTGGGAGTAGTACTTAAGACCGAGTAGGTTCGGCGCCTAGGTTAGGCCCCGAATCTCAGAACTACATGCTACCATAGGATTATGTTTGGGACCTCCTCAGTGACTGTCCCCTATACCCTACGGGGTCTTCATGAGTTATATCACGCCTTTCATGGTTCATACCCTTGGAAAGGTATGAACAGCCTCCCTACTAGGGGTACAAGTGGGACTTCATGTGTGCTCATGTGAAGTATGTCGGTTATAGAAATCTGCCATTGTTCCTCATGGTTTTGAATTATGCATGGTTATGTTCTTTTGGTTCAAGTTATGATTTATGAAATGTTTTTCCCCGCATGTTATGAAATTGATGGGTTTAAGAATATTTTTGGAAATATTGAGCCTTACGATATATTTACGATTTCAGTTTTATGATGATGATGTCCCCACTCCTATAACTTTTATGTTTTTAAGTATTGTTTTGCATACCTGACATACTCAGTACTTTTCGAGTACTGACTCATATATTTTTATGATCTGGTTCGCAGGCTCAGCATCGCCCCTAGTTTGTTCTCAATTTCGCTAAATCTCTAGTGGTGAGTCCTCATGATCCGAGGGCTTCATGTTCAGAACTTGTCTATCTTATGTTTTCAGACTGTTTGGGTTAGTTGGGATCTTGTCCCTTTAATCCGTCTTTTATTATTAGAGGCTATCGGACTTATGTGTAGTATTTTTCAGTGATGATTGTATTTTGAGTTGTCGTTCTCTACAAATTCATGATATAATTTTCAGTTATCATCGATAAGTTATGTTCTCCGTTGTATATGAATGAATTAGTGTTATGCTCATGCCATGGGTTGACTTGGGGTCTCTCGGGATTCCTTGTCCCGTGTCTACAATCTGGGTTTACTCTCGGGTCGTGACAACACTGCTACTCAAGTCTTCTGGACTCATCACGGGTTAATCCACGATTTGTTGCTGGTGACCACGACTCATGGTCACCACTCGTTATGTACACTGCCATGGATTTTTATTTTATTTAACCAAGTATGCTCACGACTGTTCCCACGAATCACGGTGACTGACCATGACTCGTGGAGTCCTTCCGTTAAATACACTGCCCTCATTCCTCTCTTTTCTCACTCATCACTCCCCACGACTTACCTAACGAGTAGTGGGGCCTGGCCATGACTCATGGTCATGTCCATGGGGATCCCGTTTCCTAATTTCAAACTCATCATCCCGGCATAACCACGAGTCACATCATGACTCATGGGCTACTCCCACGGGTCACCTCACGACCCGTTCTGATACCTGATGCCAAATTTTAATTTTTCTCCATTTCAACTCCCGAGTATGATCTTTGGGCTTTCGGGGTATAACAGTAGTGTCTAGCACTAAGTAGGCTAGGGGTTCCAAGGTTCCCCAACTTCATTAACTAATCGCCACAGTAGGTTGTCACGCCCGATCCTACACACTGGATGCAACATGGTACTTGAAGTCACATGTGACCCCATGTCAACCCCTGGTCTATCATACACTAGTATTCTAAGTAAAACATGCACTGCGGAATTTTGAAATAATAGCATAACAACATTTCTATGAAATGTAAAATAAAACTTAAAACATTAAACCTGAGCATCTGCAATCTGAAAGCCTTCTAACTAATGAGTTGCTGGGACAAGCCCCTAGCTAACTCTTAGTGTAATTGAAAGTAATAACTCAACTGAAAGAAAGTAAAGAAAGGCCCTCGAATAATGAGGAATCACACTTCGGCTTCTGCGGAGGAGGATCTGAATTGCAACGGGTAACGATGTTGAGTCTCAGAACTTGCAGCTGTATCATGAAACGATACAGTATAAAAGTATGCGTCAGTACTTTGATTTTACTAAGTAAGTGAGAGATTAAAAAATAGTATGAAAGAACTAGTAACTGAACTGAAATTACATGAAATGACCAACTGAAAATACTGAAAACTGATACAACTAGAATATAGCTAATATGGTGAATAATGAACCTGGCTGATGGTCATAAACATGCCCTAAATCTAAAATACTGAGTCTGAGAGACCACGCTGAACTGATTTGAACTGAACTAAACTGTCAAAACTGAGACTGAACTGACTTGTGGGAGAGTCTCTAACCGACATATAACCACGTGAGATGGACATTGAGTCCTATGTATACACCCCACCGACAGGGCCCAATATACCGTGCCAGGGTGTAAAGGCGTGAACCGGGTGATCACAAAAGTCTAGGGCCAATCAGGCCAACTAATATTGTAACCTACGCTTGCAATGTAGTTCTGGGAACCTGGGTGCTCTGCGACCCCGGCCCGCTTGATGATAAGTCCTACTCCTACTGTAAACCTATATTGAACTACTAAGATAACTCGAAACTAGGGTGTAATACTACAGGGACATATATCTGAAAGTACCCCGAGAGCTTTATTGATCAAGATTCTTAAATTGGGTTCTAGGCTGGTCAGAGCTGCTTATCTGGAAGCGTCGTAACCATCTGAGAACAAACTGTAAACTGAACTGGCGTCCTGGGGCTGGTCAGAGCTATATATCTAAAATGTCATGACCATCTAATGGACCAAGACTCGATTATGAGTCTGATTCTGATAATTGGGAGGCACCACTGACACCTCAGGAAAAGACTAGAGTCAAACTAATCAGTTGACAATTTTCTGAATGATTCTGAAGAGATTCTACATTCTAACTGACCTGAACTACTAGAAGCTAATAGAGAAATCAACTTACTCCAACAACACGGGAATTTCATAATATGACAAAATTTCAAGAATTTAAAGGGGTTTCATCTAACAAGGGTAAAATCATTCTCATCAAGGGAATAATTTCTTACATATATATATGATAAGAATTTCTAGGATATTCAGCCAAAAAACATACTTTTCAAAATAGATGGAATTTAATACACAATAATCTTTACACGAAAATTTAGGGCTATAAATCATCTTGGCAATAAAATCAACTATTTACTTATGAATTGATGAAAATCATATGAGTAATAAACATGGATATTATCCCAAATGAAATTAGCGAAACTCAACATGAATATTTATGCATATTCGAAGAACTCAGGGCTAAACTGATAGGGGAATTATTTGAGGGTTTTGGGGGACACAAGGGAAGGACAGTTCCCTTGTTGAATTCCCCCATACCTGACCAAAATCCTTCCAGAGGAGAAACTGGAACTGTTGCAAGAGATGAGAAGCCCTAGTCTTGCTTGTAGGGTTCTTGAGAGAATAAATTTTGATGTTTCTTAGAACTTAGAGTGGGGAATGAGGATTGAACCATTTCTCCCCCACTAAAACATATGAAATTATTACTAAAATGACGTACTTTAATGCTTGGGAGAGTAGGAAATTACAAACTAGCCCATAGAAATTCATTGGAAAAACTGTCAGGTGCCCCAAACGGGTGACCTAACGAGTTGTGGTGGCTGACCATGACTCGTGGTCACTCCCGTCAGGTACACTGGCTAAAAACTCAGTATGGCTGGTAAAGGGGGACATAACGAGTTGGTACTGGGGACCATGAATCATTTCCCCCACCCATCAAGTACACTAGTCAACAAAAGTATTCCTTAACTCAGCCCTGGCCACGAGTGACCTAACGGGTCGTGGTGAGTGACCACGACTTGTGAAGTCCCTCGTTTGGTGCACCGTTTCTCATTATCAAAACTTACTCCTTTTTCTCACAACTAACCTAACGAGTCATTGGGTCTCATAATGACTAGTTAGGTGAGTCGTCCTACAGTATTTCTGCAGCTTTTCCAGATTTCCTGATTTAAGTCCCAAAATTATATTTTGAGTTTTTGGGGCATTATAATATCTCCCCTTTGTAAACATTCGTCCTCGAATGTTAGAAAATACACAGGAAGCAGAAAGTAGCAATCAAAATTTCCAAATACTGCTCGACTCCGAAACTGCCGGAATGACTACTTCCGTTTCAAAATACATAACTGATCCGAAATATATATACATTCAAAAATAGAAAAGAGACTTGAACATCTGAACTGAATCATGAAAACTAAATTAATTTTTAGGGTCAAAACTAATATCTCAAGTTGTGCTACAGTAGGAAACAAGTGGGGGTATTTGGCCATCATATTTGCTTTGGCCTCCCACGTAACTTCCTCCACCTGCTGGTTTCTCCATTGGACCTTGACTGAAGCTATTTCCTTTTTCCTCAACTTACAAACATTATGGGCCAGGATCTGGACTAGTACCTCCTCATATGAGAAACTATCCTTTATTCCCACGCTATCTAATATCACAACTTAGGTTGGATCTCCGATGCACTTCTTCAAAAGTTACTAGGTGCACAACTGCTAGTTCTGAAGGTAACTCTAGCTCATAGGGTACATTGATGATACGCTTCAAAATAATATAAGGTCCCACATATCTCGGACTGAGCTTTCCTTTCTTGCCAAACCTATTCACCCCTTTCATGGAAAAATTTTCAGGTAAACCCAATCATCAACTGCAAACTCCAACTCTCTTATTCGCACATCGGCATAAGATTTCTGACTACTCTGAGCTGTTTTAAACCTTTATCGAATGATCTAAATTTTCTGCATTGCCTCATGAACGAGTCTGGCCCTATCAAAGTAGCTTCTCCAACCTTGAACCACCCTATAGGAGATCTACACCTTCTCCCATATAATGGTTTAAATGGTTCCATTTGAATGCTAGAGTGGTAGCTATTATTGTACGCAAACTCGATAAGAGGCACATGGTCATCCCAGTTTCCCTTGAAATCGATCTCTCACACTCTTAGTATATCTTATAGGGTTTGAATAGTCCGCTCAACTTGCCCATCGGTCTGTGGGTGAAAAGCTGTGCTGAGCTTGACCTGAGTGCCTAGTCCATTCTGAAAGGAATTCCAAAAGTGTGAGGTGAATTGCGTTCCCCTGTCTGAAATGATAGCTAAAGGAACCCCATGGAGTCTGACTAACTCTCGGATGTAAAGTTTAGCATAGTCCTCAGCTGAGTCTGTGCTTTTGACAGGGAGGAAATTAGCTGACTTAGTCATCCGATCTACTACCACCTAGATTGAGTCATGCTGTCGGCGAGTCTGAGGTAGACCCATAATGAAATCCATATTCACTTTTTCCCACTTCCACATGGTTATATTGATATCTTGGGTCATGCCTCTTGGCCTTTGATGCTCTACCATTACTTGCTGCCAGTTCAGGAACTTGACTACGAATTCAGGAATGTCGCTTTTCATCATGTTCCACTAGTAAATATCCCAAAAATTGCAATACATTTTGGTAGCACCAATATGAATGGTATATATAAAGTCGTGTACCTTAGCCAGTATCTGTTGTCTCAACTCACCAACATCTAGTACACACAATCTTCCCTGGTAATGGAGTACACCATTTCCCCCCTTAGAGAAAGCCTCAACCTCCTTTCTGAGAACCGCTTCTTTAAGTTTAAGTAGGACTGGATCTTCATCTTTTCTGGACTTAACTTCAACTACTAAGGATGAATCTAACCCGCTTTGCATTACCACACCACCTTCAGCTGAATCCACCAACTGCACCCCTAACCGGGCTAGTCTGTGAACATCCCTTGCTAACTCCTTTTTGTCTTCCTCAATATGAGNCCATAGACCGTCTACTTAGGGTGTCAATCACCACATTGGCTTTGCATGGGTGATACAGTACACTCATGTCATAGTCTTTTAGCAACTCCAACTATCTTCTCTGGCGCAGATTTAGATCCTTCTGACTCAACATGTACTGAAGACTCTTATGATCCGTAAATATATCTACGTGAGCTCCATATAAGTAATGCCTCCATATTTTTAGTGCAAACACCACCGCTGCCAACTCTAAGTCATGAGTTGGATAATTCTTCTCATGAACCTCGAGCTGTCTGGAGGCATAAGCTATCACTTTGCCCCGCTGCATTAGAACGAAACTGAGTCCAACCCTGGAAGCATCATAATAAACAACCAATCCATCTGCTCCTTCTGGCAAGGTCAAAACTGGAGCTGTAGTGAGTCAAGTATTCAACTCCTCGAAACTCTTCTCACATTCGTCTGACCATTGAAATTTCACCTTCTTTTGTGTTAACTTAGTCAGAGGAGGTGCTATGAAGGAAAAGCCTTCTACAAACCATCGGTTATAACCTACTACGCCCAGGAAACTCCTAATTTCAGTAGAAGAGGTAGGTCTTGGACAATCCTTTACTGTTGCTATCTTGTGAGGGTCTACTTGTATTCCTTCACCTGAGACCAGATGACCTAAGAAAGTCAACGGACTTTAACAAAAATTCACACTTGTTGAACTTGGCGAATAACTGGCGGTCCCTGAGGGTCTGTATTGCTAATCTTAGGTGGTTAGAATGCTCTTCCTCATTTCTGGATTATATTAGAATGTCATCAATAAATAAAATGACGAACATATCCAGATATTGCTTGATGAATCTGTTCATTAAATCCATGAAAGCTACTGGGGAATTTGTTAACCCAAAGGACATCACCACAAACTTGTAGTAACCATACCGAGTTTTGAATGTTGTTTTTGGTATGTTACACTCTCTGACCGTTAGTTGATAGTACCTTTACTTGAGATCGATCTTGGAGAAACAACTGGCTCCTTGAAGTTGGTCTAAAAAATCGTCAATTCTGGGTAGAGGGTACTTGTTCTTAACTATGACCTTGTTCAGCTGATGGTAATCTATGCACATTCTGAGGGTACTGTCTTTCTTATGCACGACTAGCATTGGAGCACCCTAGGGAGAGATGCTGGATCTGATAAAACCCTTGTCAAAAAGGTCTCTTAGCTGCTCCTTCAACTCCTTAAGCTAAGCCGGAGCCATTCTGTAAGGAGGGATGGAGATAGGATGAGTATCTGGGAGGAGATCTATTCCGAAGTCTATTTCCCGTTCAGGGGGAACTCCAGGAAGATCCTCAAGAAAAACATTTGGGAACTCACTGACTACTGGAACTTACTAGATGGTTGGGGTCTCAGAGTGGGAATCCTTGAACTGAACCAGATGATATAAACATCCTTTGGAGATGAGTTTCTGGGCCTTAAGCTAGGAAATAAATCTACCCTTTGGCCCTGAACTGTTACCCATCCATTCTTACACTAGCTCATTAGGAAACTGAAATTTTACAATTCTAGTTATGCAATCAACTGAGGCATAGCCGGAGTGTAACCAATCTATGTCAAAAATAAGGTCAAAGTTGACCATGTCTAACTCTAAAAGGTCATCTAGAATAACATTACTGAGAATTGAGACTGGGTAGTTTCTATACAACCCGACTGGCTTTAACTTACTCGCCAACTGGGGTGGAGACTGAGAATAGTTCTGAGAGGACCTCTGAACTGATGTCAAAGTAGACTACTATATAGGGAGTCACGAATGAAAGAGTGGCTCCTGGATAAAAGAGGGCATACACGTCTTGATTGAAGGGACGTAACATACCAGTAACTACGTCAGGTGAGCTTTCCTGATCCTGACGGGAAGATAGAGCATAGAAGCGACTTTGGTGCTGACTGCCATCTTTACCTGATGTGTTGGCCTGCTGAGCTGGTTGGCTTGCTGGTTCTGATGATGTGGTAGATTGAAATATCCCTCGCCCTGCTGACGGGCACTCCTTAAGCCGGTGTCAAAGCTGTCCACACCCAAAATAGCCCTCTCATCCCTAAAGGCATTCTCTCGATTGGTTCCTACCACACTTGGGGCAAGCTGGATACCTATTCCCAGTATTGTGAATCTGAGACTGAGTGCTAAATGATGCACCCCTATGATCATGGCGGGACCAAAAGGTTGGGGCGTTGGCTTAACTAGGTGCTGGGGTTCTCTGTTGCTGCTTTTGTGGGCGGCTACCACTACTAGACCATTGATGGCCGAAATCTGAATGGCCAGTCCTTGCCTTTTGTTTTTATGCTCTATATCCTTGATCTTTTCAGCCTCAATATGCTAGGAATAGAAAATAAATCTAAAAAGGTTCATGTCCTTAATCAGCATCGCGTTCCTACACTCCTTGAGGACCAGATTTGATATTTTGTTTACAAAATTTAGTATGTGATCCCTTGGCTTGGCTACCATCTCTGGAGCATACTTAGACAACCTATTAAACGCCAGAGCATACTCCTCCACAGTTCTATTGCCCTATCTCAAGTTCATAAACTCTGCCATCTTTGCCTCCCTCAGCTCCCGAGGGAAAAATTTGTCCAGGAAAGCTGTATGGAATTCTTCCACTCCACTGGTCCTGCTCCCGCTGGCCTTCCTTCCTTCCACTAGTCATGCAAAACTTGGGATACTCCTTTCAGCTAGTAGGTAGACAAATCGGCACTTTTAGAGGAACTGACACCCATAATTCGGCTAATCTTCCTAATTTCTTCCATGAACTCTTAGGGGTCCTCCCCTACTTTGGACCCCTAGAATGATGGAAGGTTCATCCGGGTGAAATCCCTCACCCTCACAGCGGCTACAGACCTGTTAGTGTTAATCGGTACCACCTGCTTCTTCACCTGGTTGGTGACTATTTGGGCGAGCAGCTAGATAGCCGCTCTGAACTCTACATTGGACACTGTGTCGTCCTGAGGGGCTGCATGAGCTAGTAGGGCGGGTCTGTTGGCGTTGCCAGCCCTTCTTCTGTTACCGTGTTTATGAGGCATGGTTCACTAAAATTAAATAGAGCATGAGTTAGAAGGGTGTTTCTGAAATTGATCTTTAACTCACGATAAGGAATGTGAACAAAAGAGAGTTTTCCTAATAACATCTTGCATCCTCCTCTTCATTAGTGTGGCGCACTTAACACTCATGAAAAGGACTCTACTCGATGCAACTTTCATACTTTTCGATGATACTCTAAACCTAGTGCTCTGATACCAAGTTTGTCACGCCCTGAGCCTACACCCTGGATGCAACACGGTACTTGAAGTCACAAGTGACCCCAAGTCAACCCTTGGTCTATCATACACTAGTACTCTAAGTAAAACATGCACAACGGAATTTTGAAATAATAACATAAAAGCATTTCTATGAAATTTAAAATAAAACTTAAAACATCAAATATGAACATCTGCAGTCTGAAAGCCTTCTAACTGATGAGTTGCTAGGACGAGCCCCTAGCTAACTCTAAGTCTAACAGAAAATAATAACTCAATTGAAAGAAAGTAAATCAAGGACCTCGAATGATGAGGACTCATACTTCGGCTTCTTCGGAGGAGGATCTGAATTACAACGGCTAACGATGCTGAGTCTGGAAACCTGCAGCTATATCATGAAACGATACAGCATAAAAGTATGCGTCAGTACTTTGAATGTACTGTGTAAGTGAGAGATAAAAAAATAGTATGAAAGAACTAGTAACTGAACTGAAATGACATGAAATGACCAACTGAAAATACTGAAAACTGATACACCTGGAAGATAGCTAATATGGTCAATAATGACCCTGGATGATGGTCATAAACATGCCCTAAGTCAGAAATACAGAGTCTGAGAGACCACACTGAACTGATTTGAACTAAACTAAACTATCAAAATTGGGACTGAACTGACTAGTGGGAGAGTCTTTAACCGACATATAACCACGTGAGCAAAATGTGGAGTCCGATGTATACACCCCGCCGGTAGGACCCAATATACCTCGCTAGGGTATAAGGTATGAACTGGATGATCATAATAGTCTGGCGCCAATCGGGCCAACTAATACTATAACCTACGCTGGCAACGTAGTTCTGGGAACCTAGGTGTGCTGAAACCCCAACCCACTCGGTGCTAAGTCCTACTCCCATTGGAAACCTATATTGAACTTCTAAGCTAATAGCTTGAAACTGGGGTCCAAGACTACAGGGACATATATTTGAAAGTACCCCGAGAGCCTTATCGGTCCAGATTCTGAAATTGGGTTCTAGACTTGTCAAAGCTGCTTATATGGAAGCATCGTAACTGTCTAAGAAAAAATGTAAACTGAAATGGGGTCCTGGGGCCAGTCAGAGCTATATATCGAAAATGTCATGACTGCCTAATGGACCAAGACTAGATTCTGAGTCTGATTCTGATAACTGGGAGGCACCAATAACACCTCGGGAAATAACTGGAGTAAAACTGATCAGTTGACAATTTTCTGAATGATTCTGAAGAGATTCTATGTTCTAACTGGCTTGAACGACTAGCAGCTAATAGAGAACTCAACTTATTCCAACAACACGGAAATTTCATAATATGACGAAATTTGAAGAATTTAAAGGGGTTTCATCCAACAAGGGTAAAATCATTCTCATCAAGGGAATAATTTCTCACATATATATATGATAAGAATTTCTAGTATATTCATCCAAAAAACATACTTTGCAAAATAGGCGAAATTTAATAT
>JACEIK010000582.1:179146-196450 GCA_018107945.1 Datura stramonium | reverse complement strand
AGGGAAGATAGTCACTATTACTGTCCAGAATAGTACCTACCCGTCCCTTAGCCTACATTACAATCCCACAAAGTCCTACTTGATCTTACTTTCAAAGATTCTTAAATTAGTGGCTTAAAACACTAAAGGCAAGCTTATGGGCCGATACATGTTCCATGTGAATTCTTTGTGAAAGCAAGATGATTTCTTATTCATATACCCATATATGTTATAATTGATAAACTTGTGATTGAAAAAAAATGGGTAACTCTCTTGTTTTGGGAGCACATGTTTGATGAAAGATAAAATTCATGTCGGATGCCTTAATTGGTTGATTTGCATAATTTGTTGAGTTTAAAATTTGATTCTTGAGGCTAGTGATAACATTCAAATTACACTCCTCTTTATGAAAGAGCATAAACAGTCATTGTATCAAAACAAATATCCCAACGGATGTGGGGGTTGAATCCCACAGAGAATTGAGTCGATAATTCAAAAGTTATAAACTAATTCAAACTAGAGCACAAAATTGTTCAACATTTGGAAAGTAAAATTGGGGGGAAATAAAAAGGGGAAATTAACTAACCAATTCTAAACTAAAACTAATTGGAGGGATTCCAATTGAAGTAATCACAAGTGAGAGTGTAGGGACATTCTATGAGTGATATCACAATTAAATTGATAATTTCTTCAATGCATTAGACTCGAGTGTAAAAAATCTCGGGAAGTAGGTAGCCTCATCTTCCCAGCATATTGACAATCCCTTGCTAGAGTTTTCTCAAACTCTAGCGACAATTTAGCTTAACCCGAATTGATTTGGATTTGCAGGTGCACTATTCCTAGCTATTAGCTGCCAATTAGGAAGGAGGAAGTAATTTCATCTATTTATAGCTTAATTTTACAATCTCTTATCCATGCCCACTATTAGATTCCCTTCCAATACTTAATTATTCTCTCACGAGCAACAATCAAGCAAGGATAGATAGACCATATCATCATCAATGGATCTTCATTAATAGATTGAAGAGAATCTAAAAGATTTACAGTCAATTGAACAATATGAATATGAATGTAGCAATACCCATCTTTAATTCAATAAGAATCCAAGAGCAATTTATTAAAACCCAATCAAATTAACAAACCCACCATGAATATACTTCTAACTAGCAAATTAGTAAAGCATATTTAAAGATAGAGAGAAGATACAAAGAGTATTCCTCTCACATTCATTGCATTAGCTTCAAAAATATACTTCACAAACTCTTACAAAAATGGTGGAATTCCCCCAAAATGGGTTAAAGAAAAAGAAGAAGAAAATTCCGACCTAACTCTACAAAACTATGGAGAAAAGAATCTACTCCTAATTCTATGAAGAAGATGAAAATTAGATGAGTAATGTGTTGGTTGAATGGTTCTCCCCTTAGTTCGTGTACAATGGAGGTTATATATCTGTACTTTCTTGTGTACAACTTTCCCTAAATGTCATTGGAGCTTCTAGATGCTTTTGAGACCTTTTTGGATCCCTTTTACCCTTCATTAGATGGCCTTTCGGGCGAGGAACCGGCATTTCGCCGGATGCAATCCGTGGAGCACCAAACTTTAGCCGGTTGAAAACAGTGTCCTGGCAGGGGGAACTGATGGTTCAGTGGCTTTTAGCCAGTGCCATTCCTTGAAGGACCGGTTGTTTAGCCGGTCCAGGAAGTAGCTTCGGCGTTTCGCCCTTCCAGATCCGTCTTTAGCCGATTCAAAGCACGTTCTTGCACTTCTTTTTGAGCTCAAATTTTCCTTTATCTTTGGCTCTTCTCCCTCATATTCTAACTCATCAAATTTCTTCTCAAATTCCATGTGTTTTGCTCGATTTCGTACTTTCTTTACTCACATGAGGTACCTACAAAGAATTCAATAGAAAGGGCATAGAATCCACATAAACGACTCGAAAACTAAGCAAAAAGTCATGATTAGGAGCCTAATGAGTTGGTAAATTTCCAACTCATCAAACCCCCAAACTTGAACCATTGCTTGTCCTCAAGTAATGCAATTCTTTACAGGAGCAAACGAACAACATGCTATACATTAGTTTTGCATCAAGGGCCAATCAAGACATTCTTTCACAAAGGGACATTGCTAAGGCTTAGGGTACTATGGTAGTTGTACACAAAATCATCAATCCGCAAGACAATCTAACACTATATACCAATTCAAGAAAAAGAAAAGACTCAAACCATGTTGCACAGGCTTCAATAGGTAACCACAATCATTAAACATATCTTGCATGCATTCATTTCATTCAAACAAGGGGCATAGTTCCTCAAAATAAGTTCAAATAGCATCTCAAGTCATTGATAATTCTCATTCAATGCTTGCCTTAAAGTTCGCTACCCGCTTGCCTTAATCATACCTCTCTTTGAAAAAAATCTTAAGAATGTGCTCCAAGGAAATGATGCCCCTCACAAGAAGAGAGAATCCCATACACATTTTCATAGCATTTCACACAATAGGATTATAAGATAAGACAAATACGCTCACTCTCACAAAGAAATTCCGGTGCACACAAATTGACCCATAGGCGTTCCCTTCATGTATATAACCACTAATGTAGTGTTGCTACACCTAGAATCAATTAGGACTTGTGGCTCATCCAAATGAAAGGAGATGGCCAAACTGCTGACGCTGAACAACTGCNCTTCATGTATATAACCACTAATGTAGTGTTGCTACACCTAGAATCAATTAGGACTTGTGGCTCATACTGAAAGCTCGGGGTGAGGGCAGGATAATTATTTAGCTTTAGTGACTAAAGCCTCCCAAATGCCTTGACAAAAGCTTGTAACACCTCATCAGCTTATTGAAAGTACTCCACTTTATATCTCCTCGTTCATCATCTTTATCTTTTGTATAACACAAGCCACCCTTATAAGACCCATGAATTTCATATTTAGCCTTATCAATGCAAGAGATAGAATCTTTTTTCTATTTTTTCTCTTTAGATGATTTGAGGTCTTTCAACCCATCGATTCATTCATTTTATCATGATTTTGGTGATACATTACATTGACGCTCTCATTTTCCCCCTTCTCTTGCAAACCCTAAAACTTAGCCTTTTGCCTCATCTCACATTCATTTCCTTACGCTCCCCATCTCATGGGCTTCAAGCCCCATTTTTCAATATTTTATCTCTAGCAATTAAGGAGGATGGGTGCGAACGAGAAGGATTAAAAAAGGTCATTAGGCTTGTAATGTGGTTTCCAAAGAAAGGGTCTAAGGCTCAAACTTTGGCTGTCAAAGATTAATGTTCAAGGAGGTCATTTGGGTGAAGTGAATAACAATAAAGTTCCTAAGATCATGTTCTATGTGCAGCCACATCTATCATTTCACCTTGAACCACACTTAGGGAAAGTTCTTTAAAATCATACATACACAAGAATTATGCCAAAAACCTCACCACACAAGGAATCACAATCCAAGGAGTTCACACATTTTCTTTGTCACACTAAGAGGATGACTTTTAACGAGCTAGTTACGAATCAACAAGCCAAGCAAAGAATATATAATTCATGATAAGAGCATGCTCATTTTACAATTAAATTCCCCTCTTTTTCTTTTCAAAAGCTCATGCACAATGCCAAGCATGAATTATTGGTGGTACCTCATCAAACAAGTGCACAAAAGACTCACAAGACTCTAGACTTGACATTTACCCTTATGAAAGTCGCTTCTAAATCTATTATCGGGAAGTTCAAACCCGGTTCGACAACAAAAGCAAAGACAAAGAAATTGCTCCTTGGGAAAGAACCGCAGTATAAATAAAACCCTTGGAGTTTATTCAAAGACCACTATCTAAAAAGGCGATACGAACTCGCAAGTAATGACGATTTACCCTTAAGAATGAAGTCACCCAATCTATCATAGGGCCATATCGTGCATCACTTAACAAGTGGGTTACTCAGACTTCACCCCCTAAAACAAATAAAGCATTGTCCTTGGTGCGCATGGTAAAATAAAGTAAGGAAGGAATAGGTGAAATAACTCCCTGCGCCTTCTGCTCATAACCGGCGTTCCACTGGTGTTTTGCGCCTTTGGAACTGGTGTTTCGCCGGTCCAACACCGATGTGCCACTTATTAACCAAATTTTCTTCCAGGCATTCCGTTTGACATCTGTGTTTCGCGCATTTGAACTTGTGCTTCACCGGTTTAACACCAGTTGCTCACTTTGAATTTGGTTTCTCTCACCGTCATCACATTCCATACCTATTGCACCCTTGAACAAACAAATACAACACAAACATTAGGTAAAACAAAACAAAAGTGAAATAAAAACAAAATGTAAAAGCGCTTAGGTTGCCTCCCAAGAAGCGCCTTAGTTAACATCGTGGCTCGACGACATAACCTTCACCACTTCTTTGTCCACTTTGAGCATTTGAATTGCAACCCTAATTTCTTGTCCATTATTTCACTCCGCATTAGGGGTGGTGGTGCCAGCATCAAAGGACCAAGCAACAGATGTTGAATCTTGTGTTTCTTGGCCCTTGAAAGAGGGATGTGCTTTGGCCTTGTTGGCATGGCATAATCTAAGATGAAGCCACCTTGATCTTCCTCCTGAAATACCTTCATCAACTTGGTCTCCTCAGTTTCCATTTTGTCAATCAAGGTGAAAGTTGAAAAATGATAAGAGGGCAGTCTAAGTCACTCCCCTTTCGAGCATGCCTCTTGCTTGCCATCCTCCTCTTCAAGTGCACTAGAGTCCTTGAGAATGAATTGTTGGATATTATTTGGAGACTCTAGTGTCACTTCTTCAACCATGGAATCTTTCATTTTTGCAATGTTGGTTGGTTGGTGCACCTCTATGACTTCTTCAAAGTTCACCTTGACTCCTACTTCATCATCATTTTGAGCTTCCTCCCATTAGTCAAGTTGATTTATGCCCTATTGTTCACTTCTTCTTGCTATGCTCCTCAATGTCTCCTCCGCTTCTTCTTTTAGAGATTTACATCTTTCGTCTAGCGGATTTGACAATTCCATGGGCTTAGAGGGGTTGGTATTCATTTCCGCATTAGACTCCACAAAAGCTTGGAGAAATGCTTTTATGCATCCACATGGGCTTCTCCTTCCCTCACTTTCCATGGCTTCATTTCTTTCAAGCTTGGGAGAACAACTCCTATCATAACCATTATAGATGGAAATGAACCCATTTAGGAATCTATCCAAATGTTTCCCATGACTACCACATAATGTGCATCTATACCCATCATAGGAAGGATATGGTGCACTCAACTTTCTTCTAGGGGCATATTTGCAATCTTTCCAATAGTGTGGTCCTCCAAAACAGGGACATGGGTAATCATAAAATGGGTTTCCACCAGCAAACCTCCTTTCTTTCCATGATGCCATAATTCAACTACAAGTAAACAAAAATAAAAGTAAAAATAAAAGCAAAACAAAATGTGAAAAAAAATGCAAAACTAGTTCGAATCAATAAATAACTAATGGATTATCACAACTCAATTCCCCGGCAACGGCGCCATTTTTGAAAATGTCCAAAATATAGTCCATTTTATGAAAAAGCATAAACAGTCATTGTATCAAAACAAATATCGCGATGGATGTCAGGGTCAAATCCCATGAACAAGGCTTTAAGTATGGGGTAGTGATTTTGGGAATAATTATATGTCCAAGTGTTATTTTATAACTTAGTTTCATCATGTTTATCAATTTAATTAATTACATTCTCATGTGATTTTGAATAATCAAATTCATATAATAACCAATATGATTAGCTTTTGTTTTGTAGGTGAAAAATGTTTAGGAGTGGTTAATATGATGGTTAATGCACAATAAGGAAGTTGGAAAAGAAGTTAAAGGAAGATGGCATGAAGTTGAAAAGGAGAGGGGCTGCCTAGGCCACCAGTGTGTCGCGCCCATTGTTGTGCCACGTTGTGCATGTGCACACATGAGGAGGTTGACAGGGTTCTTGCGCGTTGGCTCCGTGCCATACTGTGCTAGGATTTGCGCTATAGGTCGTGTCACGCCATGTGTTGCGCACGATAGGAAGCGTGCCATGCCGGGCGACACGCACCAGTGAAGTGCAAGACCTGCTGAGAAGCCAATGTTCCAGTGCACCGGTGCTATGCCTCCATGCCACGGAGCTGCTACTGCCTGATGGGCAGCATGGCATGGAGCAGTTCGATGCTCGGCCAATTTTTGTAAATTTCCACTTAGTATAAATTAAACACTTAGCTCTAAAAATCATTTATCACGAAAATATTTTGGGAAAGCAGAGAGAAGCGAAGGGAGAAGTGAGGAACTACACCTAGGGTTCAAGGTTTTTCATTCTCTTTTAATCATTCTTGTAAGTACTTCAGTTTTAAAGATGATTTCAAGTGTTTGTATGAACATGAGTGGCTAAAACCATTCCTCTAGGGTTGAGGCCATATGACATGAATGTAATAGCTTGATTTCATATTTGGTTTGAGTTTTGTTGTTTTTGCTTACATTCATGTGGATTGTTGTTTTTATGCTTGATCACCGTGAAAAAAACTTTTTGAACTTAGGTAAAAGCTCGAAAGAGAAACCTTAGGTTAGAACGAATGAATGTAGGGAGCAAGTTCTTATATTTATGATAGGATTCGCGGTTGGGATAGAAATTATACTTAATTTGACTTGCTTGGTTAATTAAACGGGATGATAGCTAGACACCAACTTAGATTGTCACATCACCTCTCGTAGAAGTAGTTTCTGGAGATAAGTTATGTTAAATGATTAGAGGTACAAAATTCCATAATCAAGGGCCTTAACCCCGTAAACCACATCCATAGTGTTGAATTGTTCACAAATTAGGATTTCACATCCCCGCTCAACAATGTAGGTGTGAGACTAGTTTGTTGTGTTTAGACGCTCGAAAGATCATGAACATTTCATTTCAACTTTGTGAGACAATAACTGAATTTTAAATACTTGAACCAATGTGAATTGTAGCATTGCATGATTGTAAGGCCTTAACTCTAGTGCTTCTTATTATTGTATCCCAATTATTTTGTGATCACCCCTAGATTTAATTACAATTATCCAAAATCTCTTCAATCAACACTTATGAAGGTTAAATTAACCCTTGAACATGAATATTTGCTAAATCAGTCCATTCCTTGTGGGTTTGACATCCGGCTCTTAAAAAAGCCACTGTATTACTTGTACGACCGTGAACACTTGCGCGTGTGCTGGGGCGCAACATAGCTTCCAGAGTTCGGGACTTTACCCGAATGAACCCTCTAGACTTTCATGGATCATAGGTGGGAGAGGACCTGCAGGAGTTTCTAGATGAGGTGTAGAAGATCACCTAGATTATGGGTGTTAGTTCAGCGGAGAGTGTCCATCTAGTCGCCTACTAGTTGAAAGGAGTGACACAAATTTTGTACGATTAGTGGAAGGAGGGGAGACCAGTAGGAGTGGAACTGGTGGAGAGTTCACCACAAAATTCTTAGATAGATTCTTCCCCCGGGAGTTAAGAGAGGCTAAGGTTGCAGAGTTCATGAATTTGAAGCAGGGAGACAGGATAGATGAGGAATATGCATTGGAGTTCACACAGTTGTCAAGATATGCTCCGGAGATGGTGGCTAAGACAAGGGCTCGCGTGCTTAAGTTCATCAACGTAGTATCAAACTTGGTACTTAAGGGGTGCAGGACCGCGATGCTTATAAAAGATTTGTACCTCTCTAGTTTCATTGTTCATGCCCAGCAGATTGAGGCAGAAAAGTTGAAAGATATGGAGCGGGAGAATAAGCGGGCTAGGAATGGCTAATTAGATTATGGCCACCAGAGGTCTAGCAGTAGTAGCTGCCCACAGAAGTAGCAGTAGCAATAGAGGACTCCAACACCCATTTCTTCCAGCACACCTATTTTCAAATTCCGCAAGGATCGAAAGCGTGGAGCATCTGGCTCTCAGTACCAGAGTCACAGAGCCAGCAACCATATCTAGTTTGCCCTATGTGTGTCAATAATCATACAGGTCAATGCATCCAGGGCAAAGATGGTTGCTTTTGGTGTGGACAACTAGGTCACCAGCTAAGGGAATGTCTGTCAGTAGGACGGGGGAGATCACAGCCTACCACTTTAGCAGCTTCAGCAGGCCGACCAGCTCAAATAGGACAACTCTTAGGTATGGATGGCGGTCAGTGCCAAAACCTCTTTTATGCTTTGTCCTCTCGTCGGGATTAGGAGAGCTCACTTGACGTGGTCACGGGTATGTTACGTCTCTTCCACCTAGATGTGTATGTCCTACTAGATTCAGGATCCACATTATTGTTCGTGACTCCCTATGAAGCTGTCCATTTTGAAATTATTCCAGAAGTCCTCATAGAACCATTCTCAGTCTCTACCCCAATTGGTGAGTCAATTAGAGCCAGTCGGGTGTATATAAACTATCTAGTCTCAGTATTGAATAATTTCATTCCATCTAATCTAGTAGAGTTAGACATGGTCGATTTAAATCGCATTCTTGTCATGGATTGGTTACACTCCGGTTATGCCAATCAACTAGAGTCGTCAGATTTCAGTTCCCTAATGAACAAGTTTTAGAGTGGATGGGCAGTAGTTCAGCGCCTAAGGGTCAGTTTAATTCCTACCTAAAGGCAAGGAACCTCATTACTAAAGGGTGCATTCATCACCTAGTTCGGGTCAAATATTCCAGCTCTCAGACCCCAACTATCCGGTTAGTTCTAGTTGTCAGCGAGTTCCCTGATGTATTTCCTGAAGATCTTCCAGGAGTCCTTCCTGAGCGGGAAATAGACTTTGGCGTAGACCTTCTTCCATACACTCAGTACATCTCCATTCCTCCTTATAGAATGGCTCCAGATGGGCTTAAGGAGTTGAAGAAGTAGCTGAAAGACCTTCTTGATAAAGGTTTCATCAGGCCCAGTATCTCTCTGTGGGGTGCTCCAATGTTATTCATGCAAAAGAAAGACGATGCTCTCAGGATGTGTATCGATTACCATTAATTGAAAGAAGTTGTAGTTAAGAACAAATATCCCCTACCCAGAATTGACGACTTGTTCGATCATCTTCAAGGAGCCAATCGTTATTCCAACATATATCTCAAGTCGAAGTATCATCAACTTAGTTTTAGAGAATGTGACATACTGAAAAAAGCCTTCAGAACTCGGTATGGTCACTATGAATTCCTAGTTATATCCTTCGGACTAACAAATGCTCTTGTGGCTTTCATGAACATGATGAACGGAGTTTTTAAGCAATATCTAGACATGTTCGTCATTGTGTTCATTGATTACATTATGATATACTCAAAATTGAGGAATAACATGCTAACCATCTGAGGATAGTGCTACAAACGCTCAGAGACCGTCAGTTGTTCACTAAATTCAGCAAATGTGAATTCTGGTTGAAGTATGTGGCTTTCCTTGGTCACGTGGTCTCTGGTGAGCATATTAAGATATATCCTTAAAAGATGGAAGCAATGAAAGACTGGCCAAGATCTACTTCCCCAACCGACATCAGAAGCTTTCTTGGTCTAGCTGGTTATTACCGATGTTTTGTGGAAGGATTTTCCTCTATCAAATCTCCCATAACCAAGTTAACTCAGAAAAAGGTGAAGTTTCACTGGTCATATACTTGTGAGAAGAGTTTCCAGGTGTTAAAGAATCGACTCACCACCGCTTAAGTTTTAACCTTGCCCAAAGGAACAGATGGTTTCGTAGTATATTGTGACACATCCAGAGTGGGACTCGGTTTCGTTCTGATGTAGCAGGTTAAGGTGATAGCTTACGCCTCCAGACAGCTCAAGGATCATGAAAAAAACTATCTGAATCATGACCTTGAGTTTGCAGTAGTGGTGTTTGCGTTGAAAATATGGAGGCATTACCTTTATGGAGAACACGTGGATATTTTCACCGATCAGAAGAGCATTCAGTATGTGTTCAGTCAGAAAGACTTGAATCTTCATCAGAGAAGGTGGTTGGAGCTATTGAAGGATTACGACACGAGTGTCCTATACCACACGGGTAAGGACAATGTGGTGGATGATTCCCTAAGTAGGATGTCCATGTGGAGCGTTGCTCATGTTGAAGTGGCCAGAAAAGAAGTGCAAAAAGATATTCATAGGTTAGCTCGGTTGGGAGTGTAGTTTGTCGATTCAACCAAGGATGGAGTAGTAATGCAAAGAGGGTCAGATTCCTCGTTAGTTGTTGAAGTTAAACCAAGGTAGGATGAAGATTCCATACTGTTTAAGCTGAAAGAAGCAGTTCTCAGAAAAGAAGTGGAGGCTTTCTCCAAGAGGGGAGATGGTGTGCTCCGTTACCAAGGCATACTATGTGTACTGGATATAGATGACTTGAGACAACAAATACTGGAGGAAGCACACAGTTCCAAATATTCTATCCACCCCGGTGCCACTAAGATGTACAATGATCTACGGGATATCTTCTTGTGGAACAGCATGAAAAGAGATATAGCAGTATTTGTGGCTAAGTGCCCGAACTGCTAGCAGGTTAAGGTGGAACATCAGAGACCTGGGTGTATGACTCAGGATATCAGCATACCCCCGTGGAAGTAGGAAGAAGTGAATATGGACTTCATTACAGGTCTAACTCGTACTCATCGGCAGCATGATTCACTTAGGGTGATGGTTGATCGGATGACCAAGTCGGCACATTAAACTCACACTTAGCAGATTAAACTAGAAATTTTTGCCTCATAATGACCGAGACAACGAGTCATTGTCAGAACAAATGACCTATTGTTTGGGTCATGGTTAGCCTTTCCATGTTCCTTGGGAACCAATGGGACATGGAACTGTCACGCCCCGAGACTACACCCTGGACGTAACACGATACTTGAAGTCACAAGTTACCCCAAGTCGACCCTTGATCTATCATACACCGGTATTCTCAGTAAACATGCACAGTGGAACTTGAAAACAATATCATAAAGCATTCACAAAAGACAAGTATGAAAAAAAATAGATCAAAATATTTTAATAATACTGATAAATCTAAAAATCATGTCTGTCTAAAAGCCATCTAACTGAGGAGTTGCTGGGACAATCCCCCAGCTAACTCTAAGTCTAACTGAATCTAATAAATAATCAAAGGAAAGAAATAATGCCCTTTGATGCTGAGGACTCACACTTCAACTGCTTAGATAGAGAATCTGAACTGCGGCGTCTAGTGGTGCTAAGTCTGAGAACCTACAGCTGTATCATGAAACGATATAACACAAAAGTATGCATCAGTACTTTGAATGAACTGAGTAAGTGGGAGAAACATAACTGAATATAAAGTCTAAACTGAAATGACACGCAATGACCAACAGTTAAGATTAACTGACCTACTTATGTAATCTTAAATGGTCAAGATGACCCTGTTGGATGATCAATGACATGCCCTAAGTCTGAAACACTGAGTTTGAGATACTGTAGTGAACTGATCTAAACTAATAGGGCTGAAATTGAACTGAGATTCTTATTCTGAAACTGAACGGGATTGATTAGTGGGAGAGTTTGTAACCGACATAAAACCACGAGAGCTAGACGTGGAGTTTGATGTATACACCCCACCGGTAGGACCCAATATACCTTCCAAGGTATAAAGGCATGAACTGGGTGATCAAAAAAGTCTGGGTTCAATCAGGCCAACAATCTATAACTGTAACTGTAACCTACGCTCGCAATGTAGTTCTAGGAATCTGGGTGCGTTGGAACCCCGATCTGCCCAGTGCTAAGTCCTACTACTACTGGAAAACATATTCTGAAATACTAGGCTGATAGCTCGAAACTGGGGTCAAAGACTAGTCAGGGACGTATAACTAAAAGTACCCTGAGAGTCTTATCGGACCAGATTCAGAAATTGGGTTCTAGACTGGTCAGAGTTGCTCATACAGAAGCGTCATAACCGTCTAAGAACAAATTGAAATCTGAACTGAGGTCCTGGGGAAAGTCAGATCCATATATTTGAAATGTCATGACTTCCTAGTGGACCACTAACGGAATTCTGATTCTAATTCTTCTATCTGGGAGGTACTACTAATACCTCGAGAATTTCTATAGTCAAACTGATTAGTTGACAATTTTA
Source organism: Datura stramonium (assembly GCA_018107945.1). Lineage (NCBI taxonomy): Eukaryota > Viridiplantae > Streptophyta > Magnoliopsida > Solanales > Solanaceae > Datura > Datura stramonium. The sequence continues at coordinate 184,397 of JACEIK010000582.1, read as the reverse complement.
GCATAGTTTTGAAGGGATTCTATATTCTAAGTAAACTGAACTATAAATAAACTAATAGAGAATTCGACTCACTCCAACAACATGGGAACTCCGTAATATAGAAACAACTCAAGAATTCAAGAAAACAAATTTATAAAGTCTAGAATTATTCTTATTAATGGAATATCTGCTCGTTTCATATATAAAAGAGTTTCAAGGAACATTAAGCCCAAACATGCTTAATTCACTAGAGGGAGATTTTAATGAAAAAATCAACTTCATATAAGAATGCAGGGCTTCAATTCACTTTTGTAAGAATCTCGATAATTTAAGTAAGAACTAATGGAATTCATATCAATAATNCGATAATTTAAGTAAGAACTAATGGAATTCATATCAATAATAAATGAGAATATCATTCTATTAGAGATTGACGAATAATAACATGTAATTTTTTCATATTCGAAAAACTCAGGGCTAAAACTTATTAGGAAGTTATGGAAGAATTTTGGGGGACACAAGAGAAGAATAGTTTCCCTTCTTGAATACCCACATACGAAATGAAGAAGCTTGGAGAAATTGCTGAAGAATTGAAGAAAGATATGCCCTAGCTGATGCTCTGAACTGTTGTGAAAGGAACTCTACGTTCTTATTCGTGAAAGTTTGAGTGGGGAATGAGGAAAAGAGCCTGTTACCCCCACTAAAACTCCCAAAATAAATGCTAAAATGACGTAGTTTAAAGCTTGGGAGGGTAGGAAATTACTAAATAGCCCTTAGGAAATCGCTGGGAAAAACTGCCAGGTGACCCTAACGGATGACCTAATGGGTCATGGTGTCTGACCACGAGTCATGGTCACACCCATCAGGTACACTGGTTAAAAATTAACTGGGGTGGTAATAGGGAACATAACTCGTTGCCCCCATTCATCAAGTACACTGCAAACTTCTCAATTTTCTAGATTCTGGCCTTAAAATGAGTGACTCAATGAGTCATGGGACCTAACCACGACTCGTGAGGTCGCACGTTGGGAACACTGACTTTTTCTTAGGCATCTTTCTCATGGTTGACCGAACGAGTCGTTGGGTAGGTCCTTCTGCAACATTTCTGTAGTCTTCCAAATTTTCTTATTTGAGTCCCGGATATTAATTTTGAGCTTCTGGGGTGTTACAATATCTCCCCCTTGGAAAAATTCGTCCTCGAATGTTAGAAAACTCATAGGAACTAGAAAAATAACAATCCAAATCTCCAATTACTACTAAGTTTAAAACTACCGAAATGACTACCTCAATTTCATAATACTTAACTGAACTGAATTTGTTTTTCATATATGTACATCCAAAGTCAAAAAGAAAACTCATACATATGAACTGAATTCAATCAGCTAGTTTAGGTCTTAAAGAAAAATTCACATTTCAAGCTACAATAGAGTCTGTAGAGAACAAGTGCGGGTATTTGGTCATCATGTCTTCCTCGGCCTCCCACGTAGCTCCTTCCACTTGCTGATTTCTCCATAGGACCTTGACTGAAGCTATTTCCTTATTCCTCAATTTACAAACCTAACGGTCAAGGATCTGGACTGGTACCTCCTCATATGTGAGACTATCCTTGATTCCCACATTGTCCAATGACACCACAGAGGTTGGATCTCCAATGCACTTCTTCAAAAGTGACACAGGGAAAATTGGGTGCACAACTGCTAGTTCTGAAGGAAACTCTAGCTCATAGGCCACATTGTCGATGCACCACAAAATTCTATAAGGTCCCACATACCTTGGACTGAGTTTCCCCTTCTTTCCAAACCTCATCACCCCTTTCATGGGCGAAATTTTTAGGTATACCCAGTCATCAACTGTAAACTCTAATTATCTCATCCGCACATCGGCATATGATTTCTGATGGTTTTGAGCCGTTTTCAACCTTTCATGGAAGAGCTGAACTTTCTGCATTCCCTCATGAATCGAGTCTAGCCCTATCAAGGTGGCTTCACCAACTTCAAACCATGATATAGGAGATCTACACCTTCTACCATACAATGACTCAAATGGGGCCATCTGGGTTCTAGAATGGTAGTTGTTGTTGTACACAAACTCAATTAGAGGCATATGGTCATCCCAATTACCCTTAAAATCGATCGCGCACGCTCTTAGCATATCTTTTAGAGTATGAATAGTCTGCTCAGCTTGCCCATCTATGTGCGGGTGAAAAGATATACTGAGCTTGACCTGAGTGCCATGTCCCTTCGAGAAAGACTTCCAAAAATGGGAGGAGATTTGGGTACCCCCTGTCTGAAATAATGGCCAATGGTACCCCATGAAGTCTAAACAGCTCCCAAATATAAAGTTTAACATAGTCCTCAGCTGAATCTATGGTTTTGACTGGGAGGAAATGTGTTGACTTAGTCATCCGGTCTATTACTACCCAGATTGAGTCATGATGCCGACGAGTCTGAGGTAGACTCGTAATGAAGTCGATGTTTACTTCTTCCCACTTCCATGTTGATATGCTGATATCCTGGGTCATACCTCCTAGTATCTGGTGTTCTACCTTGACTTGTTGGCAGATCTGGCACTTAGCTACAAATTTGGCAATGTCTCGTTTCATGTCGTTCCACTAGTAAATATCCTGCAAATCTCGGTACATTTTGGTACCACCAGGGTGAATGGTGTATCTCCAGCTGTGTGCCTCAGCCAGTATTTGCTGTCTCAACTCACCCACATCCGATACTCACAACCTGCCCTGGTAATGAAGCACCCCATCTCCCCCTTGGGAGAAAGCCTCAACCTCCTTTCTAAGTACTGCTTCTTTAAGTTTAAGTAGAAATGGATCTTCATCTTTTCTGGACTTAACTTCAACTACCAAAGATGAATCCGATCCACTTTGCATTACCACGCCACCTTTTGCTGAATCTACCAACTGCACCCCTAACTGGGCTAACCTGTAAACTTCTTTCGCTAGCTCCCTCTTGCCTTCCTCAATGTGAGCTACACTTCCCATAGACCGTCTGCTTAGGGCGTCAGCCACCACATTGACTTTTGGCGGGTGATACAGTGCACTTATGTCATAGTCTTTCAGGAGCTCTAACCACCTTCTCTATCGAAGGTTTAGGTCCTTCTGGCTGAACACGTACTGGAGACTCTTTTGATCTGTAAATACATCTACGTAAGCTCCATATAAGTAATGCCTCCACATTTTTAGTGCAAACACCACCGCTGCCGACTCCAAGTCATGAGTTGGATAATTCTTCTCATGAACTTTAAGCTGTCTGGAGGCGTAGGCTATCACTTTGCCCCGCTGCATCAAGATGCAACCGAGTCCAATTCTAGAAACATCACAATAAACAACCAACCCATCTGTTCCTTCTGGCAGGGTCAAAACTTGAGCGGTAGTGAGTCGAGTCTTCAACTCTAGGAAACTCTTCTCACACTCACCCGACCATTGAAATTTCACCTTCTTCTGGGTTAACTTGGTCAGAGGAGATGATATGGAGAAGAAACCTTCCACAAAATGTCGGTAATATCCTGTTAAGCCCAGGAAACTCCTAATTTCAGTAGGAGAGGTAGGTCCGGGACAATCATTCACTGATGTTGTCTTATGAGGATATATTTGTATCCCCTCACCTGAGACCACATGACCCAAGAAAGTCACAGACTTCAACTAGAATCCACACTTGCTAAACTTGGCGAATAAATGGCGCTCTCTGAGGGTATGTAATGCTAGCCTTAGGTGATTGGCATGCTCTTCATCATTTATGGAGTATACTAGAATGTCTTCGATGAATACAATGATGAACATATCAAGGTACTGCTTGAAGACCCTATTCATCAAATCCATGAAGGCTGTTGGGGCGTTCGTTAACCCAAAAGACATCACCACAAACTCGTAGTGACCATACCGAGTTCTAAATATTGTTTACAGTATGTCACACTCCCTAACTCTTAACTGATGGTACCCTGACCTAAGATCATTCTTGGAGAATAAATTGGCTCTCTGAAGTTGGTCAAACAGATCGTTAATTCTGGGCAGAGGGTACCTGTTCTTAATTGTGACCTTGTTCAGCTGACGGTAATCTATGCACATTCTGAAGGTACCGTCATTTTTATGCACGAATAACACTGAAGCACCCCAGGGAGAGATGTTTCGTCTGATAAAACCCTTATCAAGAAGGTCTTTTAACTGCTCCTTCAGCTCCTTATGCTATACTGGAGCCATTCTGTAAGGAGGGATAGATATGGGCTGAGTGACTGGGAGGAGATCTATTCTGAAGTCTATTTTCTGTTCAGGGGGAACCCCGGGAAGATCTTCGAGATATACATCTGGGAACTCACTTAAAATTGGAATTGACTTAATTGCTGGGGTCTCAGAGTTAGAATCCTTGACCCAAACCAGATGATATAGACATCCTTTGTAAATGAGTTTATGGGCCTTAAGGTAGGAAATAAATCTACCCTTAGGCGTTGAACTGTTGCCCGACCATTCTAACACTAGTTCATTTAGAAACTGAAACTTGACAACTCTAGTTCTGCAGTCAACTGAGGCATAGGATGAGTGTAACCAATCCATGCCGAGAATAAGGTTGAATTCGACCATGTCTAGCTCTATGAGATCAGATGAAATTACTTTGTTCAGGACTGAGACTGGGTAATTTCTATACACCCAGCTGGCTCTAACTGACTCTCCAACTGGGGTGGAGACTGAGAATGGTTCTGAGAGGACCTCTGGACTTATATTGAACTGAACCACTATATACGGAGTTACGAATGAAAGAGTATCTCATCGATCTAAGAGAGCATATACATCTAGATGGAAGAGAGGTAACATACCAGTAACTACGTCAAGTGAGCTTTCCTGATCCTTACGAGAAGATAGAGTGATCTGGGGAATATTTATATGCCCAAGTGATACTCAAATGCACCGGTTTTGCCTTGTTTATCCAACAATGTTAGTACATTCTCATGTAAATTGTAGGGAAGTGTGAATTTATACTAACCAGCATGATTAGCATTGTTTTGCAGGAAAAACATACTTTTTATGGAGCTAAGATGCATGTTGGGAGGAATCATAGATGGACTCGGGAGCAAGCAAGGAAGCAGCTGGAGAAGCAGGAAATAAAGAGGCTCCGCGATGGAGCCGTGACACGCTGCCATCGCGGATGCATTCTGTCCGGGAGATAGAATTTCAAGAATTTCCAGAGAAGGTCCGCGATCAAGCCGTGGCACGTTGGAATTAATTTCCTGGATCTTGACATTCCAGAGAGCCTCCGTGTTTGCACCG
>JACEIK010000582.1:141113-169715 GCA_018107945.1 Datura stramonium | reverse complement strand
AGGTTCTGGGGCCCTCTGCTATTGTTGTTGCTGTTGTTGTTGTGGGCGACTACCACCGCTAGATCTTTGGTGGCCAAAATCTGAATGACCAGTTTTTTCCCGCTTGTTCTTACGTTCCATATCTTTCAGCTTCTCTGCCTCAATCTGCTAGGCATAAACACTTAGGCTAGAGAGGTCCATGTCCTTGATCAACATCGTGGTCCTGCACTCCTTGAGGACTAGATTAGATACTCCATTAACGAACCTCAGCATATGAGCCCTTGGCTCGGATACCATCTCTGCAGCATACATTGATTGTCTGGTAAACTCTAGAACACACTCCTCCACTGTCTGGTTGCCCTGCCGTAGGCTCATAAACTTTTCCATCTTAGCCTCCCTCAGCTCTCGAGGGAAAAACCTATCCAGGAAAGCTGTGTGGAACTTCTCCCACCCATGGTCCTGCTCCCGCTGGCCGCCGCTCCTTCCACTACTCATACCAAAGCTGGGTTATCCCTTTAAGCTGATACGCAGCCAGGTCAGCACTCTCGGAGGAGCTGACACCCATAATATAGGTAATCTTCTTGAACTTATCTATAAATTCTTGGGGGTCCTCCTATACTTTAGATCGTTGAAATGATGGAGGTTTTATACGAGTGAAGTCCCGCACCCTTGCATCTGTTGTAGACCCGATCGGGTTAACCGACACAACCTGCTAATTCACCTGATTGGTCACAGTCTGAGCCAGTAACTTAATGGCCTCTTTGAACTCTGCGGTAGAAATTGAATCATCTTGAGGGGCTGCTGGGGCTGGTGGAGCAGGTCTGTTGGCATTAACGGCCCTTCTTCCATTACCGCGTCTGGGAGGAATCGTTCAGTGAAACGAAATAGAGAACGAAGTAGAAGGAAATTTATGGAATTGAACTTAGGAGCACGATAAAGCATATGAACAAAAGAGAATTTTTCCTAATAACAACTCCTAGCCTCCTCGTCATAAGTGTGGCGCACTTCACACCCATGAAAAGGACTCTACTCGATGCGACTTTTAGACTTTCCGAGGATACTCTAAACCTGACTTTGATACCATGTTTGTCACCCTCTGACACTACACCCTGAATGTAACATGGTACTTGAAGTCACAAGTAACTCCAAGTCAACCCTTGATCTATCATACACTGGTATTCTGAGTAATCATGCACAACGGAACTTTGAAACAATATCATAAAGCATTCACGAAAGATTAGTTTGAAAACATAAAGTTCAAAACATTTGAATAATACTGATAAATATAAAAATCATTTCTGTCTGAAATCCATCTAACTGAGGAGTTGCTGGGACAAGCCCCTAGCTAACTCTAAGTCTAACTGAATCTAACAAATGATTGAAGGAAAGAAATAATGCCCTCGGATGATGAGGACTCACACTTCAACTGTTGAGATGGAGAATATGCACTGCGGCGTCTAACGGTGTTGAGCTTGAGAACCTGCAGCTGTATCATGAAATGATACAGCATAAAAGTATGCGTTAGTACTTTGAATGTACTGAGTAAGTGGGAGAAACATAACTGAATATAAAGTCTAAACTGAAATGACACGCAATGACCAATAGGTAAGCTGAACTGAACTACTGATGTAACCTGAAATAGTCAAGATGACCCTGTCTGATGGTCAAGGATATGCCCTACGTCTGAAACACTAAGTCTTAGATACTGTACTAAATTGAGCTAAACTGATAGGGCTGAAACTGAACTGAGATTCTTATTCTGAAAGTGAACGGGACTGACTAGGGGGAGAGTCCGTAACAGACATATAATCGTATGAGCTAGACATGAAGTCTGATGTATACATCCCATCGGTAGGACCCAATATACCTTTCCAGGGTATAAAGGCATGAACTTGATGATCACGAAAATCTGGGGCCAATCAGGCCAATAATCTGTAACTGTAACCTCTGTTGGCAATGTACTTCTGGGAACCTGGGTGCGCTGGAACCCCAGTCCGCTCGGTGCTAAGTCCTACTTCCATTGGAAAACATATACTAAACTACTAGGCTGATAGCTTGAAATTGGGGTCCAAGACTAGTTAGGGACATATAACTAAAAGTACCCTGAGAGTCTTATCAGACCAGATTCTGAAACTAGGTTCTAGACTAGTCAGATTTGCTCATCTAGAAGCATCGTATCCGTCTAAGTACAAACTAAAATATGAACTGGGGTCTTGGGGCGAGTAAGAGCTATATATTTGAAATGTCATGACTGCCTAGTGGACCACTAACTGAATTCTTCTTCTAATTCTGATTCTGGGAGGTACTACTGACACCTCGAGAGTTTCTATAGTCAAACTAATTAGTTGACACTTTCTGCATAGTTCTGAAGGGATTCTACATTCTATGTAAAGTGAACTATAAAGCAGCTAATAGAGAATTCAACTCATTCCAACAACACGGGAATTATGTAATATAGCAATAACTCAAGAATTCAAGAAAACTAATTTATCAAGTCTAGAATTATTCTTATTAATGGAATATCTGCTCCTTTCATATATAAAAGAGTTTCAAGGAAAATTCAGCCCAAACATGCTTAATTCACTAGAGGGAGATTTTCAAGTTAAAATCATCTTCATACAAGAATGCAGGGCTTCAATTCACTCTTGCAAGAATCTTGATAATTTAAGTAAGAACTGATGGAATTCATATCAATAATAAACGAGAATATCATTATATGAAAGATTGACGAATAAACACATGTAATTTCTTCGTATTCGAAAAACTCAGGGCTAAAACTAATTGGGAAGTTATGGAAGAATTTTTGGGGACACAAGGGAAGAATAGTTTCCCTTATTGAATACCCATATACCTGACGAAGAATCCTGGAGAAATTGCTGAAGAATTAAAGAAGAAAGATCTGCCCGAGCTGATGCTCTAAACTGTTGTGAGAGGAACTCTACGTTCTGCTTCGTGGAAGTTTGAGTGGGAATGAGGAAAAGAGCATGTTACCCCCACTAAAATGCCTGAAATAAATGCTAAAACGACGTAGTTTAAAGCTTTGGAGTGTAGGAAATTACTAAATAGCCTTAAGGAAATCACTTGGAAAAACATCCAGGTGACCCTAGTGGTTTCCTTCCATGACTCTTGGTCACGCCCGTCAGGTACACTGGCTAAAAATTAACTTGGGCTGGTAACAAGGAACATAATGAGTCGTTATTGGGGACCATGACTCTTTGCACCCATTTTTCAAGTACACTGCCAACTTCTCAAGTTTCTGGATTTTGTCCTCACAACGAGTGACTCAATGAGTCGTGCGACCTGACCAAGACTCGGAGGTCGCCCGTTGGGAAAACGTACTTTTTCTTAGGCATCCTTCTCACTGTTGACCTAACGAGTCATTGGGTGGGTCGTTTTGCAATATTTCTGCAGTTTTCAAGATTTTCTAATTTGAGTCCCGGATATTAATTTTGAGCTTCTGGGGTGTTACAAGAATGACCCATTATGAGAAGCAACGAGTCATCCTGTCAATCGTTGTATCCCCAGCTCAAATACCTATTGATACCTTTCTCGGAGCACGAGTCAAACAATGAGTCATCGTTTGATATAATGACTCGTGGTGTGACTCGTTAGCTGGGGCTCCCCAGGTATTTTTCGACCAACTCCTTTAGTGACAACGAGTGGAAAAAATGACCCGTTGTATCACACAAAGAGTCATTGTGTCCACCAATGGTGTCAAGCCCCAAGAATCCTTCAAGATTTCTAGTTCACAAGACGAGTGGTGGAAATGACTTATTTTCCCAACCAACGAGTTGTGGTGTCACCCGTTAGAGGAACTGGCCCAGAGTTTTTTTTAGACCCTACCAGTGGCCACAAGAGGTACCAATGACCCATTGGTTCTTCCAATGAGTCGTGGTCCCCACCCATTGCCATTTCCATTAAGCCAAAAATGCAGTTCCAGGACCAACGACCTGTCCCAACGAGTCGTGGTGTCAACCAACGACTCATTCTGTGACTTGTTGGTCTCCTATCGGGCAGTTATCTGCACATTCTCCTAGGGTTATTTTTGTAAGTTCCCATATTTTTAATCCCTAAACTACTTCGTTTTGGATAATATTCAGGGGTTAAGAGGGGTAGTCGCATATTCCTCTTATTCCTATCTCAACACTCAAACTCTATATGAAGAAACTGATAGACATACTTCTCAGGACAAAGGTTGGGATTTCGATTCCTCCTCAGATTCTATAGATCCTTCCCAAGAAATTCATCACCAGGTATGTGAGAATTTAGCAAGGGAATTGTTCTTCCCTTGTGCCCCAAAATCCATCTTGATTTTCCTATCAGTTCTAGGCCTTGAGTTTTCGAATGTGAATAAATGTGCAACCGTATTCAGTCTATATCATGTGGAATATTATTCATGCTAATTGTTGTTATATTTCCACTATCTTTTGATTATGTTGATACTTTTTCCTGTAAATGGATTCTAGCCCTAGTTTTTGAATGTAGCAAATTAGAGTCATGCATAATTGATTAGTTACTCATATTTGTAGATTCTATCAGCATTGGGATTCCTATATTGTTAATATTATTTGAAGTCTCAGTCAGTTGTATGCTAGTCCAGTTTCAGTCAGAATATTAGCATACTTCAGTATTTTCATAAATGTCAGCCAATTAGTTTGGATATAGTCTTTTCTTGAGGTGTCGGTAATGTCTCCCAGATATTAGTTACAAAATCAATTATAAGTTATCAGATATTAGTTTGTTCTTTAGACGGTTATGACACTTCTAGATAAGCATATTTGATTAGTCTCAGAACCAGCAGCCGTAGTTTTAGTTTGTACTTTAGATGGTTACGATGCTTCTAGATAAGTAGCTCTGGCCAGTCTTAGAACACAAGTTACAGAACCCGGTTTGATAAGACTCTCAGGGTACTTCTAGATAAGTATCCCTCACTTTATATTGGACCTCAATTTCGAGCTCTCAGCTTAGTAATCAGATTAGGACTATCCAGTGGGAGTAAGACTTAGCACCAAGCAGACCCAGGTTCCCATAATTACGTTGCTACTGTAGGTTATTTTATTGGCCCTATGGCTCTCGATTTGTGATCACCCAGTTCATTCCTTTATAGCCTAGAAAGGTATATTGGGTCCTACCGATAGGGCATATACAATGAACTCCAAGCTTAGGTCACGTGGTTATATGTCGGTTATAGACTCTCCCACTTGTCAATACAATTTCAGTTCAACTTAGCTCAGTTCAGTTCAGTTTAACTCAACTCAGTATTTCATATTTAGGACATGTCTATGACCATCAGATAGGGTCATTATTGACCATATTTGTTATATATTAGTTTTTCTGTTTTCAGTATTCTAGTTGGTCATTTCATGTCATTTCATTTCAATCATTATCCTTTCATGCATTATTATATCTCTTGTTGTATCATATCATGATAAAAGTGCAAGTTCTCAGCCGCAACATCGTTAGTAGATTTTTTCAGGCAATATTAGCAACAGCAGTTGGTGAATCCTCATCTTTTGAGGACACTATTTATTTTCAGTAAATTTTGTTTCAGTTAGACTTTAGAGTTAGCTGGGGCTTGTCCCAACAACTCATCATTAGTAGATATCTTTCAGACATAAATTAAGATCATCAGTATTGTATTTTTCTTTCAGATGTATTGGCTCCTGTCAACTCAGTTTTTCTTAAATGATTTTATTGTTTAATGGTTCCGCTTATGATAACTCCGATTACCAGTGTTGTGATAGACCATGGGTTGGCTTGGGGTTACATATGACTCCAAATACTATGTCTCGTCTAGGGTATAGACTCGGGTCGTGACAATTAAACTAACATTAATGATTTGATAATTATCTCTAATTCATAATTATTGTAGGCCCTTCCATTGGAAAAGAGAAAAGAGGTAGAACACAAATGCAAAGTGTACATGGACGGACTAAGCATAAACTTATCGTGCTAAATAAGCGCAACCAACCAATTGGTCCTAATGTAGCAACTGCGTAAGAGTTGAATAGCTTCCTTGGCACATTGGCAAGGAATTCAACCTTTTGTCCTCTCAATGTAAAGAATTGGAAGAAAGAGGACACAAAATATTATATGTGGAAATATATCAATGCTTGTAGTTCTAGCTACCAATTTCTAGTTGAAAATATTTTATATTTTTGTACTAACCCAATTGCACCAATTTGTAGGAGAAATATGAAATTCCTGAAGTCGGACAGAAATGGTCTTTAAGAAAAATTCAAGATGCTTAGAGAACGTATAAGAGTCGATTGAAGAGACTACATTATAACCCCTATCACAGTGATGAAGTTCGAATGGAAAAAAGGCTTAAATATATTTATGAATTTTAATTTAAGGTTCTCCTTCATTTTTGGAACTCCGATGAAGCTCAAGTAAGATATAACTATTGATATACTTTATTATCTTTAAACTGGTGCTTATCCAATCTATAAATATACATTCTATATCTGTTATATTTTTTAACATATGCCTTTTAGAACAGAACAACTGTAGAGCATTTGCTTTCACTGGTAGAAACTTCTTCCACTATTTTTCCATTAAACCGGGTAAGTTCTTAACATAGATATGGAGAATCTACTACAAGTATCAAACTAGGTTGTTCTAACCTCTAGTTGATCTTTGGAATTGCAAGCATGAAAATATAGTAACTAATGATCATTACGTTGAGGTAAACTGTCATGCTTTTTAAGTCTTCTCTTAGTGATGTTTTAAGAATAAAATATGACAATTTATGATACTGCATTATTGATCTTATTCTTTAGTTGTCAGAGTAAGTATATTTTCTGTAAGCTTTTGATTTGTTACCAAACCATCAAGAAGTTTATTGCTGCAACATTCGCGAACCCTTTTATTGTAGACTGTACAGATTGATGTACTGCTCTCATCACTTCTTTCTTATGGTCATTTTGTTTATATAAATGATGATGACATAATATTGAAGAAATTGTCTTGTACTAATACTGAGAATCAAAAAAAGTTGAGGTATCCGCACACAGTTGGCAAAAGAAGTTTGTCTTTAATATGCGAAATTTGATGCTGAATGTTATTTTTAATTAAATATGAAATTGTTTCCATACTCAGGAAGATATTTATGCTTAATTTCATGTAACTAGGAAAAGAAAAAGGAAACTGGTGATGTTCTATCAAGCAAGGACATTTTCATGGCCACACGATCAAGGAAATATAATCGAGTATACAAGGAATCATATGAAGATATAATTCGCAAAATTGTATGACATATTCTAATTTAAAGTTTGTCGAGATCATTTTTTTTTCTCTTGATTATTGACTATGTTATATTAACTTGAATTATCTTGTCTTGAATTTTATTTGTAGGCTTAAATGGAGAGAATACAAACTCAACAAAGTGAAGATGGTCATCAGTCAATTGATCCATTTGCATTAGTCATGGGACCTGAGCATCCAGGTTGTGTAAGATTGTATAGATGTGGAGTTACCAAGACAGTCTCGAAAGAGAAAGTGGGAGATCCTTCATCCTCTATGGATGATTTGATGCAACAAAAAATTGAGGAAATAGAAGAATGGGTGAAACAAAGAATGCTGGAAAAAATTGAGGAACAAAAGGAAACTATGCATCAAGAAATTGTAACTAACATCATCGCACAACTCCAACGCCTGAACCCTAAATTACGACTTGACCCAGCATGCTGGCATTATTTGCTCGTTCCTCTTCTGAAGATCAGTACTATTACCACTACTTCTTCTTTCTCCTCCTCCTCCTCTTCTTCTTCTTCTACTTCTTCTTCTTCATAGTAGACCCATTGATGCCACCTTTTTTATCACGGGCTTCATTCTGTTTTTTGCATTTTCTTTTTTGGAGTCATATGCCTATTTACTGATTTCTACTACCTTTTATTTTCACGGGCTTCATTCTGGTTCTTGCATTTTCTTGTTTGGAGTCATATGCCTGCTTATTTATTATTTTTTTCTGAAATTAGAAGATTCCTCATTGCATGAAATAGATTCTTTCTTGATTTTTTAAATAGTAAAATGTGGATGTAATGTTAGTTTTTGAATAAATAAATGACTGTGTAATATTTGAGTTTACAAATTTGTTAAGCTTTTGAGATGCTGGAGTTTGTTAAAGAAGGTAAAATGGGGATACGAGCCTACCAAACCTCAAGTAAATTCTACTGAAACATTCCAATTTCTGGTATCCATGTTTATGTCAGACTGTGAGTTTTTATGTCACTATAATTGGGGCTATTCTAGTACTCTTGGCTTTGTGGAAAAGAAGAGAAACTTTAATAGTTTCTATTATAATCTTTCCCTTATATATCAATTTTGACTGTATTATGAAATTCTAGAATATATTGGGATATTATGTTGAATTTTTTATGGCCCGAGTATGTCCTCAATCATTGTATGTCATAAACATCCTGCAATTTAGACTAGTAAAAGTGGTGTTTAGATTGCTACAACCTTCTTTGTTTCTTACTTGTGGTAACTGGAAGGGATATTAGAAAATTTTCTATTAAAGTTGGTTACTTAATATCATTCGTACTCCTCACTACTAAAAAAACATGTGTTCCTTGACCGACTCAGTAGATCGAGTAATTCTGCCCAAGTAGGTCAATTTTTTATATTGAGTCGGACTATTTTTTTTACCATTCAAGACTTTTCATGACCCAACCTATTCAATCGATTTTTTCACTAAAAAATAATGTTATTTCTTGTAGTACTTTTCTTCTATAATCGATCCACTCTCTGTCACGAGCGTCAGTGTCATACCTAAAAACTCAATCACAAATCCAATTATTTGACATGTAATTTACATATAATAATAATGATAATAATAATAATAATNATTTTATGCACTAAAGAGTCTCCTATTAGTTGTACTTACACAAAACTATATACTATCAAGCGGAAATTCAACTATAGAGATAAATTCTTGAAAGATTCCATATCTCGAGTAGTGATGAGTACGAATGATATCTTAATGTGTGCTGAAATATATCTACCTGTATAACTTCAGATGGTATGAATTTTGCTTAATAATGCCTTATTCTCTGTCAATGTAATGATTTCTGGGCTCTACTTTTACCACAGGGGACTAATTTAATTTTAGGTTAAATAACCTATGATATATGCTTTGGAATCTGTTACTACACCTGTTTAAATTTGTCCTTGAAATTCCAAATCTAGGCAATGACACTTAGTGTATAGACTAAATAAAGGTCTGTTTACGCCACCATTTAGTTATTCATATATGATCAATAGTGCACTTTGTTTGTATTGATTAGGACTTCTCATTTGGTTTAATAAGATAATTATCGTGTCTATAAAAATTTAAAAACGTGTGGAAATATGCTCAGTGGTCTATTTGGATAGTATATTTGCACAATCATATTGTAAAAGATTAATGACATCATTTATTATTTTGTTGTAGGAGGAGAAAATGAAGAAAGGCAAAAAGAAAACATTGAAGATCTTACTTAGAAGATTTTGGATGGTTGTTGAAACTTGTTCTAATTTTGGATGATTGTTGAAACGTGTTCTAATTTTGGGTGGTTTTTGATGGTTGTTGAAACATGTTCTAGGGATTTTTTGATATAGACAACAACATTTTGATATCGACTGCAATATTTTTTCGATATTATAAATTACTACGGCTAGATTTTTTTGGACATATAATTTGAAATATATATGAATGTTGAATGTTGATGAATAGTTTCAGCTTGTGATTCATATTAGTTATAGTGTATTATAGTAAATTAGTATATATTTAATTACAATATAAGAGTACATATATAATTATCGTGTAGCAATAGCTACTCAGAACCGTTGCTATATAATTTAAATAAACCAAATATACTATTGCAATAGATTTTAAAATCATTATGTTAGGTAATTTTAACTGTTGCAATAGAGTTTTTATATGTTATTGCTTGTCCACAAAACCGTAGAACTAGTAACAAAATTATCGTACTAGTATAAAGTTAAGTGTGGTAATATATTGTCTAACCCTTGCATAAATCCCTATGGAAAAAGTTTTTTTCCATTGCAATTGATGTCGAATAATTGTTGTGGTGGAGATAGGAATAACCATTGCAATAGACCTTGCTATAGCTATTGTTATGACAACAGTTGCAAGAACCAACCCAGTAGCTCGATTGCCACACGATCTGGTGAAACGGTTTCGTAACCGTTGTAATACATTTATAGCTACAGTTTTTGGTCTACTACAACAGCTTTAGTGGTGTTACCATAGGTTCAATTTCCAGTAGTATTTCATGATACAGGTCCTAGCTATCAGGCTCTACTTCGCTGTTAGCCAATTCTCACAACTTAGTCCAGTTGTCTCATTGGTGAGTCCTCATCCTTCGACGAACTTCTGTTTGTTGAGTTGTTTACTTTTAGTTTTCAAAGTTTTAGTGAGCTAGTTGGGGATGTTTTCCCATCAGCTCATCAGTTATGTTAGAGGATTTTCAGACAATGTATAGAAAATCAGCTTGTCAGTATTAACTCTATTTGGTTTATGTATGTTCAGACTTTTATTTAAACAAGGTATGTAAGGGGCTCTTGTTCTCTTGATTTTCAAGCACGAATTCATTTCAAGGATTAATTCGGTATTCCCCTATACTTAAGCTTATGTAATAGAATAATATGGTTCTGCCCATCTTTTAGAATTACTTGGTCTTAAGTTATGGATTGCTATAGAGTTGGAACTTGTGAATGTAAAGTGAAAAAGGCATTTGTCTTCAATTATGATCGTAGCTATAAATTGAGTCTAAAGTCCCCTCAGTGTGGGAACTGTGACCTGGTCCTTTACATTATGTTATGTATGTGTGGAATCATTGGTGTTTTACATTGTGGTTGCTATGAAAATCGGTAAACATGGCAAGACGACTACGCGCGGACAAACCTAAAATTTTGATGTCGGTTTTAAGTCAATAAGGCCTAATAATTGTAACAAAATGGAATTCCTTTACAATAGCTGCCTACCCTTTTATTACATGTTTTAAGGTACCTAGGGCCCTGAGAAGCTCCCCCGATCCCTCTCCCTTAAGCTGAGTGACTAATTAATGTGTTTCTTAACTAACCGATATGTTAAACTTGGAAAATAAAGCTCAAATATGTAAACTATCAATATGTATATGGAACCTTCATTATGGGATGTTTATACACAGTACCGTAATATTAGCAGGTTATACATAAGTAAGAATATATTTACACAATTTTGCTTATGCTCAAGTTACATGCTAAGACAACAAGAATTAATTTTCGAATGTCACTGTAAGTTCACTAGAACTCTTGTGCTATCTAAACCTTCTGAGAGTCACCAAGGCATTAAGTATAATAAGTGATCTAAATACGTGATGTGGTAAAATGATAAGTACTATGTGATGACCTTTTATGAATCAATTAGAGTTGAACGTCTATAAAACAGTAAGTTAAGTTAAAGAGAAGCTCTCTATTATGCCCCTAAACAATTATGTTAAGTTAATTATCTTAAGGATTGAATAGTCATCCATGTTGTAAAAAAGGTTAATCTTATAAACTTCAAAGCTTCTTATAATGATGTTACGCTTTCTTAAATTGCTAATTTAGTTGACGAGGTTGTGTAAGTTATCTTAATCTTATCTGACTTACATGTATAGGTCTTTATTTTACTATAAGGCAGTATTGAGAAAATTGCTTGCAAATATTTAAGCTAAAGATCTCCTGATCTCAGATTTGTGAGCTATGTCTTCACGTTCATAAGATACGTTGAAACGGGTGATGCTAATGTAAGAGTTTCAAGTAATAATATTCCAAGAACCTTGCTAACGACTTGCTCAAGTATTTTAATTTTGAAAAAAATCTAAGAGTGCAGGTATTTATAAGTCCCTTAAGCGAGAAGTCTTAATGTATATAGTTCTCATGTTATAGCACACAGTTATACCCAAGTCACACATCATTAAATTCAACTCTTGTCAAGTTATTATTTAAGTTTCTTAAGTCTAGGAAAATGTCCTTCTCATGTATACATGGTCCCAATGTATACACAATGTGTAAATGCAAGGTTTCTAGCAATTAATTAAGTTAAGAACTCATATTAGATACTTTGTGTGAAAGACTTAGATACCTGTACAACTTTACCCTCTAAAATATGACAACTTATGCATTCAGCTAAAAGCTCTACTAGGTCTAGTCAGCATTTAGTGGTTCTGTAACACCCCGAAAGTCCTTGAGATCAGAACCTAGAGTTAGATGAAGCTCAGTAGAAAAGTAAACAAAAACTTGCCTCAGAACGAGTCAGAGAACGACTCGTTAGGATACCTAACGGATCGTGCTCTAACCCGTGAGGAACTATAAGGAAGCGATGGAAAGCCTAGTGGCCACGGACGACTTGACGAGTCCTCTTGCCTAACAACGACTTGTTTGGTTGGTCGTTGGGTGGAGCACAGGGTCCCCGGGTTAAGTCTTATGTAGTGTGGTTAACGGAAGGAGGTGACGAGTCGTTAGGTGTGGCAATGACTCGTCATGTCAGTCGTTGGATGGTGAACTAGTTGAGAAGTCAATGTACTTGATGAGTGGGTCTAACGAGTCGTTAGGGCTAGTAACAACTCATCATGTTGGTCGTGGATTGAAGAATGGAATCTGTACAAATTATCCAGTGTACTTAATGTCTTGACCTCACGAGTCGTTACCCGACCCCATGACTCGTGGGATGCCTCGTGGGGTCTGATAGAGTAAATTTTCCTGCGTTTATCCAGGGGCATTTTCGTAAACTGTTGTGCTTTTAACTCCTAAACTACGTTGTTTTGATTATTATATGGGATGTTTTTAAAGGAATATCAAGCCTAAACCCATATTCTTCATGAATCAACTTCCCCGAACCTTCTTTCTCTCTTTCCCAAGACTCAAGGGATTTCAAGGGATTTTTCCAAAGGCTTCAAGGTCAAGTACAAGCGGGGAATTCTTCGAAGCAGGTATGCGGGTGTTTTCAACAAGGATAATATTACATTCTTGTACCCCAAAATATTTTTATCAAAAAGCCCAATTTCAATTGATCTAGAAGAGCATGACCTAGGGTTTTTAAATTAATGATGAATTCTTCTATAAACCTCTAAATTCTATGATCTCTTGTGATTATGAGTTAAGTATGATGTAAAATAATCGAGTCACCTTGAATTTTGTGATGGGTGATTAAAAATGTGGAGTTATAGTATGTTCTTCATGAATGACGTGAACTTTGAATAAGGCTTTATCACTATTCACTCAATTATTGCAAATTTCCTGAATCCATGTTTGATATGTGAAGATTGTATGATTATCCTTGAGAATTTGAGTATGCCATTGATAGATGTGATGAGAATAAATTAGAGATCATGAGCTTGAGTAATTGAAAGTAAAATATGTATGACTCTTATGTTCTCGATGGAATTAATTGGGTATGGGTAATTCTATGATAATGGCCTAACTAATGCATCCTTCTCATAAATTGGAGTGAATCTTTAAATGGGTCTTATGAAATGAAGATGTACACTTCTCACATGATCTTTTTGTATATGTATGAAATATGAATAAGCACTTGGCTTCCCATATATCTAGATTATATGAAGCAATGTATGTATGATAAAGTATGAATTGGATCTACGGATCATGAATGTCTCTATGATACATGTTGAATAATATGAAATCGAAATTTAATGTTGTGAAAGTAGTATGCATGATGTCAATCGAAAGATGCTCACTAATGTAAGAACTATGAAGAAATACAAGTATGGCTCCATGATGAGATGAATTATGATGATAAAGCATGAGAATGATAATTCCAGAATGTTGGGCTTGTTGTTAGTAGAAAGTAGCTCCGATCCTTCCGAAATGAATGATGTATAAAGAAGGAGAGCATGTTCATGTTTTGACTAGTTGAAGTAGCATAGACTAGACATATAACGTCAGACCAGTACCTCTTAAATTCTAGTTAGCCAGGAACTCTCCATAGTTGAGATTGATTCCCTAGCATAGTCGGGATCCTCCATAGTAGAGAGAGACTCCCTAGCACAGTCGGGATCCTCCATAGAAAAGAGTGATTCCCTAGCACAGTCGGGATCCTCCATAGTAGAGAGAGACTCCCTAGCACAGTCGGGATCCTCCATAGTAGAGAGTGATTCCCTAGTATAGTCGGGATCCTCTATAGTAGAGAGAGACTCCCTAGCATAGTCGGGATCCTCTATAGTAGAGAGTAATTCCCTAGTTAAGTCGGGTTCCTCCATAGAGGAGAGTGATACCTTAGTTCAGTTGGAACTCCCCATAGTAGAGTATGACCCCTTAATGACGATATCAACATAACTCAGTTTTGTATGACCCAACTTTCAGATTATAACGGTCTTAATAAAATGATAATCAGTTTCACTTATCAGTAGTGATTCAGTACAGTGTGTGATGCTAGATTCAGATTCCGCTCTATTTAACTGTTCAGAACTTGACCCTTATGCATGAGTTCGAAGATGTTGTATAAAATACGATTAAAAAGAAAATTTTCATATATATATATGTGTGTGTGTGTGTGTATGTGAATCATTAGAGAGTAGTGGCATGTTGAATCAATTATGTGGATGTATTTGATTAAATCCTTATCGTATATTTGTTTATTTAATTGTTTATGTTATCCCGCATGCTCAGTACATTCAAAATACTGACCGCACGCCTTTTGTGCTATATCATTTCATGATATAGATTCAGGTTTCCAAACTCAGCCTCATGGTTAGATGCGCTTCATCTCTACTCAGTATCTATTGAGGAGTCCTCATCTTCTGAGGATGTAATTGATGCTCATATAATCTTTATGTTTCATTTTTCAGAACTTAGGAGTTAGCTGGGGGCTTTTCCCGCAACTCGTCAGTTTAGTAGAAGACTTTCAGACTTGTTTAGATAGATTCAGTGTTGTATCTAAGTGTTATTAAATTTCCCTTATGATTTTTAATAGATTCTTGTTATTTACTTCCGCTTATTCATGTTGTTAGTCGTTTCTCATGTTAAGTGTATGCTTTGATTATTCCATGGGTAGACTTGGAGCCTTTTGGGGTTCCTTGTCCCATGTTACGGCCAGGGTGTGAACTCGGGTCATGACAAACTTGGTATCAGAGCAAAGGTTTAGACTGTCCCGGGGTGTATGAAAGCCGCATTAAGTAGAGTCTTCTTCATGGGTGTGAATCACGCCACACTTATGACAAGGAGACTACAAGACATTTTAGGAATGTTCCCTTTCTTCATGATTCCTATCGTGCTTAGAGTATGAAGCTCTGAACAGTTCTTTCCCCTGAATCGTTCTTTATGCGCTCGCAAATAATGCCTCCTAGACGAGCAAATGGAAGGAGAAATGGTAATGAACGCCACCAGGAACCACCAGCCCCAGCAAACCCGAGGGACGACCATGTTACCCATGTTGAGTTCTGAGCAACTCTTAATATGCCAGCACAGGCTGTAACCGCGTAGGTTAATTAGCAAGAAATGGCTCGTATTCCGTAGAATGGAAATGTAGCGGCGACAAGGGTGAGAGATTTTCTCCGAATGAACCCAATCGAGTTCTTGGGGTCAAAGGTAGAAGAGGACATGTATGAGTTCTTGGAATAGATTCAGAAGATCACTCACATCATAGGGGTGACAGGAAATGAGAGCACAAACTTAGCCTCTTACCAGCTAAAGGGAGTTGCTTATATATGGTTTTGTAAGTGGAGGGACAATCGAGGGGTTGGAGCAGGCCCCATGAGTTGGGAGAAATTTAAGATTGGTTCCTAGACATGTTTTTCCCTAGGGAGTTGAGAGAGGCTAAGGCAGCGGAGTTCATCAACCTGAAATAGAATGACATGATAGTACAAGAGTACGCATTTGAATTTACATGGTTATCCAAGTATGCCGTAGAGATGGTAGTGGACCAGAGGGCTCGAGTGAGCAGGTTCATGAATGGAGTGTTAGACTCTTTTGTTAAAGAATGCACGACTGTTATGTCGCATAGGACATAGACTTTTCAACCTTGGTGATATTAGTGCAACAAATGGAGGAGGAGCAGGTGAAGGAAAAGGAGAAAGAGGAAAAGAGGGCCAGGATAGGAGATTTAGAGTTCTCTTTGCTAAGGACGAGTTGTGGACACCACTCACTTTCTCAGCAGAAGTCGGCATCCCCAGCATTTTCAACAGTCAGTGCTCCGTACAGACCTAGAATAAGGGGGATCACGTATCTAATGTGTGCCAACTGTGGGAAACACCACTTGAGAGAGTGTATACAGGGATCAGATGTTTTCTTCAAGTTTGGCCAGTCAGGCCATAAGCACCGAGATTGCATAGCGGCAAAGCGAGGTGAGAGTAGGTCCTTGGACATTTCTTCAGTGGCCCCCATAGCCTGCCCATTTCAGCAGGGTGTAGTAACTAGCCCAAATGGCAGACGTCATCAAAATCGTTCCTATGCAAGAACAACACACCAAGGTAAAGGCAAGTCGCCAGTAGTGGCCACAAGTATGTTGTGAAGCTTGTATTACCCCTTATATCATGTCTGCCCAGTATTGAATAAGAAGCCCTGCTGTAATTGCAAGAAGAGATTATCGATGGGTAATATGAATAGCTGTTACTGTAAGGCTTGTAGTGAAGTTTAGTTGTGGAAGAGAAACTAGGAGTTGGTAAATTGGCCTGACCTTAAGGAAGATTCAGGAGCCTTAGAACGATGACTTTAAGCTAAGGGGGAGATAGTGAGTATGTGTAGTAAGTCGAACCTTGAGAATACTCATAAAGAAGTTTTAGCCTTAGCAGTTATAGTATGTCGATCTTTTCAAGGTTTAGAAAATTTCCCTTGTGTTTTAGTTGAAGTTAAAATGGTGTCTATCCCTATGTGCAGATTCCCGAGGTTTAAAGGTAACCACTTCAGATAGTCATACCAGTCTTTCTCTATAAGTTCTTTATGCTCATTTTGTGTTATGGCTTACTTATGTGTGTTAATTTATGTTTCCCAGTGTGGTTAGCTCAAACTAAGTCTTTAGAAGTTGTTTATTAACTCAGTAGAGTCGGATTATCTCATGTATATGCTCAGTTTTAGATGTCGGGATTAACTCGTGCTCATGAATTCCCTACTCTCGTTAGATTAGATATTGTGAATGTTAGCTTAGTATGAAGAAACGATTCAAGAGCGAAGGATCCGTCCATATCAGTTTTGTTCCAGATAAAAGGGGGGAAGAATTCTTTTCGGTGTTCTATCTAGTTCTATGTTTGTTTCATGTTCTTCGGTTTCCCTTGTGCCATGGTATACATGTTAGATGTGGATGTTCAATTTTGGTGTGTAAGGTTGGTCCAGAGTCAAATGCACCATTGGTGTTAGCTGTGATTGATTATTTTTTTTTGGGTTTCGGTCTCGTTCGTATCTTTTCAGTATGTTCAGCCAACATTCGAGGACGAATGTTCCCAAGGAGGAGATATTGTCCCTAAAGTCCTTGAGATCAGACCCCGGAGTTAGATGAAGCTCAATAGAAAAGTCAGCAGAAACTTGCCTGAGAACGAGTCAGAGAACGACTCGTTAGGAGATCTATGGATTATGCTCTAACCCCTGAGGAACTGTAAGGAAGGGATGGCAAGCCCAGTAGCCATAGACAACATGACGAGTCATCTTGCCTGACAATGACTCGTTTGGTTGGTCGTTGGGTGAATCACAGGGTCCTCGGGTTAAGTCTTAAGAAGTGTGGTTAACGGAAGGAGGTGACGAGTCATTAGGTGTGGCAATGACTCGTCATGTCAGTCGTTGGTTGTTGAACTAGTTGAGAAGTCAGTGTACTTGACGAGTGGGTCTAATGAGTTGTTGGGACTAGTAACGACTCGTCATGTTGGTCGTGGATTGAAGAATGGAATCTGTGTAAATTATCCAGTGTAATTTATAGCTTGACCTCACGAGTCGTTACTCGACCCCACAACTCGTGGGGTGCCTCGTGGGGTATGGCAGAGTAAATTTTCCTACGTTTATCCAGGAGCATTTGCGTAAACTCCTATGCTTTTAACTCCTAAACTACGTCGTTTTTACTATTATATGGGTCATTTTTAAAGGGATATCAAGCCAAAACCCTTATTCTTCATGAAAAAACTTCCCCAAACCTTCTTCCTCTCTTTCCCAAGTCTCATGGTATTTCAAGGGATTTTCCAAAGGCTTCAAGGTCAAGTGCAAGGGGGGAATTCTTCGAAGTAGGTATGCGGGTGTTTTCAACAAGGATAATCTTCCATCCTTGTTCTCCAAAATGATTTTATCAAAAAGCCCAGTTTCAATTAATCTAGAAGAGCATGACTTAGGGTTTTTAAATTGATGATGAATTCTTCTATAAACCTCTAAATTCTAAGATCTCTTGTGATTATGAGTTAAGTATGACGTAAAAATAATTGGGTCACCTTGAATTATGTGTTGGGTGGTTAAAAATGTGGACTTATAGTATGTTCTTCATGAATGACCGTAACTTTGAATAAGGCTTTATCACTGTTCACTCAATATCGCAAAATTCTTACATCCATGTTTGATATGTGAAGATTGTATGATTATCCCCGTGAATTTGACTATGCCATTGATAGATGTGATGAGAATAAATTAGAGTTCATGAGTTTTAATAATTGAAAGTAAAATATGTATGACTCTTATGTTCTCGATGGAATTAATTGGGTATGAGGTAATTCTATGATAATGGCCTAACTAATGCATCCTTCTCATGAATTGGAGAAAATCTTGAAATGGGTCTTATGAAATGAAGATGTACACTTCTCACATGATCCCGTTGTTTATGTATGAGATATGAGTAAGCACTTGGCTTCCTATAAATCTAGATTATATGAATCAAGTTATGTATGTTAAAGAACAAATTGGATGTACATATCATGAATGTCTCTATGACATATGTCGAATAATATGAAGTCGGAATTTAATGTTGTGAAAGTAGTATGCATGATGTGAATATAAAGATTCTCACTAATGTAAGACCTATGAAGAAATAATGGTATGGCTCCATGATGAGACGAATTATAATGATAAAGCATGAGAATGATAATTCTCGAATGTTGGGCTTGCAGTTAGTAGAAAGTATCCCCGATCTTTCCGAACCGAATGATGTATGAAGAAAGCAGAGTATGTTCATGTTTCTGACTAGCTGCAGTAGCATAGATTAGACATATAACGTCTGACTAGTACCTCTCAAATTCTAGTTGGCCAGGGACTCTCCATAGTCGAGATTGATTCCCTAGCACAGTCAGGATCATCCATTTTACAAAGAGACTCCCTAGCACAGTCGGGATCCTCCATAGTAGAGAGTGATTCCGTAGAACAGTCGAGATCCTCTATATTAGAGAGAGACCCCCTAGCACAGTTGGGATCCTCCATAGTAGAGAGTGATTCCCTAGCACGGTCGGGATCCTCCATAGTAGAGAGAGACTCACTAGCACAGTCGGGATCCTCCATAGAAGAGAGTGATTCCCTAGCACAGTCGGGATCCTCCGTAGTAGAGAGAAACTCCCTAGCATAGTTGGGATCATCCATAATAGAGAGTGATTCCCTAGTTCAGTCGGGTTCCTCCATAGTGGAAAGTGATACCTTAGTTTAGTTGGGACTCCCTATAGTAGAGGATGACTCCCTTAATGATTATATCAGCATAACTCAGTTTTGTATGACCCAACTTTCAGATTATTACAGTCTTAATAAAATGATAATCAATTTCAGTTATCAGTAGTGATTCAGTATAGTGTGTGATGCTAGATTCGGATTCCGCTCTATTTAAATGTTCAGAACTTGACCCTTATGCATCCGCTCAAAGATGTTGTATAAAATTAGATTCAAAAGGAATGTTTCGTATATACATATTTGTGTGTGTATGTGAATCATTAGACGGTAGTGGCATGTTGAATCAATTATGTTGATGTATTTGATGAAATGCTTATCGTATATTTGTTTATTTAATTGCTTATATTATCTCGCATGCTCAATACATTCCAAGTATTGACCGCACGCCTTTTCTGCCCTATCGTTTCATGATATGGATTTAGGTTTCCAGACTCAGCCTCGTGGTTAGATATGCTTCATCTCTACTCAACAACTATTGGTGAGTCCTCATCTTCCGAGGACGTAATTGATGTTCATATTATCTTTATGTTTTAGTTTTCAGAACTTAGGAGTTAGCTGGGGCCCTATCCCAGCAACTCATCAGTTTAGTAGAAGGCTTTCAGACATTGTTTAGACAGATTCAGCGTTGTATCTAAGTGTTATTAAATTTCCCTTATGATTTTTAATAGATTCATGTTATTTGCTTCCGCTTATTCAGGTTGTTAGTCATTTCTCATGTTAAGTGTATGCTATGATTATGCCATTGGTCGACTTGGTGCCTTTCGAGGTTCCTTGTCCCGTGTTACTGCTAGGGTGTGAACTCGGGTCATAACAGGTTCCAACAAATTACCGGATGAAGGTTATTATTGAGTCACCAGGCTTAGACGTTGTGCCTTAGAATTGTTGTCCATTGTCTTATATATTGGTTATAAGGTACATGAGGCTAAGCGGATATTTCACGACTCCTCTCTCTTAAGCTAAACATCAGGTTATCGAGTTCCCGAATCCTAAATGTGACAAAGTGGTGTCTATTGAGCTTGTGAACTTTTTTAAGTCATCCAAAACTTTTTATAGCTGTGCAAGTCTTTGAAGATGTATGTATAAGTGCACTTTGAAAGGTTTAGATGACGTATGTGCGTATTTGCAACTATGAATTACGAAAGAGGCCTATTTAGGCCGCAGACCAAAATTCGTCGCTTCATCTGTGTTGATTTAATTAATATGAGCTGCTCGGCTCCGTATATGGAAATAGGTAGGGCATTAGATTAATCCATCGATGCGATAATGTTGGTGGGCAGATATAGTTCAAATATGAGACTTATGACATTACCACCGATGCGGTTATGTCAGGTTGGACAGATGTCCCTTCGGATATGAGACTTATGACCTTACCACTGACGCAATTATGTTAGGTGGGCAGTTGTCCCTTGAGATGCGAGACTGTGACGTTGCCACTGGTGCGGTTATGTTAGGTAGGAAGTTGTCTTTCAGTTATGTGACTTATTACCTTACCATTGACATGGTTATGTTAGGTGGGCAAATGTCCGTTTAGTTGTGAGACCTCCAGGATGGCATCTTAGTAAGGTAGTTTTAGTTGTCATAGCTAGGTCATTGTTTTGACTAGGAACTACATAGCTTATGCATAGTATAGTATGACTTGTATGTGTTCTTACATTGTTGTATTCACATGATGTATCATATCTTGTTTAGATATTAGCTTCCAGAGTCTCTGGTTGTTTCTATCCCTGCTCTAGTTTTCAGTATCTTGGATGTATTCATGTTTATAGTTTCAGCCTTACATAACAATACATTTCATTAATACTCACGTACCTTTCTTTTAGGGACCTGTGTTTGTTCCGCAAGTACAAGTATAGATCGGGTTACTAGTTATAGTAGTAGTTTGTAAAATTGGTTAATGTGTTGGTATTCTTGTTTGTTTGGAGCTAAGATTTGGTTTTCTCTTAGCTAGAGTTTTGAGATGAAGTTATGGGTAGGTCAGAGCCCTGTTACGACCATTTGTTTAGTTTACTCTTTAAAGGCTTTGTGTAATTAGTATGTATAGTATTATTTAGTTTGTGGCCTTGTCAGCTTTCCATTGCTTTGTTTATCATAGTCATGGCCTTATTAGAATTGCAGCTATTTATTTGTTGTAATTGAGACCTCATGAGTCCAGATTTTTACTACAGTTTACTATGACAGGTGGTCTGGATAGCCTAAGTGTTACCATCATAGATAAGGTAGAGCCGTCTCCCCCGTCACTCAGGTATCGTGAGCCAGTTGCGCCCTCCCCCAGTTTTCGAGCGTGACAAGTAACTAAGATTTCTTCCCTCCAATTTTGATGCTTCAAGCCAATAGTAAGATGTTGAGTAGTGTTTTTTCCCAATATTGACGTCAATTCTTCTTTAGCAAATAGATATATTTTTTCTAGAGCAGTTTGCTACAACTGTGTGATGACCTAGTATTCTCTTATCAGTTGCAATGTTTGATGCGCCTTGAAAAAGGTTCCATCATACCAATTAGTCATTATCAATTTCTTCCATTTGGGTTAGTTAACCTCTCAAAAGCTTGTTGAGTGTGAATTGACTTAATATTCCAAAATAGTATTTTATTCATTATTGATGTGATTATTTCAGGTGGGCCCATCCTCTAAGATAATTGTTTGATATGATGCACAGACTCCTTCGTACCTTTCCCTTTCTACTTCTTAGTGTTGTTTCAGACCGCTAATCAATTTGTTTTGGGACAGATCTTCTTCTCTAGTCATATAATTTATGATGCTAGCCATAGTTTGTCATGTATTACCTTCCTCCCTTCCATCCCGCTATATTCCGTTGAGCTTTATAGAATTGATGTTGTGTTGTGAGATAGTTGTTTTACTTTTTGGAATGGTTTTGTTAACCATAGGGTCTGTATTTTTGAAGGTCTTTCTTCTTTCCCCTATCTCTGTTTCCTATTCCATATTATCAAAATTATCTATTTAATTATTTTTCATAGGGATTTCAGAGTGTTTTTGGAGCTAGGTTCCTTTTTCTTGAAGTTGTTCTCAAACATCTCTTTAGGGATTATGTTAATTAAATTATCAATTACTGGCATATTATTAAAAGGTTTTTGGGATGTCAAGTTGTAACACCCAGAAAGTCCTAGAGATCAAACCTCAGAGTTAGATAAAGCTCATCAGAAAAGTCAGCAGAAATTTGCCTCAGAACGAGTCAAGTAACGACTCATTAAGAGACCTAACGGGTCATGGTTTGATCTATGAGTAACTATAAGGAGGGGATGGCAAGCCAAGTGGCCATGAACGACCTGACGAGTCGTCTTTCCTGGCAATGACTCATTAGGTTGATCGTTGGGTGGTGAAGAGTTGAAGTCGTGAAGTATTATACAGTGTACTTGACGGGTGGACTTGACAAGTCGTTAGAGGAAGCAACGACTCGTCATATTGATCGTGAGTTGAGGAATCTAAAGTTCTAAAGTAATCTTCCAGTGCACCTGACGAGTGGGTTCAATGAGTCGTTGGAGTTGATGACGATTCGTTATGTTCGTCATGGTCTAAAGAATGATAAAACTATGTGAATTTTCCAGTGTGCTTAACAGGCGAGATGATGAGTCGTTTGATGGTATGACGACTTGTTACGTGAGTCGTGACTCCAAATTGAAGGAAATTTCCAGTTTTTTTAGGGACATTGTTATAAAATCCTATACTTTTAAATTTTTAACTACATCATTTTATATATTGTTTGGGACGTTTTAAGGGTTTCTACAAGCCTAAAACCTCATTCTATCAAGATATATATCAAAGCTCTTCTCCTTCTCTCTTCTCAAGAATCAAGAACTTCACCAAGGTGTTTATCAAGCTTCAAGGGGAATTTCGAGCAGGGTTCTTCTACTAGGTATGCAGGGTTTTTTTTAAACAAGGATACTCTTCCATCATTGTGTCCCGATGTTTTCATTTAAAATTCCCAATTTCTACTATTCTAGAAGATGCATGAACTAGGGTTTTAAATTGATAGTGAATACTCCTACAACTATTTAAATTTCAAGTTCCATTGTGACTATGAGATAAGTAAGGCGTAAAATGATTGGGTTATCTTGAATTATGTGTTGGGTGATTAAAAGTGTGGAGTTATGAAATATACTTCATGAATGATTAGAGTTTTAAATAAGGTTTTGTCATTGTTCATTCAATTTTCACAAATCCCTTGCATCCATGTTAAATATGTGACGATTATATGATTACCCATGAGAATTGGAATATGTCAATGATGGATGTGATGATATTAAATTAGAGTACATGGACTTGAATAACTGAAAGTAAAATATGCATGTCCCTATTTCTTGATGGAATTAATTGGGTAAGAAGTAAATTTATGATAATGTCTTATCTAATGCATTCTTCTCATGAATTGGAATAAATTGTGAAATGGGTCTTATGAAACAAAGATTCACACTTCCCATATGATTTTGTTGTACATGCTAAAATATGAGTAAGCACATAGCTTCCTGTAAATCTAGATTATATGAATCAATGTATACATGTTGCTGTATGAACTGAATATATGGGTCACTAATGTCTCTATGATACATGCTGATTAATATGAAAAGGAATTTGATGATGAGAAAGTAGTATGCATGGTGTGAATCTAAAGAGTCGCATTAATGTTATACCTATGAAGAGATTCTAGTATGGCTCCATGATGATATGAGTTATGAGGATAAAGCATGAGAATGATAATTTTTGAATGTTGGGCTTATTATTAGTCGAAAGTAGCCCCGATCTTTCTGTAATGAAGGGTGTATGAAGAAAGAAGAGTATGTTCATGTTTCTGATTAGCTGTAGTAGTATAGACCAGATATATATGTATGTATAACGTGAGACAAGTACCTCTCGGATTCTAGTAACAACGGGTATCCTCAATAGTAGAGAGTGTCTCCCTAGCATCAATCGGGATCTTCAATAGTAGAGAGTGACTCCCTAGCATTAGTCAGGATCCTCAATATTAGAGAGTGACTCCCTAGCATCAGTTGGGATCGTCAATAGTAAAGAGTGACTCCCTAGCAACAGTCGGGATCCTTAATAGTAGAGAGTGACTCCCTAGCGTCAGTCAGGATCCTCAATAGTAGAGAGTGACTCCCTAGCGCCACTCGGGATCCTCAATAGTAGAGAGTGACTCCCAAGCATCAGTCAGGATCCTCAATCATAGAAAGTGACTCCCTAGCATCAGTCGGGATCCTCAATAGTAGAGAGTGACTCCCTAGCATCAGTACGAATCCTCAATAGTAGAGAATGACTCCCTAGCATCAATCGGGATCCTCAATAGTAGAGAGTGACTCCCTAGAATCAGTCGGGATCCTCGATAGTAAAGAGTGACTCCCTAGTACAACAAGGATTCTCCATAGTAGAGAGAGACTCCCTTAATGATGATAATAGTATGATTCAGTCTTGCATGATCGAGCTTTTAGATTATAATGGATTAATAAGATGATGATCAGTCTCAGTTATCAATAATGGTTTAGTATAGTATATGCTACTAATTTCAGATTTGACACTTATTATATGTTCATAATTTGACCCTTATGCATCAGTTCTAAGATGTTATACAAATGATATTCAAAAAGAAGTTCCATGTATGTATCTGTGTATGTGAATCATAAAGCATGTGAATAGCATGATGACGCAGTTATGTTGATGTATTTGACTAAATCCTTATCATATAGTTGGTTTATTTAATTGTTATGTTATCCCGCATGTTCAGTACATTCCAAGTACTGACTGCACGTCTTTTTGTGCTATATCATTTTATGATATTGATTTAGGTTTCCTTTTTGTGCTATATAATTTTATGATATAGATTTACGCACTCATTGATAATGTCTCCTAGACGAGTAAATGAAAGGAGAAATGGTAATGATTGCCAGCAGGCACCACCAGCCTCGACAAACCCGAGGGATGACCATGTTAACCATGCCGAGTTTCAGGAAACTCTTAACATGTTGGCACAGGCAGTAACCTCCCAAATTAATCAACAAGCAATGGCTCGTATTCCCCAGAATGGAAATGTTGCAGCGACAAGGGTGAGGGATTTTCTCCAAATGAATCCACTCGAGTTTTTATGGTAAAAGGTAGAAGAGGAACCGTATGAGTTCGTGGAAGAGATTTAGAAGATCACCCACATCATGGGGGTGACGGGAGTTGAGATCATGGACTTAGCCTCCTACCAGCTAAAAGGAGTTGCTTATTTTAGGTTTTCTTTGTGGAGGGACAGTCGAGGGGTTAGAGCAGGGACCGTGAGTTGGGATGAATTTAAGACCGCGTTCCTAGACAGGTTTTCCCCTAGAAAGTTAAGAGCGACTAAGGCAGCAGAATTCATCAACCAAAAACAAAATGACATGAAAACACAAGAGTACGTGTTGGAATTGAACCAGTTATCGAAGTATGCCTCAGAGATGGTAGCGGACTAGAGGGCCCGAGTGAGCTGGTTCGTGAATGGAGTGTCAGACTCCCTCATTGAAGAGTGCAGGGCTGCCATGTTGCATAGGGATATAGACTTCTCATGGTTGGTGATATTTCTATAACAAATGGAGGCGGAAAAAGTAAAGGAAAAGGAGAGAGAGGTCAAGAGGGCCAAGAGAGGAAACTCAGAGTCCTCCTCGCCAAGGATGAGTGGTGGACACCGCCCATTTTCTCAGTAAAGGTCAGTGGCCCCAGCATTTTCAATTGTCACTACTCCATATAGACCTAGAGTTAAGGGGATGACGCATTCCATGTGTGTAAGTTGTGGGAAGCACCACTTGGGAGAGTGTATGGTTGGGTCGGATGTTTGTTTCTGGTGCGGCAATCAGGCCATAAGTACCGGGATTGTGTAGCAGCAAAGCAAGGCGAGAGTAGCTCCTTAGCCTTTTCTTTAGTGGCCCCCATAGCTTGTCCATTTCAGCAGGATGCAATATATAGCCCAGATGGAGGAACTCATCAAAACCGCTTCCATGCCAACACAACACACCAGGATAAAAGCATGTCACCAGTAGTGGCCACATGTATGTTGTAAGTTTTGTATTATCCCTTATATCATGTCAGCCCAGTATTAAATAAGAAGCTCAGTTGTGATTGCAAGAAGAGATTTTCAACGGGTAATATATATAGCTGTTAGTGTGAGGCTTGTAGTGTATGTTAGCGGTGGAAGAGAAGCTAGGAGTTTGTAAATTAGCTTGACCTTAAGGAAGATTCAGGAGTCTTAGAATGATGACTTTAATCTAAGGGGGAGAGAGTGAGTATACGTAGTAAGTCAGACCTTGAGAATGCTCATAAAGAGGTTTCAGCCTTAATAGTTGTATTATATCGATCTCCTCAAGGTTCATATAAATTCCCTTGTGTTCAGTTGAATATATGAAGATTCCCGAGGTTTAGACGTAACCGCTTCAGACAGTGATGCCAATTTTTCTCTATGAGTTCTTTATGGTAGTTTTAATGTTGTGAATCATTTATGTGTATTAATTTATGTTTTCCAAGTGTGGTTATCTAGAACTCAGTCTTTAGAAGCTGTTTATTAACTCAGTAGATCTAGATTATCTCATGTATGTGCTCAGTTTTAGATGTTGGAAATAACTTGTGCTCATGAATTCACTACCCCCGGTTAGATTAGGCATCATGAATGTTAGCTTAGTATCAAGAAGCGATTCAAGAACGAAGGATCATGCTGTATCAGTTCCGTGCCAGATAAAAAGAGGAAAGAATTCTCTTTCGACATTCTGCCTAGTTCTATGTTGGTTTCATGTTTTTGGGTTCCCTTGTGCCATGGTGTATAGGGTTGGTCCGGAGTCAAATAGTCCGTTGGTGTTTAGCTGTGATTGATTTTGGTATTTCGATATTGATTTCGTCTCTATCTTATCAGTATGTTCGACAAACATTCGATGACGAATGTTCCCAAAGGGGGAGATATTGTAACTCCCCGGAAGTCCTAGAGATTAAACCCCGGAGTTAGATGAAGCTCAGCAGAAAAGTCAGCAGCAATTTTCCTTAGAATGAGCCAGGTAACGACCCGTAAAGAGACCTAATGGTTCGTGGTTTGACCCGTGAGGAACTGTAAGGAGGGGATGGCAAGCCCAGTGGCCACCGACGACCTGACGAGTCGTCTTGCCTGGAAATGACTCGTTAGGTTGGTCGTTGGGTGGAGAAGAGTTTAAGTGGTGAAGTATTAGACAATGTACTTTATGGGTGGACTTGATGAGTCGTTAGAGGAAGCAACTACTCGTCATGTTGATCGTGAGTTGAGGAATTTGATGTTCTAAAGTAATCTTCTAGTGCATTTGATGAGTGGGTTCAACGAGTCGTTGGAGCTGGTAATGATTCGTTATGTTGGTCGTGGTCTGAAGAATGATAAAACTGAGTGAATTTTCCAGCGTGCTTAACGGGCGAGATGACTAGTCATTTGATCGGACGACGACTCGATACGTAAGCCGTGACTCCAAATTTGGGGAAATTTCTAGTTTTCTTCAAGGTAATTCTTGTAAACTCCTATGCTTTTAACTTTTAAACTATGTCGTTTTGTATATTGTTTGGGACATTTTAAGGGTTTCTACAAGCCTAAACCGTCATTCTCTCTAAGATATTTCTCAAAGCTCTTCTCCTTCTCAAGATTCAAGAACTTCACCAAGGTGTTCATCAAGCTTCAAGGGAAATTTCGAGCAGGGTTCTACCAGGTATGCGGGTTTTTTTTATCAACAAGGATACTCTTCCATCCTTGTGTCTCAAAATGTTTTCATTTAAAATTTCCAATTTCTATGATTCTAGAAGATGCATGACCTAGGGTTTTAAATTGATGGTGAATCCTCCTTCAACTCTTTAAATTTCAAGATCCATTGTGACTATGAGATAAGTACGACGTAAAATAATTGGGTTATCTTAAATTATGGTTTGGGTGATGAAAAGTGTGCAGTTATGAAATATTCTTCATGAATGATTAGAGTTTTAAATAAGGTTTTGTCATTGTTCATTCAATTTTCACAAATCCCTTGCATCCATGTTAAATATGTGACGATTATATGATT
>JACEIK010000582.1:114565-130725 GCA_018107945.1 Datura stramonium | reverse complement strand
GAGAGTGACTCCCTAGCATCAGTCGGGATCCTCAATAGTAGAGAGTGACTCCCTAGAATCAGTCGGGATCCTCAATAGTAGAGAGTGACTCCCTAGCATCTGTCGGGGTCGTCAATAGTAGATAGTGACTCCCTAGCATCAGTCGGGATCCTCCATAGTAAACAGTAACTCCCTAGTACAGCCGGGATCCTCCATTGTTGAGAGAGACTCCCTTAATGATGATATCAGTATGATTCAGTCTTGCATGACCCGACTTTCAAATTATAATGGCTTAATAAGATGATGATCAGTCTCAGTAATCAGTAATGATTCAGTACAGTATGTGCTACTAATTTCATATTTGGCACTTATTATATGTTCAAAATTTGACCCTTATGCAGGAGTTCTAAGATATTATACAAATGAGATTCAAAAAGAAGTTCCATGTATGTATTTGTGTATGTGAATCATAAAGCATGTGAATAGCATGGTAAGGCAGTTATGTTGATGTATTTGACTAAATCCTTATCATATATTTGTTTTATTTAATAGTTATGTTATCCCGCATGCTCAGTACATTCCAAGTACTAACCGCACGCCTTTTTGTGCTATATCATTTTATGATATAAATTTAGGTTTCTAGACTTGGCCTCGTGGTTAGATTCACTTCATCCCCATTTAGAATATCTTGGTCAGTCCTCATCCTCCGAGGACATGATTATGTTCATATTTTCTTATTGTTTCAGTTTTCAAGCTTTAGGAGTTAGCTGGGGGCTTGTCCCAGCAACTCATCAGTTTAATAGAAGGCTTTCACACTTATCTAGACAGATTCAACGTTGTATCTAAATGTAATTAAATTGTCTTTATGGTTCATATTGGATTCTTGTTATTGCTTCCACTTATTCATGTTGTCAGTCATTTCTCATGTTAAGTGTGCGTTATGATAACGCCATGGGTCGACTTGGAGCCTCTCAAGGTTCCTTGTCCCGTGTTACGGCCAAGGTGTGAACTCGGGTCGTGACACAAGCCTTTTTCCTCACCTTCTTCTACTAGTTCTATTAGGTTCATTTGATATATCCTAGAGTAGGGTGGGTTAATTCTTCTAGTTTCTTTTGTTGTTTGTCCACTTCAACTATCTACTTTATGTGTGTGATTTCATATGTTATGTCTTTGTGTTGTCTTTAATGATGCTTCCTTCTTTATGTGCTTATTATTTGCTATTTCTTTTAGACTTTGTTTCTCTCCTTCATTGATCTTAACAAATGACGATTCTATTCAATCTTCATGATTTACTCTTATTTGGATGATCTTCCTTATCCGCCTAATCATCTTCTCTATCTTTAAATATTGCAAAAGAAATATTGGTTGGTACTTCCATGTCTTTCCTTTTGGCTTTCTCTTGAAGAGGTCTTCTTCCTTTATTTGGAGTGAATACTTGTAGGTCATTTATTTGTTTCCTTGTTCACTTAGTATGTTTTTTGTATTGATTTCCTCCACTTTTCTAAGACAATTACTTCCCTTTATCGTCTGCTATTATTTTATATTCTGGTTTCTAGTTTGGAGTACCCACTATCTTTCCACTAGTTGGCAACCATAGTTCCTTCCGCCATCTGACGCTTATCTCCCTTATTTTCCTTTTCTTCGAAGTTTATCCTCAGTTCCGGATGTAGGACATAGCATTCTATTTCATTATGTCCCTATAGTTTGCAGGTTTGGAAGTATTTAGGCATTTAATCATACCTTATCTTGATCTAGGTGGATATAATTTCTCCAGAGTTTGCCTTCTTTATTCCCACATTAATCTCATAGGAAAATCTCGAATTAGATCTACTTCCACCTTGACCTTTGCATAGTTAGGTTTAGACTTATTTCTATTAGTGATATCTATCTGTAGGGGTTCACCCACTGCCTTGGCCATTGTAAGGAGGGATTCCTTCAAAAAGAAATCGAGTGATAATGGAGAGAAGGATATCCATACCAAAGCCATTATAGTTTTTGCATATGTGGGGTCTCATTAGCTAGTAGTGGTCTTTATCTTTTATAAAATTTGTAGGTTTAGACATAATATGGACATAGTCCTCGAATGGTATAATACGAATTAGAACATGTCTATCTCTTAGAAACCCAATCTTATATTCTTCCTTGATTTCACATTATAATGGTATTATCTTTTAAATCTCTTCCACTTTTTGCCATCATCTGAGAAATTTTCCTATTATGAGAAAATGAAAATTTTCTTGAATGATAATATTGTCTACTTCTTCTTCTTCTTCCCGCACAACTTTTGGTTCCCAATAAATATAAGTAATATTATTGATAGGGATTGTGATCGAGGGTGTTTTTTTTTTTTGGATAAGGATGTTCAAGTACATTGGCGTAGTGATAGGGATTGGTGGTGGTTCACTACCATANGGTGGTGGTTCACTACCATAGAGGGGCAGCTAGCCATTACTATAGTGGCATGCCATCGGCCTATGTTAATCTACGGTAAACTAGGGTTTTGTAGGAAAATATTATAAGAGAGAAGAGAGCATATTTATAATAATTGCAATAAAAAGTATAAGTTCAAATTGATCCATTTTAAGAGTGGTTCATCTGGGAATTGAAACTTCATAACTTTGGTACAAGAATCGATAGTAGTGTAACATGGTGAAAACATGTCTATGCCCATAATGATGTTGAAGTCAATCATTTCTAACTCAACTAGGTCAACTAAGGTATCTTTGTAACATACATTGATTGTACATCCCCATAGATTATTCTAGCAATAATTGACTAACCCGTTAGATTATATATTGAAAAGGCTTCAGGAAATTGTTTAGGTTCGTACTAAACTTTTAGCATTAAAGGGGGTCACATAAGATAGAGTTGATTTAGGATCCATAAGTTCAAAAACATCAAAAGCGAAGACTACTAATATATCTCTTATGACCTTTAGTAACATATTGGAATGCTAAAAACAATTAAATCATATACGTGATTTTGTCCTCGACATCGATTCATATCTACCCGATTGGCTTGAGAATCATGTGAAGGGTGGTAGAAGCAGTGGTTATTATATTATGGGACTAGGTTACATTGCCATAGTACCTTTCTTGGAAGGGAAATGTCTATGAATATGGAACCATAACATACATCCTGTCATACCCTAAAACTGGGGTAGGGCGCAA
This sequence comes from Datura stramonium, assembly GCA_018107945.1. Taxonomy (NCBI): domain Eukaryota; kingdom Viridiplantae; phylum Streptophyta; class Magnoliopsida; order Solanales; family Solanaceae; genus Datura; species Datura stramonium. Next base: position 127,576 of record JACEIK010000582.1, on the reverse strand, counting down.
CTGGCACTCGATTCATGATTGATCGAGAAGCCGACTTTATAGCATCTGAAAATGTAACACTAAGGTCGACCAAGCAACCTGTCATAACAAAAACGGTAAATACTCGACCCATAAGGTCTCGATAATGATGAATAAGCAACCTGAAAAGCCGATAATGTTGTAATAAAGCTAAATAGAGCAATGGAAGACCAACACGAATACACAACCAAACTACTATACAAACTAGTCCACATCAGCCTCTATAGAGCAAACAAACTGAAATACATGGGAAAGGGCCCCGGCCTACCCATGTTTTACAGTAAACTCAAAATAGTCAAAACTAGGACTTGGCTCCTAGAAGACAGGAGCATACCACTATTCCATTAAAATCTGGCTTCATTTGTATCTGATGATCTGAGCCTCGGCCTGTACCTGCAGCACGATTGCAGGAGGGGTCCGTAGATGAAGGGACGTTAGTAGGAATAAAATGTATTAGTATATGCAGCTGAAAACAATAAACATAAAAGATAACAATGATAACTGAGCAAAAAATATGGAATAGTAACAACCCCGAATCCTAAAATTCAAAACCTGACAATAACTCAACATTGAAATGTAAATGCAACTGATAAAATCAAAAATATATCCTTCATGAAAAGAATATACATGGCCAAAGTATTAAAACAAGCAACCCGATGGGTGTTGGGGCGAATCCCACAGGGACTAGTGAATTAGTTGTAAGTGTTGGTTGAGAAATTGAAGTTAGCTTGCATCACGTAGAGTTAATATAAGAACAAATAAATTGAGGGGATTGGAATTTGTAGTGAATTATATTTGTTAATTTAGTGAAACAAAATAGCAAGATCAGCAAGGTTGTCAATAAGAATGTGAAAGACTAGAGGTGTGGTGTAGATGATATACTAACTAGATAGCGACATGCTAGGTAATCTTAAATGTTCAATTAATGTAAATAATCTCGAAATTTGGTAATTATAGCTTTTCAGCCTTATAACTACCTCTTACTAGAGTTTTGTCAAACTTATAGCCACAATTTAGCTCAACTCGATTAGATATGGATTAGCAGCTGCACTAATTTCAAGCTATTAGCTATTAATGAGGAATGAGACTGCAATTTTAGCTATTTCTAGCCCAATTTTACAATCTCTCATCCATACCCACTATGAAATTCTCTTCCAATACTTAATTATTCTTTTAAAAGCAACAATCGATCAAGAATAAATAGACCCAATATCAATGGATCTTCTTTTATAGATTGAAGAAAATCAAACAGATTTACACTTATTTAAATAACATGAAGATGACTCTAGCAATATCCACAATAATTAAGTATTCATCATCACACACCTCTAGTTAATAATTTAGCTACTCATGATTAAGAAATTCAAAAGCACATTTATCAATAAACTCATTGAATTTAATAACAAGAGTAGCAAAATCAAATTCACAAATATAGTCTCCAACAATGGCTGTAACATACAACTAAGAAGAAGAAGTAGAGAACAGTACTTTTTCCAAGTTTACCAATCAAAATCTCCTTTTCTCTTCTTAGAGAATGTTCTAAAGCTAAGAAAGGAAACAATGATGTGATATGCTCTGCTCTCTATATCTTATAGTACACAGTACTTTGTCTAGTATTTATATCTAGAAATATAGGGCATCTTCTATCTCTTTTTTTGCGCTGGATAATTTTACCCCTGAGCATCATTCTGGAATTGGCGTGACACTGGCGATTCACTAGTTAAAATATGTGAATTGCCAGGTGTCTTATATGAGCCATCACTCAACTCCAGTGAGCATCGCGGTTCATCCAGTGTTTAGCCAATATCAATCTATGAACCGCCGGATCTTTGTTCTTCCTTCTAGAAAATCGGGTGTCTTTTGGTGATTGGACCGGCGAGTCACCGTTGGCAACTCGCGGTTCACCAGTGACATTTTTTCTCAGAGGGAGTGATAATCGGCCTTTGGTCGGCGTTTCACCGATTTTCATTGGTGGACTGTAGATTTGTTCTCACTTCCTTCTTTTTGCTCCAATTTTGCTCTTTTCTACACATTTAGGCTTATGCACACAACAAAAGCAAAAAGGGCATAAAATCCATATAATCAACTCTAAAACTAAGGAAAAACTCAAGCTTAAGAGCCTAATGAGTTGGTAAATTACCAACTCATCAAACCCCCAAACTTGAACCATTGTTTGTCCTCAAGTAATGCAAGTCTCATTTATTGAAATATATTCCCTTCTACACAAAATTAAACATCACCAATCACCTTAACTATGAAAACCTAAAAAAAATGCTTACTAAGCTCACCGAAAAAGAGAAGTAAATACACTAGACGACCAAAACAATGAAGATGTTTCAAATAGGCTACCACTTTCAACCAACAAGGTTCATGAAAGGATTCATTTTGTAAAACAATGGCATTGCTCCACCATGAAATACATATAGCATCTCAAGTCATAATCAATGCACATTCAAAGCTTGTCTTAGAGTTTACACTTCCCATGCCCTATTCACATTTTAATTTTGAATGCCCTTGTGTCCTAAAAAAGGAATGATGCCACTAACCAATATAAGAATCCCTATTCTTTTTTCATGTAATCATTAGAATACACACAAGGGATTTTGGAAGAGATTATCACACTCACTCTCCCAAAAGAAATTTTCATGCACACACTTGACTCATAAGGTTACCCTTCATGTAATTCGCCACTAATGTAGAGTATCATTTAAGGCTTGCGGCTTATGATGTAGGCTCGAGTTAAGGGTAGGATGAAAATTTGGTTGTAGTGACTAGATCTTCCCTAATGCTTTTTTGTACACATACCTCTGATCAATTCCTTCCACTCACTTCACTTTGTTTCACTTATTTCATTATTTCTAACTTTCATTTCTTTAGAAACCCTCCTTATAACCCCTTTGGCTTTCACAACTAGCCTTATCACCTCAAGAGGAAGCACCGGTTCACATAAATTATTTTTCTATTTTCAATTTATTCTTTTGTGCATTTTGACACAATGTAGTGCTACCTCAAACTGAGATTCTTATTTTTCCCTTTTTGCACACCCCCAAACATAGGCTTTTGCCTCATATCTCATTTTTCATCACTCCCTTTTTCTTTGGCTTAAATCCTCATTTCATCACTATCTTGTCACAAGAATTTATGGAGAATGGGTGCCAAAGAAAGGTATTAAAAATAGTCTTAAGGCTTGTAATGTGGTTGCCAAAGAAAGGATCTAAGGCTCAACGTTGGCTGTCAAGGATCAATGCTCAATGAGGGTATATGGGTGAAGTGGCTAGACAAAGGAAATCCTAAAATCATGTTCTCAACACAACTACATCTAGGATTTCTCCTTGACTTACATTAGGGGCAGTTTCTAGACAAGAAGCCATGCATGAGACTCATCAAAAATTCCTCACTACACAAGGCATCACCCTTAAAGGGTCCACAAGAGCCATTCTCATCACATGACTTCAGGTTAATACATCAATAAAGGAAAACTCATAAGTCAAGCAAAGAATTTACAACGTATGACAAGGAATTCTATGCTATTGTGTCAACATTTGCTCATTATCGTCATTTTATGCCCTCATTTTAAAATTCCATTTCAACAATTTTTTCAATGGTGCCTCTCAAAGAAACTTCATAAAAGGCTCAAAAAATATGGCATTTTCCTTTAAGAATCTCGCCACTCAATCTATCATCGGGAAATGTCAATTCAGTTCGACAAAGAAAATAAAAAGAAATAAAAGAATGCTCTGCGGGAAAGAACCGTGGTCTAAAGAAAATCCTCATAGTTTTGATTACTACTCTACTATACAAAAGTGCAAAAAAAAAACAAGACTTTGGGTCATTTCATGCAAAATTTTGCAATTTAAAGCAAGGACCCCATTTAATCATTAACCATCAACCCTTAAGAGAATTTTCAACACCCTAGAAACAAAAATTAATTTAAACATCCCAAAAGCAAAAATATCCTAGCCCCAAATCTAAATTAGACATTGCCCCCAATGTATCCAAAAGAAAATATAATAAGGTGAAAGAGGCTTCTTGATTGAGTTAGTGATTCGGCGACTTCCAAATATATGTGGTGGCATAAAAATGCCAAGAATCCGTCTTTTCAGTCGTAGGTTGTCATGGGTCAGGTGGGAGTACCATAGTGTTATACCCTGGAAGCCTAAAGATCAGACTCGGCACTTGAAATGGAGAAAATTAGAAATTTGGCAGCAGGCACGATCCGTTGGAGCAGCCTACGAGTCGTGATCTAACTCATGGGGAGGCCAGGTGATGAGTTTTAAATTGGGATGTGGGTTCCCCATGGACGTGACCATAACTCGTGGTCAGGCCCCACGAGTCGTTAGATCAATCATGGGGAGTGGTGGTTTAGAAAAGATGAAGAGTAAGACAGTGTACCTAACGGAATGCACCCACGAGTCGTGGTCAGTCACCATGATTCATGGAGTGAGCCGTGGCTAGCTGGATGAAAATCATTTGAAGTCATAGGCAGTCTACCTAACGAGTGGTGACCATGAGTCTTGGTCACCAGGTAATGAGTCGTTAAGTCTCCCATTACAAGCCCAAAAGATCTGATGAGCAATGTCCCGACGGACAACTCCACGAGTCGTGGCCTTGATGACAAGTCCTTAGGTCCCTTGTAAGGGCTATTTCATAATTCCTAAGTTTCTAGGGCCTAAACTACGTCGTTTTGAGTTATGAATAGTAACTTTTAAAGGGGTTATGTTCATTTTAGGCAATTTTCATATTCATGCATGCAAGAGTGATAGACTAAAGAGGTGATCAAGGCAATACTTCAATGTTTTCTTCAATTCCTTCTTGGGCATTCAGGCAAGGGTAAGAATCAGCCATTTATAGGAATGTAGGGTTATGAATGGGTGTCTTTGCTTACACCCATGCCCAACCTCTCCTAATTAATTAAGTTTGTTCAAGTCATATGGGGTTTTAACTTAAATCTTGTGGAATCCTAATGATCTATAAAAGGGTTATTATTTTTTGAGATTTACATCATATTTTATGAATTGTGATCAAATTCTACAACTATTTTTATTATAAATTTATTGATTTCGTTTTCTACTAAATTACACCTAATTATGTATGTTATATGATAAATCGAAGTTATGATCTTTACCTTAATTGTTGATATTCCTAAACCCAACATGATTTATGAGTTATAATATGGATTTATTCAAATGCCCATTATAAACTTATGATTTAAAATGTCTATATATGATCTACAAGTATGCATGAATCCCATGATTTACTAATTATGTTTTGGTCAAGTCACGGGTCTTACCCTCATGGCTAGTTCACGTATTTACAAGCACGTTTATGATTATCATGATTTAACTAGCACATGAATTTAATGCATATTATACTATTACCACTATATACATTTTGGGAGTAGTATTTAACACCGAGTAGGTTCACGGCCTAGGTTTTGACCCGAATCTCAGAACTATGTGCCACCGTAGGACATGATGGCACCTCCTTAAGACTTTCCCCTTTTTCCCAAATGGGCCTTTTCATGTGTGATATCACGCCCGTCATGGTTCTACCCTTGGCAAGGTATGAACACCCTCCCGACTAGGGATTTACAAGTTGGGCTCCATGTGTGCTCATATGGGGTATGTCAGTTATAAGAATCTCCCATTGTTCCTCATATTGTATTCATTGATATGTTTAAGTTATTTGGCTCAAGTGATGATTTTAATTAAGTTTCTCTCATGACTATGATATGAATGGTTTACGAATGAATTGAAAACCTTAAGCCTTATGTTATCTCATGGTATTTATGTTATGAGCATGTTGTCCCACTCTTATAATTGTTTATAAGCTTTTATGTAATTTTAAACATCCGTTTTACATACCTTGCATACTTGGTACATTTCACGTATTGACCGCATACTCTATGTTGTATCATTTCATGATATAGGACCCGACTCTAAGGCTTAACCCCATCCGTAGTCAGAATCTAGAGTTGGCATCTTACGTTGTTGGTGAGTCCTCATCTCCCGAGCACTAGACTTATTTATACTTTCTCTATGTATTATCAGTTTGTGCATTATTGAGTTAGTTGGGGTCTTGTCCCATAAACTCTTTATGATTAGAGGCTTTTCAGACATATGTATGTACTCAACTTCAGATTGTGTATTCTGATGTTATATTCAGTTTAGACTTCCGCTATGATTACCGTATTGATTCTTCAGTTTTATTGATCGAGTTAGATGTATGCTTATGCCATGGGTCGACTTGGGGTCTCTGGGGCTCCTTGTCCCATGTTGCGATCCGGGCCTCCATTTGGATCGTGACAAACTTAGTATCATAGCAATACGTTTGAAGTTTCCTAGGGTGTCTGAAAGACGTGTTAGGTAGAGTCTTTTTCATGGGCATGAAGCGTGCCACACTTATGATGAAGAGCCTATGACACATCTAGGAAATGTTCCCTTCTTTCATGATCTATGTCATGTGATGAAATGTTTCCTTATCCTTATAACATGTGCTATGCGCATGTGTAGAAACATGTGCTATGCGCATGTGCAGAAACATGTCTTCTCACGACAACAATGGGAGTCAGCCAGCCCCACCAACTCCAATGGATTCCATGAAAGTTACGGATGCAGAACTCGGAGCCACCCTCAGAGTGTTGATGCGGACCATGATCACCCAGCCTAACCAGTAGGCTATCGCACAAGTGGACCTTACCAGAGAGGCGACAACTAATAGGGTTCAAGAACACACGAAGAGGAGCCCTCCTAAAGTTGGTGATTAGAGTATGGGTGGAGAGCATAAGGGGAAAAGAAGAAGGAAAAAGAAGCCTAGGATCGGAAACCTCGAGAGTTCCCAGTAAGGATCAAGTAATGGGAGTCACTCTCAACCCCGTCAGAGCTCTTTAGCTCAAATTCGGGGATACAAGCCTCGAGTGAGGGAGATTACTTACCTAGTTTGCAGGCACTGAGGGATGAACCACCTAGGAAAAAGCTTGGCAGGTTAAGATGTTTACTTCTATTATGGCCAGCCCAGTCATAAGCACCAACAGTGCCCTTCAGCCAAGCAAGACGGCCAGAAAGGTCGTGCCCCAATTGTCAGGATTGCGACCCACCCATCTCAACAGCATAGGTACTAAGAGCAAGTGGCAGTCAACCTTGGATGTAATCCCAGGTATGTTACAAGCCTGCTTATCGCACCTACCATGATTTCTAGTTCCGAGAACTACTGTATAGGGCAAAGATCCCCTGTACTTTTAATATGAGATTTATTTCGGGGAAGGTAAGGTAAGGGAATGGTAAACGAAGGGCAAAATAAGTTCGTGAGTTTCTAGTAAGGATGTCCTACGAATAGTATTTTTTTTTTTGGGGGGGGAGTAGTCCATCCATTCCCCTTTAGATGTTTCCCTTATGTTTCTCTTGATGCTATGCTTAACTCATGCTTACATTCAGAACCCTAAGATGATAGGCAACCCCATCAGTCAGCGATCCCAATGTTATCCATTCAGCTTCATGTCATGAACCTCACTATGTATGTGAACTCATGTCTCTTAGTATTCCCACCTATATGAGCTCAGTCCCTAAGATTTTCCCTATCGACTCATGATATCGTGTTATATCAGGTACATGCCCAACTTAGAATTCCTAAATGATTTGTGCTCATGAATCCCTTACTCTAAATTCTATGGATGTTCCCCCATGATGGAAATGATGGTTAAGATGTGTACGTTCAGGAATAACTCCCTACCCCTTCTATAGATGCTGGATATGTAAAAGTTCAGGAAGCACAGTTATTAGTCAAGCCTAGGAGTGTAACAACCTGCATGATCATTTTGTGATTATTGATCTATTTTCCTAGGATGAACCTTTCCGTGTCTTTATTTTGCTAGTCATGATTTGCTGAGGTGGATGGTATCGTTCCCGCAATGACATAATGAAGATTGGGTGAGATTTTCGATTTTGAGGGGTTTAAAGTGTGAGGGGTTGACAAAAGTCAACAATCCAGGTTGTCAAGCTCGAATTTGGATTCTGAAAGATTTGTTGGTTACGGATGGTGATTTATGATTTAGTTGGGTTGTTTGCATGGGTTACAAGGTGATTCAAGAGTGATTTGAACTTTTGGTTGAATTTATGAGCTTTGAGGAAGCTAGGTGTGACAACGGTCAACTTGTAGTCAAACAGCCTTATAGGGGTAACTTGATGGTTCCAACTGTTTCGAAGTGGGTTTCATAATTAGATGCATACTTGGGTTGAGACCAGAGGGTTTCAGATAGGTTTCGGGGGGAGGGGGGGATTCGAGCGTATTGTGTTTTTGGCATGATCTTAAACATAAAGGATGAGAACTCATAGGTTCGGGACTTCAAAAATACTTTTATCAGGCATTGTAGGATCTTGTTTGGTTGCCTAGACCAGTGGCGATGTTATAGTTCAGCACGGATCAGAATCGTTCTTGGTGACTAATGTGAAAGCTAGACAAGATGAGGATCCTATTTTGGTAAAGTTAAAGGAAGCAGTTCAAAATCAAAAGGTGGAGGTCTTCTCCGAAAGGGGATATGGTGTGCTTCGATACTAGGGTCTCTTATGTGTTCCGTATGTGGATGATTTGAGGAGCCTCATGTTGCACGAGGCTCATAGATCTTGGTATTCTATCCATCCAGGTGCCTCCAAGATGTACCATTACTTACACGAAGACTATTGGTGGAATGGCATGAAGAAGGACATCACAGAATTCGTAGCTAAGTGCCCTAACTCTCAGCAAGTAAAGGTCAAGCACCAGAGATCGGGAGGTGTGCTTCAGAAGATCAACATTCCTACTTTTAAGTGGGAAGAAAATGATATGGACTTCATCACAGGTTTACCTCGTACTCATTGGCAATATGACTCCATTTGGGTTATGGTAGCTAGGTTGACCAAGGCTGCTCATTTTCTAATGATCAAAACCACGGATTCGCTGGAGGACTATGCCAAACTATATATTTGGAGCTAGTTTGATTACATGGAGTGCTTGTCCATCATTTCATATAGAGGTACCCAATTTACCCCTCAATTTTGGAGGTACTTGGTACTCAGGTTAAGCTCAGCACAACATTTCACCCACAAACGGATGGTCAAGCGGAGCGGACAATTAAGACTCTCGAATACATACTGAAGCATGGGTGATTGACTTCAAAGGTAGCTAGGATAAGCACTTGCCTCTTATCGAGTTTGCAGACAATAACAACTATCATTCCAGTATTCAGATGGCACCGTTTGAGGGTCTCTATGGGTGAAGATGTAGGTCACCCATTGGTTGGTTTGAGGTTGGTGAAGTGGCGATGATAGGACAAAATTCAGTTCATGAGGCTATGAAGAAGTTTCAGTTAATGAGGGATAGGTTGAAAACCGCTCAGAGTCGCTAAAAGTCCTATGCCAACGTGAGAAGGAGAGAATTAGAAGTTGAAGTTGATAATTGGGTATTTTTGACTATGTCTCCCATGAAGGGAGTGAAGAGGTTTGGAAAGAAAGGAAAACTTAGTCCCCGCTATGTCTGCCCATGCCAAATTGTGAGACGTGTTGGCAAGGTAGCATAAGAGTTGGAGTTGCCCTCAGAATTAGCTTATGTGCATCCTGTATTATGTTTATCATTCTTAAAGGAGTATTTGGGTGATCCAGCTTTAGTTGTCTCAGTGGGTAGTGTTGGTGTGAAGGACAATCTCAGTTATGAGGAGGTTCCGATAGAAATACTGGATCATCAAGTTCGAAGGCTAAGGAACAAGGAAGTAGCTTTAGCTAAAGTGTTATGGAGGAATCCGCATGTTGAGGGAGCTACGTGGAAGCTGAAGCGGATATGAATGCTAGATACCCACATTAATTCTCTACCAGCTCAGTTCCTACTTGAGGGATTAGTTTTTCTCTAAGACTCTAATTATTTTGTATGTTCCGTGCATGTACTCAAGTGTCTTTTATGAATATGGATGTATGTATGATTCATGAATTCAGTTAAGCTATGTAGTCTGAATCGGAGATAGTCATTCCGTCAGTTTTTGGCTTAAATGATCAGTATTTAAATATGATGATTGCATTTCTCTTTTTTTTTGTATGTTTTCCAACTTTCGAGGATGAATGTTCCCAAAGGGGAGATATTGTTATACCCCGGAAGCTCAAAGATCAGACCTGGGAGTTGAAAAAGAGAAAATTAGAAATTTGGCAGCAAACATCAGAACTGGTCGTGAGGTGACCCATTGGAGTAGCCCACGAGTCGTGATGTGACTTGTGGGGAGGCCAAGTGATGAGTTTGAAATTGGGAAGTGGGATCCCCATGGATGTGACCACGACTCGTAGTTAGGCCCCACGAGTTGTTACATCAGTCGTGGTGAGTGGTGCTTGAGAAAAGAGGAAGAGCAAGACAGTGTACCTAACGGAAGGCACCCACGAGTTATGGTCAGTCACCACGATTCGTGGAGTGAGCTGTGGCCAGCTGGATGAAAATCATTTTATGTCATAGGCAATGTACCTCACGAGTGGTGACCACGAGTCATGGTCACCAAGTAACGAGTTGTTAAGTCTCCCATTACGAGCCCAGAAGATCCGATGAGCAGTGTACCCAACAGATGACTCCACGAGTCATGGCTTTGATGACGAGTCGTTAGGTCCCTCGTTAGGACCATCCTTGCAGTTATTTTCTGTGAATTTAGTAAGGTCTATTTCGTAATTCCTAAGTTTCTAGGGCCAAAACTACGTCCTTTTGAGTTACGAATAGTGACTTTTAAAGAGGTTAAGTTCATTCTAGGCCATTTTTATATTCATTCATGCAAGAGTGATAGACTAAAGAGGTGATCAAGGCAATACTTCAAGGTTTTCTTCAATTCCTTCTTGGAAATTCAAGAGAGGGTAAGAATCAGCCATTTACAGGTATGTAGGGTTATGAATGGGTGTTTTCGTTCACACTCATGCCCAACCTCTCCTAATTCATGAAGTTTGTTCAAAAGTCGTATGGAGTTTTAACTTCAATCTTGTGGAATTCTAATGATCTATAAAGGTGTTATTATTTTTCGTGATTTACATCATATTTTATGAATTGTGATCAGATTCTACAACTATTTTGATTATAAATTTATTGATTTTAGTTTCTACTAAATTACGCCTAATTATTCATGTTCTATGATGAATCCAGTTATGATCTTTACCTTAATTATTGATATTCGTAAAACCAACATGATTTATGAGTTATAGTATGGATTTATTAAAATGCCCATTATAAACTTATGATTACAAAGTCTATACATGATCTACAAGTATGCATGAATCCCATGATGTACTAATTATGTTTTGGCCGACTCACGGGCCTTACCCTCATGGCTAGTTCACGTATTTACAAGCAAGTTTATGATTATCATGATTTAACTAGCCCATGAATTTCATTCATATTACACTATGAGCACTATATACATTTTGGGAGTAGTATTTAACACCGAGTAGGTTTGGGCCCAAGTTTTGCCGCAAATCTCAGAACTACGTGTCACCGCAGGACATGATGGAACCTCCTTGAGACTGTTCCCTTTTTCCCAAATGGGCCTTTTCATGTGTGATATCACGCCCTTCATGGTTCTACCCTTGGCAAGGTACAAACACCCTCCAGATTAGGGATTTATAGGTCGAGCTCCATGTGTGCTCATATGGGGTATGTCGGTAATAAGAATCACCTATTGTTCCTCATGTTTTATGCATTGATATGTTTACGTTATTTGGCTCAAGTGATATTTTAATTAAGTTCTCTTATGACTATTATAATGAATGGTTTACGAATGAATTTAAAACCTTGAGCCTTATGTTATCTCATGGTATTTATGTTACGAGCATGTTTTTCGACTATTATGATTGTTTATAAGCTTTTATGTAATTTTAAACGTCTGTTTTACATACCTTGCATACTCGATACATTCCACGTACTGACTGCATACTCTATGATGTATCATTTCATGATACAAGACCCGGCTCTCAAGCTCAGCCCCATTCGTAGTCAGAATTCAAAGTTAGGTTCTTACGTTGTTGGTGAGTCCTCATCCCCCGAGGACTAGATTTATTCAGAATTTCTCTATGTATTATTAGTTTCCGCGTTATTGAGTTAGTTGGGGTCTTGTCCCATCAACTCTTCATGATTAGAGGCTTTTCAGACATATGTATGTACTTAGCTTCAAATTGTGTATTATGCTATTATGTTCAATTTAGACTTTAGCTATGATTACTGTATTGATTGTTCAGTTTTATTAATCGAGTTAGATGTATGCTTATGCCATGGGTCAACTTGAGGTCTCTCAGGGCTCCTTGTCCCGTGTTGCGATTCGGGCCTCCGTTCGGGTCATGACACATAGGTTGCCCAACACCACCCAATTGTCCGGCAGAATGCGAACCTCATGGTAAGACATCGTTGCCACTCCGCTTGGTGTTTACGAAGAATTAACATCATATACCAAGCACATTAGAGGTGGAGAAGGTCGCCTATAATAGGCTTCCTCTTCAGACGCTATCTCTGAATCACATTCATATCCCACCCACCAATCATCCGGCGGACTTCTAGGTGCTTTAGGCTGCACGAGCATTGCCTCAGATTCATAAGAGGTTTGGTGGCTAGTGGATGGAGGTGCACTGAGGGCAGCCACCTCTTGACTTAAAGTACCCACTTCGCTTTCAAGGACGTCAACTGTAGAGCATAGGCTTGTCAACTTGTCTTTAGTAGGGTGGAATTCTTTCTTGATGGCAATATATATGTTACACCCCGTAAATTCTTGACATGTAGATGGTCTATTCGCATGTTAGTTAAGAGTTTTAGAATGCCATACATGCTAGAAAAAGGCCCGGGGAAAGATCAGACAGCCGCCAAGTCGGCGCGGCGTAAGGCAAAATGCGACTTATAAATCGCATTCCCTGAATGCTACTTATAAGTCCCAATTATATAAGCCCTCCACCTCGGTTTTAAAGTTACAATTCCTTATAATTTCCAGATAAAGCCGAGAGAGAACAGAGGAGAACGAGT
>JACEIK010000582.1:19549-67935 GCA_018107945.1 Datura stramonium | reverse complement strand
ATCACATCATATAGGCGGGCTGGGCAGTGCCTGTGTACGGGCCCATGCGAGGTGCCCTCGCGCGCGTGCGTGTGCTCCCGCTACCTTCCTGTCTCGGCACCCGCGCTCATGGGTGCTTTTTCAGTCGACAGTGTTGTCTTCAAACGAGCATAACTTTTTACTCCGAATTCCGATTGATTTGCAGTTTTTTCATTGTAAACTATACTTAAATACATTTTGTTTGATTTTATATAGGACCTTTGAGTCATTATATATTTTGAAATATGTCCATTTAAAACTGACCCTTATTTACAAACTTCACATACTCTTTGTTTCTCCCTTTGCACATGTTTTCCTCCTCATCTATGGACGACCTACAACCCATAATTCCTTTAATATGACATATAAACATCAAATAATCCTAAAAAAATAAGATTTTCTGGGTGTAACATCCTCCTCCCCCCTTAAAATCATTTGTCCTCGAATGAGGGTCATACCTCGGTAGCCGTAACTTTGGCCATATCATCTTTAACTTTTACTTGCCTTGTGTCATAAACATACATTCCATTTTTCATAAGCATATCCTCTTTCTATTGCCACTTCTTATCAAACCGTACTTACTCAACTCCATCTATTTGTCTGACGTATGATAGGCATGCTTTAGTACCTTCAAAGCGGTAACTTTTATAACCCTAAGCAAATTTATACACTACCATGGGAGTTATGATTTACTCCAATACCAGCTTTCCATTCATACCATTAGGAAATATCAAAGAAAAAAGTGAAAATCACAAGTTAACCACTTAACATATAGAATCAGTGTCAAACCTGAAGTTGCTCTTTTACCTTTGCTTTTACCACGATGTTACTGCCTATCTTGGAAATGGGGGCTAAAAGAAATTGTAGTCTAATCTAGGGACAAAGTAGAGACTAAATCTCAAGGAGAAACTGAATGTCTGGTTGGCTTGGGTCTCCAAGCACTACGAGGGTCCTTAAATAGTCTTATCGACCTGGTTTCCTTACTCTGTTCCACTACCTTGTCATTACTTGGGAGACGGTGAATCAGATCGTTCGTCTTTTGAGAAAATACTAGCATCCAAGCAGTAGACATTTTTGTCAGGGTAGACATTCCCAAAAACTCTCGGACAAAATGGGGTCCCAAACCTAATACGATAGATATACTCTATCCCTCATATTCCGCACCCTATCTGAAACATATTGGGCCAAAGTATTAAACCTGAGACTATATTCGCGAATACTCATGCTGCCCTTCTCTAGGTACAAAACCTTATTAGCTCGAACCCATCGAAGTTCCCGTGGTAAGTACTGATTCATGAATGTTAGGGGATTTAGGCTCAAAACCTATGGGCACTAGAGCTCTCAAAGGTTCCCCTAGACCCTGCCAATAATTTCAACTATTTATTTTGAAACGTCACTACTCGGGCTAACATCTGAATTGTTTTCTCAAAATCTCATCACTTTGATATACCTGAAGGTACAACAGGTGTTGAAGGATCAATAAATTTACACTCTCTTAGCTCTACCGAATTTGAAACAACAGGAGGGGTTGAATCCCTTCCCACTATAATTCTGACTGGAACTTGGAGGAACTGTGGTACGAGGAATGGGAAACTAGCTTCGAGCCTCTAATCTATTTCTCGGATCAGTAGGAGGGCGATTGGGACCCTTTCAAACATCAATGCTGATAAATCTCGTAGCAATTTACCTTACTCCAGGCGAATTTTAAAACATAAGCACAATTTATATTTAACACACCTCTTACATCTTTGCTCTATAGTATGGTCTATTGATGAACAAAGTGAAACAACTCCTAAATGCCCTGTAGCCTCCTGATTATAAGTATGGTTCACAACATACCCATAATGAAGACTCTACTAGACATGGATTGTGGACTCCCTAGGATATGACTTCGCTCTGATACAAAGTCTCTCACGCCCCATAACTAGGGGGAGGGCGCGACTGGGTCCCCGTACCCGACTGACTGGGAATCCGGCTATATAAAATCTGTAACTGTAACACTTAGGCAGTCTAGGCCACCTGTCATAATCAACTAGAGCACAAACTGGAACCATAATGTCTCAACAATATAGGGTAAGAAACTGAAATGCAAACAAGGCTATGAGTATGCTAAATCAAACAACAAAAAGCCGACAAGGCCACAAACTGAATACCATTGTACAGACTAAGTTCACAAAGCCTCTAAAGAGTAAACCGACTGATGGTTGGAATAGGGCTCCGACCTACCCACAACTGCATCTCAAAACTCTAACTGAAACAAAACAAGTCTTAGCTCCAAAAAGAAAGGAGAATACCAACACATCTACTAATCTCACGAACTACTACTACAACTGGAAACCCAACCTCTTCCTACACATGCGACACGAACTTAGGTCCCTAGGCTAAGGGACGTCAGTGTTAATGAAATGTATTGGTATGTAGGGCAGAAAACTAAAAATATGTAAGATAGAAATGATAACTGAGCTAGAAATAAGGAATAGTAACAACCTAGAATCCTGGAAACTGAAACCTAATAATAAGTCAATACTAGAGAGAAAATGCAACCAAGTACTGCACAAGAAAAACTATAACTATAATGTTGGCGGCCAACCGACCATAAAAACCATATTAAATGCCTCTAGCTGGTGTACCATACCGGGGTAAAATCAAATATCTCCAGTCGGTGTACCATACCAGGGTAAAAATAAAAATATCTCCATCTAGTGTATCGTACTGCGTTAAACATAAAAATATCTCCATCCGATGTGCCATACCGGGGTAAAATAAAAATATCTCCAGTCAGTGTGCCATATCGGGGTAAAATAAAAATATCTCCAACTGATGTACCATACCGGGGTAAAAATAAAAATATTCTCAATCATAATCATGAATGGAGCCGATAAAACTTATATTGAGTCAATTTAACACATGTAGCATTGAAATGACAAATACCTAATTTGTGGCCGTAATAGGTCTCTTTGATACCAAATTTGTCACTCCCCATAACTGGGGGGGAGGGCGCGACTGGCTCCCCATACCTGACTGACTGGGAAGCCGGCTATATGACATCTGTAACTGTAATCCTTAGGTCGTCCAATCCACCTGTCACAATCAACTGGAGCACAAACTGGACCCATAATGTCTCAAAAATACAGGGTAAACAACTGAAATGCAAACAAGGCTATGAGTATGCTAAACCAAACAACAAAAAGCAAATAAGGCCCCAAACTGAATACCATTATACAAACTAAGTACACAAAGCCTCTAAAGAGTAAACTGACTGAAGGTCAAAACAGAGCTCCGACCTACCCATAACTGCATCTCAAAACTCTAGCTGAAACAAAACCAGTCTTAGATCTTGAAAGAAAGGAGCATACAACCACATCCGCTAATCTCACGAACTTCTACTGCAACTGGCAATCCCAACCTCTACCTGCATCTACGGCATGAATGCAAGTCCCTAGGCGAAGGGACGTCATTACGAATGAAATGTACTGGTATGTAAGGCAGATAACTGTAAACATGTAAGATAGCAATGTTAACAAATCCAGAAATAAGGAATAGTAACAACCTGGAATCCTAGAAACTGAAACCTGTCAATAATTCAATACTGAAGTGCAAATACAACCAAGTACTACACAAGAAAAAGTATAACTATAATGTTGGCCGCCAACCGACCATAAAAACCATATAAAAATGCTTCCAGCATGTGTACCATACCAGGGTAAAATAAAATATCTCCATCTGGTGTATCATACCAGGGTAAAAATAAAAATATCTCCAGCTGGTGTGCCATACCGGGATAAAATAAAAATATCTCTAACTAGTGTGCCATACCGGGGTAAACTAAAAACATCTCCAGCCGGTGTGCCATACCGGGGTAAAAATTAATAATATTCTCAATCATAATCATGAATGTAGCCGATAAAGCTTATACTGAGTCAATTTAACATATGTAGCATTGAAATGACAAATTCTTAATCTGTGGTCGTAATAGTTCTCTTTCATAACATATAAATGCAAGTGAGCACATATACCACGTAAAATTAATGAATATGCACATATATCATGTAAATATGTCAAATTATATACAAATATCTCAACTCAGTGACTCGACGAACCTTCAGGAGGTTTAGCCAACATAAAAATTTTAGTAGACTTACAAGTAATGTCATAGAGATAGTCTTACCAATTTAAGGTATCACTTGAGTAGAAGAACATAGATTCTCATTTCTATACAATCCTTTGACATCTGGGAACTACATATATATACTTCCCATAGGGTGGTTCCTTTACATGTATCGACAACTATATATTGTAATTTTAGTGCCAAACTTATCACGTCGATGAGCATATACAGTTCTCAATTCATTTGCCTCATTTGCAGGAAAACATGGGACTTATAACTTAGATCTTGGAGTTATTTGTCATAACGCTTAACATATACGTAGAGCTGAGAGCTGAATTATAGATATACAACGTATGAGACTTCTTTATAACGTATAAACTCGTATTTAGTTAGCTGAGTGACCTCCAGAAGTGGGATTAGAAGTTCTAAGCTTAACTGATCATTTTCATAGCTTGTGCTTATACTTACTTAGACATTAGGAACATTGGAACATGGGAGAATCTCTCCTCTAAATTTAGGGAATTCAAATGATAACTCAACAAGAGCTAAACATATAAACGCATGACTTGAATATAACTGTAAGAATTCAACTGTATGTTACAACATGAAAATCATATACATTAAGACTAGTTAATGGAAAAACATATAAAGACTTAAGTTCTTAGGCTGGTACAAAACTTCAAATACTTGACCGAGACATTCGCATGATTCTCAGAATATGATCTCTTAAAAAGTTCTTAGATTAGCATAACACACTTCAACATAACTTAGGGACTGGAAGAAATTACTTTAGAATCTGAGATTTGGATTTTTTCAAATTGAGAATTCATAAGAAACTCTCAAAGAGCTGCCTTTAAGTAAAGACTTATAACCATAATTCGGACAACGCTGGATTGACTTTCACAACTTAGTAAATAACCGAGGAGCTTAAGAAAGCTTACATCATTATAAATGGATTAGAATCTCCTAGGATCACCTTTTTTGTTCATGTAAGACAATTTCAACACTTGGAATCGATAACTAAACATAAACATTTAGGGATATAGTAGAGAGCTTTTCTTTAACTTAAGTTACTATTTTACAAACTTTCAACTCTAGCTGATTTGTAGAAGGTTTTCACCTAATATTCATTATATAATTACCACATAACGTATTTATATCACTTATTTAACTTAATGCCTTAGCGACTCTCAGGAGGTTCATATAGCACAAGAGTTATGGTAAATTACAGTGACATTCTAAAGACATATCTTGTTTCGCTAGCGTTTAACTTGATCATAAGCATAAGTGTAAATATATACTTATTTTCATATAACCTACTAACCTTAAAATACTATGTATAAACTTCCCATAAATATGGTTTCATAGAAATATCAATAATTTACACATTCGAGTTCTATCTTTCAAGTTTAACATATCGGTTGGTTCAAAAACTCGTTAACTAGTTGGTTAGATAAAGGTAGAGAATTCAAGGAATCTACCGTTGGCCTTATATACCTTATAACATGTTCATAAGAGGGTGGATAACTATTGTAAGGCATTTTCATTTCGTTGTTCACATTTACCCTTATTTAGCTTAAAATTGTTTTCTAGCGTTAAGTTCGTTCGCGTGTCGTCGTCTTTCCTTTTTATCAATTGCACATAGCAACCCGAATTTTGAACACATTTTATATCACATTCATGAAATAATAGAAATTACCAACTCATGGTGCCCACGCTGAGGGGACTTCAGACTCAATTTACAACTACAACAATAATCGTAAACACCCCTTTCACTTCAAGTTTGTTCACTTCAAGCGTATTTAACTCTTCAAGCTTTTTATGAAGTATTTATAATAATTTGGGAAGATCATGTATGCCTCAAAAGGAACACAAAAACATAGGAACATTGGCCCGATCAACAACAAGATTTCGTGCTTTGAAAATAAGAATAGGGATGCCTTTACATACCTCACTTCGTCGTGTCTTTTTAGCCAATTTCTTCCGCTTGCTAGCAACTCCGACACCTTAAACTTCCTTACATACACTTCATGAAATTAGGACTGGTTTATGCCATGTTCCCAGTCACAATTCATGTCCCAAAACGTACAACCAAACAGCCACATCACTATATAATTCTCAGCAATCCAATGTACCTTAGTCGTCTTAAACTTGAGGCAATTCAAGAGAGTTTTGCTTACGTGATTTTGGTGTTTAACCTCCCCAAAGCTGTGGTGTATTCCTTCCATCTTTTGGATAAATTCCAGCATCTATATTGCTGTATCAACCTCCCAAAAACGAGAAGCAACCTCAGTCAAATATCACATAAAACACACATCGACTTTATTTGATTTCCTTACTTTAGCTTGCGAATTTGAGCGGATAAACCAAGTAGGAACACTTACCTTTCACTTATGTATAACCCCTGCCCGTATGGAATTCCTCTTCAGCCAAATATTGTTCCAAAAACGTAGCAACCATGTTTCCAAAATGCAGTAACAACACACACCCAAGAAACACATAAGTTCCAACTTCACTTCTAACATAACCTGTTAATTCATGATAATTTGCAGGGTAAAAACACCTACTTCCTTTTGCACTCAACTCTCACCAATATGGAGGTAGAACTTCACCTCCCTACTGCCTAAAAATGCAGCATCTTGGTAGCCAAAATCGCAGCAACTCGACAATTAGAAGCTCACGACATAAGAAACCCTTTCCAAGCTTGGACTATAAGGAAATTTGACCTATCCGTACAATTTCTTACATGGGATTTATTTTCACTATTTGATATAGCTCTTAATTCTGTGAGTTTAAAAAAAAAAGAGGTGAAACGGAGTAGAAATGAGCTTTTTAGCTCAAAATTACTTCATATAGGCGGGCTGGGAGGTACCCGCGTGTGGCACCCGTGCGACGTGCCCTCACACGAGGGAGTGAGGGCCTACTGCCTTCCTGTCTTGGAGCCCGCGCTCATGGGCGATTTTCCATCCGACAGTGCTATCTTCAAACGAGCATAACTTTTTACTCCGAACTCTGATTGACGAGCGATTTTTTTAATTGTAAACTAGACTTAAATACTTATCATTTGATAGGATATAGGACCTCTGAATCATTATATATTTGGAGATATTTCCATTTAAAGTTGACCATTATTTACAAACTTCACATACTCTTCTCTTTTCCCTTTGCATATATTTTCCTCCTAACCTGTGGACAACCTACAACCCATAATTCCCTTAATATTACATATAAACATCAAATAATCATATAAAAAATAAATAAGATTTTCTGGGTGTAACATAACCTTGACGAGTTGATGGGACAAGACCCCAACTAACTCAACAATACTGAAGCTAAAAATACGTAAGGGAAACTGAAATACATAAGGTAGAATTAGATAGTCTGGTCCTCGAAAGATGAGGACTCACCAATAAGAAGAAGCTAACTCCATTGAATTGTTTAAGAGCGGGGCTGAACCTGAGATCCGGGTCTTGTATCATGAAATAATACAGCATAGAAGGTATGCGATCAGTACGTGGAATGTACCGAGTGTGCACGACAAGTAAAACCGCTTAAGTAAAGTAAATCATTTAAAGAATTTCATATCATATCATAAGATTTAAAATTTAAGAGGATAGCTTGCAGGCATTCTTTCTAAAATCACAATCTTTTCATAATATGACAATGCATAACTTCATAACATCATAACTGAACTCAAAGCTGAAATATTACATTTATAAGAAAACCTGAACAATGAGTCAAACCTTTCTTTTAGACATGCATGTATAAAATAATAATCATGAGTAATGAATATGGAAATCTGAATCGGATAGACAATGACAGACTCATCACTTAACCGACATACCACGATAGAGCTTACGTGGTCCTGACTATTACACTCAAGTGGGCAGAGTCATCCAAAACCTTGTTAGATATAAGGACGCTACCATGACATCGATATCAAGCTCATGGGCCATTTGGGCCAGGGATAGCTCACAAGGGAGGTCCCAATAATATAAAAGTATAAACCTACATTGGCACATAGTTCTAGGGAAAAGGGTGATAGAATTTTAGCCCGGTCAGATCTAGACTCTTCTCCTATAACATGCAGTGATCTACATTGTGTATAATGAAGCTAAACATCGTCTATTGACGAAACCCAACAATGAAATCATGAATAACTAAACAATGAAATCATGCATAACTCAACGTCGTATGAAAACAAAGCTCAACATTTTTTATTGGCAAAGCTCAATAATGAAATCATGCATAGACTTGACATCGTATGAAAACGTAGCTCAAAAATAACATACATCTCAATTGTGAATTCATGCATATGAAAAGCTTTATTTCGAAACATACCACAAGCTCAAAGATAAGTGGGAGCATTTACTCCAAAACCATGTGGTAAGCATACTTTAGAGATTCTACATCATCATACTCAATATAAGGGCTTTGCCCAAAAATTTATCATGCTTGGATCTACTCCATTCATTTTGAAAAAAATATCATAATCATGGGTAGCTTTAGAAACATGCTTTTCATTATCAAATCTCATCATCATCATACATTCATAATCATTCTCTTATTTCATGAACTTGTCACCCATGGGCCTTTATGTTTAATTCATAAACTAGAAAACAAAATTTTGATTAAAAACTATTTAAAATCTGCCCATGCTTCACAAATCGTCAATAGACACATAATCTAATTGTACCCATGTATAGAAATTGAAGGATTATGCAATTGGGTGAAAACCCAATAACTTGATCAAAGGAATTTCTCATATCTAGATAGAAATTGGGCATGGGTGAGGAGGAAGCCACCCACTCATAACCCTACATACCTGGAAGGGATTGATTCCACCAAATCTTTGATTATCCAAGAGGAAATTCGATGGAAACCTTGAATACTAGCCTTGAATCACCTCTTCAAACTCTCAAGTTTTCATGCATGGAAGAAAATAACTTAGAATGGGTTTTTCCCTCTTAAAACCCACTAAAATGAGCCTTAAACGACGTAGTATAGGGCCTTAGGATGTAAAAATGGCAGAAATACCCTTACTGATCACGTAGAAAAACTGCTCACTGGACCAAACAACGGACGACCCAATAGGTCGTTGGTGGATACCACGACCCATGGTATCTATCCGTGCTATGCACTGTCTAGCGTTAGGCCTTGGCTCAAATAACTACTGAAACAACAATTCGTTCTTACCTTCAACTGGTCGTTCATTCGATCTTTGTTTCCTTCTACCAATTTTATACTTTCTCAAACCACGAGCCTTACCACGACTCATTACTAGGACCCACGAGTCGTGGTCTCGTTCCGTCACATACACTGGCCATATCACCATCCTAATAATGACTACTCATCATGATCCGTGGTACCTCATGACGAGTCGTTGGGTGGCCCGTTACTTCTCTGAATCTCAAGTCCACATCTCACCACGACTACAAATGACGGCTCGTTGTTTCCTACAACGAGTCGTCACATAGGTTGTTGCTTCCACTGCCACACAAGACTCCTGAACCCACAACTGGTAACAACGGTTCATGGTTCCCAACCACGAGTTGTTACACCTCTCCTTCTAACATATTTTTATCGGTTTTCAGCTGTTTCAATTTTTAACTCCCGGATCCGATCTTTGGATTTTTGGGATATAACAATATCTCCCCCTTGGTTATATTCATCCTCGAATATAGGAAACAAGCAGAAAAGAGAAACATGAAACTATCATATTAAAATACTAATCATTCAAACCGGAGGCCAACAGAATGACTACCTCTAATTCAAACCACATAGCTAACCTGATTTAGTGATTCACATACACACCCATATACATAAAAGAAGCTTGAACACATGAACTGAACATGAAACTAAATAGAGTCGTAGAGAAAAACTGATACCTGAAGTCGGAACTAAGCCGATAGAGAATAAGTGAGGGTATTTAACCATCATATCCACTTCGGCTTCCCACGTAGCTCCTTCAATATGCTTATTCCTCCATAGTACTTTAACTGCAGCTACTTCTTTATTCCATAGACTTCCCAACCTAATGATCCAATATTTCAACTAGAACTTATTCATAGCTAAGGCCATCCTTTACTCCAATGCTGTCCACTGGGACTACTAAGGCTAGGTCTCCAAACATTTCTCCAAAAGCGGCACATGAAAGACAGGATGCATAGAAGATAACTTGGAGGGCATGTCCAACTCATACGCTACCTTACCAACTTTTCTCATAACTCGGTAGGGACCAACATAGCGGGGAATGAGTTTTTCTTTCTTCCCAAACCACATGACTCCCTTCAGAAATACCAAATCGTCCACCTCAAACTCCAACTCTCTCCTCCTTATATCAACATATGACTTTTAATGACTGTGAGCGGTTTTCAGCCTATCCCTTATCAACTGAACCTTCACCATGGCCTAATAAACCGAATCTGGACCCATCATAGTTGCATCACAAACCTCAAACCATCTGATTGGCGATCTACATCCCCGCCCATAGAGAGCCTCGAACAGTGCCATCTGAATACTGGAGTGATAGCTGTTATTATAAGAGAATTTGATCAGAGGCAAGTGCTCATCCCAACTACCCTTGAAATCGATGACGCGAGCTCTCATGATATCCTCAAGAGTCTGAATAGTTCGCTCCGCCTGACCATCTGTTTGCGGATGAAATATTGTGCTAATCTTAACCTGTGTACCAAGTCCCTTTTGGAAAGACCGCCAAAACTGAGTACCTCGGTCTGATATAATAGACAAGGGCACTCCATGTAATCGCAACAACTCCTGGATATATAGTCTAGCATAATCATCCACAAAATTTGTTTTTTTGACCGGTAGAAAGTGTGTAGCCTTGGTCAACCTATCTACCACCACCCAAACAGAATCATAGTGTCGACGGGTTCGAGGTAAGACTATAATGAAATCCATATTAATCTCTTACCACTTCTAAGTGAGAATGCTACTATCCTGAAGTATGCCTGCCGGTCTTTGATGCTCGACTTTTACTTGCTGACAATTCGAGCATGTAATACCTCGAAAGTAAGTAGGTGTAGACCCAAAAGTGAAAAACTTAAAACTGTAGAAAATTTGGAAATGTCTCAGGACGGGTCAAGGTACGACTCATGGTGACATATCATGGGTCGTTGTAACTAGTCGTGGTTGGGGAAAGGATGGGTGACAGTGCAAACCACAGGAGATATGACGACTCATTGTGGGAAACAACGATTTGTCGTTAACACTCATGGGAAGGAGTTGGGTGCATTAGGTGACATACAACGGGAGACCCAATAACCCGTTAGGAGAAGCCATGGGTCGTTGGTTGTGGTCGTGGTTTGAGGATTAAGTTTTCCAGTAGGCTTCACGAGGAGAAACAACAATCTGTTATTTGTGGTGACGGATCAAGGTATTACCCATTAGAAGATGAGATGCCAAGGTTTAGGGGACTAACCATGGATGATGTAACGAGTCATGGGTTGGAGGCACGGGTCGTTCTGTCGACCCGTTGTTTGGTTCCGAGAATGGGTCATCAGCAGTTCATTCCACGAGAGACATGATGGGCCATTGGTGGTTCCCACGACCTGTTGGTACCACTCGTGGGTTCCATCAGACCAATTTTTAGTGGCAGGTTCATTAATGGTATTTTTGACTTTTTCACAATATAAGGCCCTAAACTACGTCGTTTTGTCCTGGGAAAGCTGGGTTTTTAAGAGAATGACCTATCCTAAACTCCCATTCATGCATGCAAGGACTTTGATAAGTGATATAAGGGGATTTCAAGCTTTTCACTTCAATTCCTTCAATTTCATCCTTGGTCTTCTAAGAAGGGTTAGAGCTTGATAATTTCCAGGTAAGTAAGGTCTTCAATGGGTGGACTCATCCACACCCATGCTCCTACTCTACGATTTTACTAAAAATTTATTAAAAACTCATGGGGTTTCATCTTTAATTTATATAAAAACTAATGATTTAATTATGGGTTTTTTTCAATTTTGAAATATTATCATAATATATGGACCTTGATCATCTTTTGAAGTTTAAATTGATTATAATGTTGTGGATGTTGTTTTCTAAGAAATTAAGCTTCGTTATGCATGCTCCATGATGAATCAATTTATTATCTACTATTTCATTGTTAATATTTAAAATCCCAACATGATTTATGATTCAAAATATGAATTTATTTAAAACCCACTATGATTTGATTATTTTCAAGTTGCATGTATGAACTACAAGTATTCATGAAACCTATGATTTATAAATTATGTTTTTGGCCGACTCAGGGGCCTCAAGTCATGGCTAGTTCACGTATGTTCAAGCATGTTTACGATTATTAAGATTTAATTAGCCCATGAACTCATGTATGTATTATTATGAGCACTATATATGTTTTCAGAGTAGTAACGAACACCAAGTAGGTTCGGGGCTGAGGTTAATTCCCGGATCTCATGAACTACGTGCCACTGTAGGTTTGTTGGAACCCCTTTCATGTTAGCCCCTGTCCCAAATGGCCCTTTTCATGTGTGATTACTCCCTTCATGGTTCCTACCCTTGGGAAGGTACAAACACCCTCCCGACTAGGGATACAAGTCGGGCTTCATGTGTGCTCATATGCGGTATGTCCGTTAAGAGAATCTCCCGCTGTCCTCATGATTTATGTATGTTGGATCATGTTTTGTTAATCAAAGCTCTTCTATTATGATTATGACTATGTTTATGTTATTAATGTTTTGAAAACCTTGAGTCGTGTGATATGTTATTATGATTTATGATACGAGCATGTTGTCCTATTCTTATGATCTTTTATGAACTTATATATGTTTTAAATGTCCGTTTTACTTACCTTGCATACTCAGTACATTCCACATACTGACTGCATACTTTCTATGTTGTATCGTCTCATGATACAGGTCCTAGTTCCCAGACTCATCCTTACCCGTAGATAGATTCGGACTTGCTCTCAATGCACTTGGTGAGTCCTCATGTTCCGAGGGCTATATGTTCACACTCTATGTCATTCCTTCAGTTTTTGGATGTTTGATTAGTTGGGGAGTTGTCCCATCAATCCACCTTTCATGTTTAGAGGCTTATTAGACTAAAAGTTGTATTCCGCCATATTATATAAGTATTGTACTGTTTACCCTTATGTAATGTTATGATCACGTTCTATATGCTAATTCTTCTGCTCATATGATTGATTAGATGTATTCTCATGCCATGGGGTTGACTTGGGGTCTCTCAGGGCTCTTTTTCCCGTGTCTACGATCCCGATGTACGTTTGGGTCATGACAAACTTGGTATCAGAGCCATAGGTTTATGTGTCCTAGGGAGTCTTAAAGTCGCGTTAAGTAGAGTCTTTTTCATGGGTGTGAAGTGTGCCACACTTATGATGAAGAGGCTACTAGACGTTTAGGAAATGTTCCCCTCTTTCATGATCTATGTAATGCTATGAACGTCCTTTACTCCTCTTATTCGTGCTATTCGCGTTTGCAGAATCATGCCTCCATGCCGAGTAAATGTCAGGTGGAACGGTAATGGTAATGATCATGAGGATGCCCATGATGGCAAGCATCAGCCAGCTCCACCCATTCATGAGGAGCACGTACCTGATCCAACTGTCCATGCTATGTTTCGGGCGGCGATTCAGATGCTTGCACAGGCCATGACTGCCCAGGTCTATAATAAGTCGGTGGAGCATTTCCCTAAGAATGGGAATGCAGCGGCAGCTAGGGTGAGGGAATTTTTTTAGGATGAGCCCTCCAGAGTTCACCGAGTCAAAGGTGGACGAGGATCCACATGATTTTATAGAGGAGATTTTGAAAATCACCCAGGTTATGGGGGTGAACAATGGGGAGTGCATTTACTTGACCTCCTACAAGCTAAATGGGGTAGCACGTATATGGTTTAATAAATGGAGAGATGCCAGGGTGGCGGGTGCAGGCCCTATAAGTTGGGATAACTTTCACACTACATTCATATATCGGTTCTTCCCTCGGGAGATAAGGGAGCTCAAGGCAGCAGAGTTTGTTAACTTGAATCAAGGTAGCATGTTTGTACAGGAGTATGCATTGGAGTTCACCCGGTTATCTAAATATTCTCCGGAGTTGGTGGCGGATCAGCGGGCTTGGGTGAGCCGCTTTGTGTATGGAGTAGCAGATTACTTGGATAAAGATTGTCGGATCGCTATGCTTTATCCGGACATTGATTTTCCCATATTGTATTGCATGTGCAGTAGATAGAGTCAGTCTATAGGAGGCAGAGAGAGGCCAAGAGAGCCAAGACCGACAACTACGGGGTTTCTCAGGCTAGGTCATGGGGTGGACCACGTCAGCAGACCTAGCATAGGTCCATTACTCCAGCTCCATCATCAGTCAGCACGCCATCTACGTTCAGAGGAGACCAGAGGAGCAAGACTACAGGCTCGAGGGATCATGGTAGCATGCAGGTGGAGCACACTTTCCCAACTTGCGCGAGATGTTGAAAAAATCATCTTGGGAGGTGCTTGGTCAGTGTAAATTCTTGTTTCAGGTGTGGCAAACCCCGCCACAAGATCAGAGATTGCCCTGCAGCCAGTTCTACTGCTCCAGCAGCACGACCCCCTCAGCAGCGTGGCTCCACTAGTTCGGCAAGTGGTCAGCGCCGAAATAGGTTTTATACCCTAGTGCCTCGCCAGGAGCAGGAGGCTTCCCCAGATGTGGTCACAGGTATGCTGCAAGTCTTCCATATTAACGCTTATGCTTGGTTAGATCCCAAAGCTACCTTGTCTTTTGTGACCCCTTACATTGCTAGTAGTTTTTGAGTTAGTCCTGAAATTCTTTAAGAACTTTTTTCCGTATCTACTCTAGTTGGTGAATCAGTTGTAGCTAGACGGGTATATAGAGGCTTCCCCATTACAATGTTGCATAAGGTTACCTCTGCAGATTTAGTCGAGTTGGCCATGACTGACTTTGATATCATCTTGGGTATGAATTGGTTGTTTGTATGTTATACATCGATTAATTGTAGGACTCGTGCAGTTGAATTCCGATTTCCAAATGAATCAATTTTTTAATGGAAGGGTAATTCAACTGTACCAGTCGGTGGGTTTATTTCATACCTTAAGGCCAGGAAAATGAACTCTAAGGATTGCCTGTACCACCTAGTTAGGGTTAAGGATGCAGAGTTTGAGACCCCGACTATTCAGTTAATTCCAATGGTGTGTGAGTATCCGGAGGTATTTCCCAATGATTTGCCAGGTGTCCCTCCCGAATGGGAGATTGATTTCGGAATAGATCTTCTTCCCAAAACGCAGCCTATATCTATTCCTCCTTACAAAATGGCTCCATCCGAGTTAAAGGAGTTAAAAGAACAGTTGAAGGACTTGTTGGATAAAGGTTTCATTAGGCTAAGCAAGTCTCCATGGGGTGCACCAGTTCTATTTGTTCGGAAGAAGGATGGATCCCTCCGAATGTGTATTGATAATTGGCAACTTAATAAGGTCCCCATCAAGAAAAGGTACCCCTTGCCCAGGATCGATAACTTATTTGACAAGCTCCAGGGTACTAGGTGTTTCTCGAAGATAGATCTCAGGTCTGGGTATCACCAGCTCATAGTCCAAGAGAGTGATATCCCAAAGACAGCCTTCAGGACCCAGTATGGCCATTATGAGTTTGTAGTTATGTCATTTGGACTAACCAATGCTCCTACAACTTTTATGGATCTAATGAACTGGGTATTCAAGGAATATTTGGACATGTTCGTGATTGTGTTCATTGATGACATCCTTATATACTCCCCGAGCGAGGAGGAGCATGCCTCTAATTTGAGAGTAGTGCTTCAGACCCTTAATGATCGTCAGTTGTATGAGATGTTTAGCAAGTGTGAATTTTGGCTAGACTCGGTGGCATTTCTGGGCCATGTAGTGTCTAGTGAGGGCATAAGGGTGGATTCTCAGAAAATCGAAGTGGTGAAGAATTGGTCTAGACCGGTGAATCCTTCAGAAATTCGGAGTTTCTTGGTCCTAGAAAGCTACTACCGAAGATTTGTTGAGGGCTTGTCATCAATCCCATCCCCATTGACCAGGTTGACTCAGAAAAAGATAAAGTTCCAGTGGTCGGAGTCTTCTGAGAAAAGCTTCCAGGAATTGAAGACCCGACTCACTTCAGCACCAGTGTTGACTTTACCCAAGGGTACTAATGGATTCGTTGTATATTGTGATGCTTCGAGAGTCGGACTGGGATGTTTGTTGATGCAGCGCAGGAAAGTGATAGCAGATGCCTCTCGACAGTTAAAGGTTCATGAAAGTAATTAGCCGACCCATGATCTTGAGCTCGCCATGGTAGTGTTTGCACAGAAGATATGATGGCATTAATTGTATGGGGTCTATGTGGACGTGTTCACGGATCACAAGAGCTTGCAATATGTGTTCACCCAAAAAGTTCTCAATCTTCAGCAAAGGAGGTGGTTGGAGTTCCTAAAGGACTACAATATGAGTGTCCTTTACCACCCGGGCAAGGCTAATGTGGTTGCGGATGCACTTAGTAGGCTCTCTATGGAGAGTGTGTCCCACGTGGATGAGAGAAGGAAGGAGTTGGTGAGAGATGTCCACCGACTTGCAAGATTGGGGGTTAGATTTATCAACTCGATCGATGGCGCGTTGTTGTGCATAATGGGTCAGAATCATCCTTGGTGGTCGATGTCAAATCTAAGAAAGATGAGGATATGATTTTGAGAAGGCTGAAGGAAGCGGTGCGGGGTCAAAAGGTGGAGGGTTTCTCCCAAAGGGGAGATGGTGTCCTTTTATACAAGGGTTGGCTATGTGTTCCGGATGTTTATAATTTGAGAGTTAGGATATTGCATGAGGCATATGGTACCAGATACTCTATCCATCCCGGATCCACGAAGTTGTATCGGGACTAGTGAGAAATCTATTGGTGGGATGGTATGAAGAAGGATATTGCAGAGTTTGTAGCCAAATGTCAAAATTATCAACAAGTGAAAGTCGAGCATCAAAGGACGGGATGCGTACTTCAAGGTATTAGCATTCCCACATGGAAGTGGGAAGAGATTAACATGGATTTAATTACAGGCCTACCTCGTACTTGATGACACTATGATTCCATTTGGGTGGTGGTGGGCAGGTTAACAAAGGCAGCACACTTCCTACCGGTCAAGACCACGTATTCAGTAGATGGTTATGCCAAGTTGTATATTCGGGAGTTGGTTTGACTTCATGGAGTTCCCTTGTCTATTATTTCAGACCAAGGTACTCAGTTTACCTCCCAGTTCTGGCGGTCTTTTCAGAAGGATCTTGGGACTCAGATTAAGCTCAACACAACATTCCATCCGTAAATGAATGGTCAGGCGAAATGAACAATCAGTACCCTCGAGGATATGTTGAGGGCATGTGTTATAGGTTTTAAAGGTAGTTGGGATGATCATTTGCCCTTAATTGAGTTTGCTTATAATAACAACTATCACTCAAGTATCTAAATGGTACCGTTCGAGGCTCTTTACGAGGGGAGGTGTAGATCTCCCATCGGATGGTTTGAGGTTGGTGAGGCAGCTATGATATGGCCAGATTCGGTTAACGAGGCAATAGTGAAGGTGTAGTTTATAAGGGATCGGTTGAAAACCACTCAGATTCATCAAAAATCATATATCGATGTGAGGAGAAGGAACCTGGAGTTTGATGACAATTGGGTATTTCTAAAGGTATCTCCCATGAAGAGAGTCATACGGTTCGGAAAGAAAGGGAAACTCAGTCCCTGCAATGTTGGTCCCTATAGGGTTGTGAGGAGAGTTGTAAGGTGGCGTATGAGTTGGACTTTCCCTCGGATTTTTCTGAAGTTCATCCTGTGTTTCAGGTGTCACTTTTGAAAAAGTGTTTGGGCGATCTAGCCTTAGTAGTCCCAGTGGACAGCGTTGGTGTAAAAGACAACCTCAGTTATGAAGAATTACCCGTGGAAATATTAGATCGTCAAGTCCATAAGTTAAGGAAAGAGGAAGTAGCCTCAATCAAAGTTTTATGGAGAAATCAGCTTGCTGAGGGAGCTACGTGGGAAGCCGAAGCAGATATGATGGCTAGATCCCCACATTTGTTCTCTACCGGCTTAGTTCCGACTTGATGTATCAGTTCTACTCTATGATCCCATTTATTTTTCATGTTTAGTTCATGTTTTCAAGTTTCTTTTATGTGTATGAGTGTGTATATGAAGCATGAGATCGGTTCAACTATGTGTTGTGAATCAGAGATAGTCATTTCGTAAGGTTTCAGTTTAAATAATCAGTAGTCCGTATGATAATTGCATGTTTCTGTTTTCTTCTTGTTTCCGACATTCGAGGATGAATGTTCCCAAGGGGGAGATATTGTAATACCCTGAAAGTGTGTAAGAGTATATCCGGATGTGAAAAACTGAAAACTACAAAAAATTGGGAAAATGTCTCAGGACGGGTCAAGGTATGACTCGTGGTGACATACCACGGGTCGTAGTTGGGGAAAGGCTGGGTGAAAGTGCAAACCACGGGAGATATGATTACTCATTGTGGGAAACAACGAGTCATCATTAGCAGTCTTGGGAAGGAATTGGGTGCATCAGGTGACATACAACGGCAGACCCAACGACCCGTTAGGAGAAGCCACGGGTCGTTGGTTGTGGTCGTGGTTTGAGGATTAGGTTTTCCAGTAGGCTTGACGAGCAGAAACAACGATCCGTTTTTTGTGGTGATAGGTCATGGTATGACCCATCAGAAGATGATATGCCAAAGTTAAGGGGACTAACCACGGACGATGTAACGAGTCATGGGTTGGAGGCACGGGTCGTTATATCGACCAGTTGTTTGGTCCGAGAATGGTTCATCAGCAGTTCATTCCACGAGAGACATGACGGGCCATTGGTGGTTCCCACGACCCGTTGGTACCACCTATGGGTTCCATCTGGCTAGTTTTCAGGGTAGGTTCATTAAGGTTTGACTTTTTCATGATATAAGGCCCTAAACTACGTCATTTTGGCTTGGGAAAGCTGGGTTTTTTAAGAGAATGACCTATCCTAAACTCCCATTCATGCATGCAAGGACATTTATAGGTGATCTAAGAGGATATCAAGCTTTTCACTTCAATTCCTTCAATTTCATACTTGGGCTTCTAAGAAGGGTTAGAATTTGATAATTCAAGGTATGTAAGTTCTTCAATGGGTGGACTCATCCACACCCATGCTCCTACTCCACGATTTTACTCAAAATTTATTAAAAACTCATGGGGTTTTGTCTTTAATTTATATAAAAACTAATGATTTAATTATGGTTTTTGTGATTTGTAAATATTATTATAATCGATGGGCTTTGATCATCTTTTGAGGTTTAAATTGATTATAATGTTGTTGATGTTGATTTCTAAGAAATTAAGCCTGGTTATGCATGCCCCTTGATGAATCAATTTATGATCTACTATTTCATTATTGATATTTAAAAGCCCAGCATGATTTATAATTCAAAATATGAATTTATTTAAAAACCCACTATGATTTGATGATTTTCAAGTTATATGTATGATCTATAAGTATGCATGAAACCTATGATTTATAAATTATATTTTTGGCCGACTCACAGGCCTCAAGTCATGGATAGATCACGTATGTTCAAGAATGTTTACGATTATCATGATTTAACTAGCCCATGAACTCATGTATGTATTATTATGAGCACTATATATGTTTTAGGAGAAGTGTCGAACACCGAGTAGCTTTGGGGCTCAGGTTAAGACCCTCATCTCATGAATTACGTGCCACCATAGGTATGTTGGGACCCCTTTCATGTTTTTCCCTAGACCAACTGGACCTTTTCATGTGTGATTACGCACTTCATGGTTCCTACCCTGGGCAATGTATGAACACCCTCCCGACTAGGGCTACAAGTCGGGATTCATGTGTGCTCATATGGGGTATGTCGCTTAAGAGAATCTCCCACTGTTCCTCATGATTTATGCATATTATGATTATATATGTTGGCTCAAGTTATGTTAAGCAAAGCTCTTCTATTATGATTATGACTATGTTTATGTTATGAATTTTTTTAAAACCTTGAGCTGTGTGATATGTTATTACGATTTATGATACGAGCATGCTGTCCTATTCTTATGATCTTGTATGAACTTATATATGTTTTAAATGTTCGTTTTACTTGCCTTGCATACTCATTACATTCCACGTACTGATTGCATACTTTCAACGTTGTATCGTCTCATGATACAGGTCCCAGTTCCCAGGATCATCCTCACCCATAGATAGATTTGGACTTGCTCTCAAAGCACTTGATGAGTCCTCATGTCCCGAGGGCTACATGTTCAAACTCTATGTAATTCCTTCAGTTTCTGGATGTTGGATTAGTTAGGGAGTTGTCCCATCAATCCTCCTTTCATGTTTTGAGGCTTATCAAACTAGAAGTTGTATTCCGCCGTATTTTATAAGTGTTGTACTGTTTACCCTTATGTAATGTTATGATCACGCTCTCTATGCTAAGTCTTCCGCTCATATGATTGATATGATGTATGCTCATGCCATGGGTGGACTTGGGGTCTCTCGGGGCTCCTTGTCCTGTGTCTATGATCCGGGGTGTACATTTGGGTCGTGATAGGGCACTTGGCTACGAATTCTGCAATATCCTTTTTCATGCCATTCCACCAATATATATCCCGCAAATTATGATGCATCTTGATGGCAACTGGATGGATAGAATACCTGGATCCATGTGTCTCGTGCCCCTCAAATTATGAACATCTGGAACACATAGACGACCCTGGTACTGCAGCACACCATCTCTCCGTTGGGAGAATACCTCCACCTTCTGACTCCGAACGACTTCTTTCAGCTTTACAAAAATTGGATCCTCATCTTGTCTGGCTTTCAAATCAGTGACCAAGGACGATTCTGATACGTTTTGCACAACAATGCTACCATCGATCGAATCGACCAATCTAACTCCCAACCTTGCAAGTCGATGGACTTCTTTCACCAACTCCATCTTTCCCTCATCCACATGGGACACACTCTCCATAGAGAGCCTACTAAGTGCGTCTTCTGCCACATTAGCCTTACCCGGTGGTAAAGGTCCTTCATGTCGTAGTCCTTTAGTAGCTCCAACCACCTCCTTTTCCGAAGATTGAGATCTTTCTACGTGAACACATACTTCAAGCTCTTATGGTCCGTGAATACATCCACATGGACCCCATACAAGTAATGCCGCCATATCTTCAATGCAAACACCACCATGGCTAACTCAAGATCACGGGTCGGGTATTTCTTCTCATGGACCTTCAACATTCTAGAGGAATATGCTATAAATTTCCCATGCTACATCAACACACACCCAAGTCCGATTCTTGACGCATCACAATCCACCATAAAGCCATCCGTACCCTTGGGTAAGGTTAATACTGGTGCTGAAGTGAGTCGAGTATTAAACTCTTGGAAGCTTTTCTCACAAGCCTCCGACCATTGAAACTTTACCTTCTTCTGAGTCAACTTGGTAAAAGGTGCTGCGATGGAGGAGAAACCCTAAAAAAACCTCCGATAGTAGCCAGTTAAAGCCAAGAAACTCCGAATGTTCGAAGGATTCACCGGTTTAGGCCAATTTTTCACCACCTCAATTTTATGAGAATATACCTTTATTCCCTCAATCGATACCACATGGACCAAAAATGCCACAAAGTCCAACTAAAACTCACACTTGCTGAACTTTGAATACAATTGACGATCCTTGTGGGTCTGAAGCACTACTCTCAAGTGAGCGGCATGCTCCTCCTCGCTCCAAGAGTATATATGGATGTCATCAATGAACACAATCACGAACATGTCCAAATATGCCTTGAACACCCTGTTCATTAGATCCATAAAAGCTGCAGGGGCATTGGTTAGTCCAAAAAACATAACAACATATTCGTAGTGACCATACCGAGTTCTGAAAGCGGTTTTCGGGATGTCACTCTCCCAAACTATAAGCTGATGATAACCGGATCAGAGATAAATCTTGGAGAAGAAATTGGCACCCTAAAGATGATCAAACAAATCATTGATCCTAGGTAAAGGATACCTGTTCTTAACGGTAACCTTGTTTATCTATCGATAGTCAATGCACATCCAAAGCAAACCATCCTTCTTCTGGACAAATAACATTGGTGCACCCCATGGATACTTACTCAACCTAATAAAGCCCTTATTTAATAGGTCCTTCAACAGATCCTTCAACTCTTTTAACTCGGTTGGAGAAATCCTTCAGGGCAGAATAGATATAGTCTAGGTTTCGGGAAGAAGATCTATAACGAAATCAATCTCCCGCTCGGGAGTGACACATAGAAAATCATCAGGAAAGACCTCTGGATACTCACGTACTACTGGAACTGACTGGATCATCGGGGTTTTGGATTCGATTTCCTTAACCCTAACTAGATGGTACATGCAATCTTTAGAAATCATCTTCCTGGCCTTAAGGTAGGAAATGAATCGACCTACAGGCACAGCTGAACTACCCTTCCATTCTAAGACTGGATCACCTGGAAATCTTAACTCTACTGCTCAAGTTCTACAATTAACTAAAGCATATCATGCAAATAGCCAATCCATGCTGAGAATAACATCAAAATCGGTCATGGCTAACTCTATTAAATCTGCTGAGGTGACCTTATGAAGGACTGAGATTGGGCAACCTCTATACACCCATCTAGCTATAACTCAGTCACCTATTGGAGAGAAACTAAGAAGGGTTTTGACAAGAAATCAGGACTGACTCTTAAGCTACTGGCCACATAAGCTGTCACAAAAGACAAGGTAGCCTCTGTATCTAGAAAAGCAAATATATCAATATGGAAAACTCGAAACATACCAGTGACCACATTGGGGGAGACCTCCTACTCTTGACGGGATGCTAAAGCATAGAATCAGTTCTAGTGCTGACCGCCAGCTGTGCTAGTAGATGCTCCCTAATGTGCTGAGCGTGTGGGAGGTGCTGCTGAACTAGAAGCTGGGCCTCGGCCCCCAACCCGATCCTGCCTCAGCTGGACAATCTCTAAGCATATGTCCGGGCTGCCCACACACAAAACAAGCACCTGAACATGCCAAGCATTTGCCTGTGTGCCCCCGACCACATCTACGACAAGCTGGGATGCTAGAATCTGGGGGTGTGCTGCTCTAACTCCTTGAGCCTGATGCTCGCCCTCTATGATCATGTCTAGTCTTGGATGGCACAGTCAAGGCCGAAGATGCAAGGGCTGATAATCTATGGTGAGTCTGTTGTCGGTGCCCACCTCTGGACCTCTATTGAGAATTTGTGGTCCTCGGTCCTGGCCCTCTTGGCCTCCTTCTCTCTCGAATGTGTTGCCTCCATCTGCTGGGCGTACAACACAATCCCAGGGTAGTCCATATCCTGATGGAGAATAGCAATCCAGCACTCCTTGTCCAAATACCCTATTATACCATGCACAAATCTGCTCACCCGCATCCTCTAGTCAGCCACTAACTCCGGGGCATATTTCGATAGGAGAGTGAACTCAAGGGAATACTCTTGCACTGTCATCCTTCCCTACATCAAGTTTACAAACTCAGCTTCCTTCAGCTCCCTCATCTCCCGAGGGAAGAATCGATAAAGGAATGTAAAATGATCGGACCTGCTCCTGCGACCCTTCTATCCTTCCATTGGAGAAACCAGATATGCGCAACCCCCTTCAACTGGTAGGAGGCACTCTCTGCGCACTCCACACTACTCACCCCCATGACTTGGGTAATCTTGACAACCTCATCAATGAAATCATGTGGGTCCTCATCTACCTTGGACCCAAGGAACTCCGGCAGGTTCATCCTCAAAAAGTCTCTGACTTGATCCGCCGCTGCATTGATATTTTGCAAAACATGCGCAATGGTCTGCTGATTGACCTGAGTTGTCAAGGCCTGCACAAGCGTCTAAATAGCGGCCCCGAACTCAGCATGGGGAGTTGGCTTCGGTGCCTGAGGCTCCTGAACTTGTAGGGCTGGCTGATTCCCATAACCATTTCCATCCTCGTGTCCTTCACCACCTCCATTCCTCCTTACATTCATTCTTCGAGGAGACATGAGCCAGCAATCACGATTAGCATGAATAAGAAGGATAGAAAGACTTTTCATCGCACGACATAGATCATGAAAGAAGGAAACATCTCCTAAACCTATCATAGCCTCTTCGTCATAACTGTGGCGCGCTTCACACCCATGAAAAAGATTCTACTCAACACGTCTTTTAGACATCCTAGGAAACTTGAAACCTATGGCTCTGATACCAAGTTTGTCACGACCCGAATGGAGGAACGAATTGTAGACACAGGACAAGGGACCTCGAGAGACCCCAAGTCGACCCATGGAACACGCATACATATAACTCAATCAATAAACTGAAGAATCAACAATACAAAATCAGCGGAAGTCTAACTCAACATAACATCATAATAAGCATTCGAAGATGAATACATACATAAGTCTGAAAAGCCTCTAACCTTGATGAGTTGATGGGAAAACACCCCAACTAACTCATTAATACTGAAGCTAAAAATACGTAAGGGAAACTTAAATACATAAGGTAGAGGTAAATAGTCTCGTGCTCGGAAGATGAGGACTCACAAATAAGCAGATGCTAACTCCGATGAACTGTCTAAGAGCAGGGCTAAACCTGAGAGTCGGGTCTTGTATCATGAAATTATACAACATAAAAGGTATGCGGTCAGGACGTGGAATGTATCGAGTATGCAAGGAAAGTAAAACCACTTAAGTAAAGTAAATCATTTAAAGAATTTCATATGTATAATAAGCTTTCAAATCTGAGAGAGGAGCTTGCAGGCATTCTTTCTGAAATCACAATCTTTTCATAACATGACAATGCATAGCTTCATAACATCATAACTGACTTGAATGACTCAAAGCTGAAATATGACATTTATAAGAAAAGCTGAACAATGAGTCAAACCTTTCTTTTAGAACATGCATGTATAAAATAATAATCATGAGTAATGAATATGCAAATATGAATCGTATAGACAATGGGAGACTCGTCACTTAATCGACATACCACGATAGAGCTTACGTGGTCCAAACTATTACACTCAAGTGTGTAGAGCCGTCCAAAACCTTACTAAGGCTAAGAACGCTACCATGATATCGATATCAAGCTCATGGGACATTTGGGCCGGGGATAGCTCACAAGGAAGGTCCCAATAATATAATAGTATAAACCTACGTTGGCACGTACTTTTGGGGCATAGGGTGATCGACCCTTAGTCCGCTCGGTGCTAGACTCTTCTCCCAAAACATGCAATGCTCTACATCGTGTATAACGAAGCTCAACATCATCTATTGACGAAGATCAACAATGAAATCATGAATAACTCAACAATGAAAACATGCATAACTCAACATCTTATGAAAATGAAGCTCAACATTATTTATTGACAAAGTTCAATAACGAAATCATGCATAGACTCAACATCGTATGAAAACGAAGCTCAATAATAACATACATCTCAATTGTGAATTCATGCATATGAGAAGCTTTATTTCGAAACATACCATAAGCTCAAAGATAAGTGGGAGCCTTTACTCCAAAACCATTTGCTAAGCTTACTTTAGAGATACTGTATCATCATACTTAATATAAGGGCTTTTTATCATGCTCGGATCTACTAAATTCATTTTGAAAACAATATCATAATCATGGGTTGCTTTAGAAACCTGCTTTTCATCATAAAATCTCATCATCATCATATATTCATCATCATTCTCTTCTTTCATGAACTTCTCACCCATGGGCCTTTAATTTCATAAACTAGAAAACACAATTTTGATTAAAAACTATTTAAAATCTGTCCATGCTTCACAAATCATCAATGGAAACATAATTTAATTGTACCCATGTATAGAAATTGAAGGATATGCAATTGGGTGAAAACCCCATAACTTGATCATAGAAATTTCTCATATCTAGATAGAAATTGGGCATGGGTGTGGAAGAAGATACCCACTCATAACCCTACATACATGGAAGGGATTGATTACACCAAATATTTGATTATCCAAGAGGAAATTGGATGGAAACCTTGAATACTAGCCCTGACTCACCTCTTCAACCTCTCAAGTTTGCATGCATGGAACAAAATAACTTACAATAGGTTTTCCCCTCTTAAAACCCACTAAAACGAGCCTTAAATGACATAGTATAGGGCCTTAGGACGTAAGAATGATGGAAATACCTTTACTGATCACGCAAAAAAACTTCTCACTTGAACAAACAATGGACGACCCAATGGGTCGTTAAAGGATACCACGACCCGTGGTATCTGTCCGTGCTATGCACTGTCCAGGCTTAGGCCTTGGCTCAAATAATGACTAAAAGAAAGATTTTTTCTTACCTTCAACGAGTCATTCATTCGACCGTGGTTTCCATTTTGCAGCTTTATACTTCCTCAAACCACGAGCCTTACCACGACTCGTTACTAGGACCCATGAGTCGTGGTCAGTTCTGTCACATACACTGGCCATCTAACCATCCTAACAATGACTGCGCATCACGATCTGTGGTACCTCATAACAGGTCATTGGGTGGCTGATCGTGGGCAAAATACCATGCCCAAGGGATACTTTAAAACTTAGTTTTGTCTTTTTTTAGCTACTAATTATATGCATTCTCATGTGATTTTATGTAAATGTGAATATAAATACTAACCAACATGATTAGTGCGTGTTTTTGAAGGCTTAAAATGAATTTGAGGAACTAATCTACGATTTGGTGAAGTACAGGAATGGAATCGGAAGCGAATTACAAAAGTCGGCAAGGAACTATGCCTTGGCAAGGCTAGCCGCGCCAGGCAGCATGCCACGCTGTGCGTGTGCAGCACCCAACGCCGTGCCACGCCAATGCCAGGTGCGAGAAGAAGGCAACAATCAGGCCACCTGCGTGCCAGGGCCGCTTCATGTGAGCCATCGCGCTGCACAGGCAGCGTACCACACCGGTCATCGCGGCAAGCCTCGGCCTAATGTAATTCTAAGGCAAATTCTAGTGTGCATCCGCAATTCCTCCATGTCACGGAGGCATATTGGCACGATAACCTCTGTGCCACAGAGCCATTCCACGACAGGCATAATTTCATACAATTCTCATTTACTAGAAATAGGTCCATTAGCTCCTAAAATCATTTTGTCACGAAATTATTCTGAAAAACTGCCAAGGAGTGAGGGAGAAGTGGGAGAACTCACCAAGGGTTCTTAAATTTCATCTTCTCTTCTACCTGTTCTTGTAAATATGTTACTTTAATTATGTTTTCTTGTAATTATACGAACTTGAGTGGCGATAACCCTCCCTCTAGGGTTGAAGCCACAAGATATGATTGCTATTATGCAAATTTGTTTTTGTTTTAAGTTATTGATTGTTGTTTTGTCTTACATTCTTAATTATGGTTGTTTTTATGATTGATCACCATGAAAACACACACGTTACACCTAGGAAAAAGCTTGAGAAAGAAAACCTAGGCAAGAACAAGAGAATGTAGGGAGAAAGTTTGTATCTTTTGATATGATTCGCGGTTAGGATAAGAAATTATACCTAATTTGCCCTGGTTGGTTACTAAAATGGGATGAGTTAGACAAAAACTTGGAATTATCACATCACCACTCGAAGAAGTAGTTGTGAAGCTAAATCGGTTAAATGATTAGAGGTACGAAAGTCCCTAATCAAGAGCATAAGGCCTGCAAACCATATCCACGTAATTGAATTGCCCACGATCTAGAATGTCACATCTCCGCTCAAAAATATAGTTGTGAGGCTAGTTTGTCGTGTTTAGAGGCTTGAAAGACCATGAACATGAAATTTTGAATATTTGAGACGACAATTGATAATTCCATACTTAAACAATTACAAAGCATAGTATCGCATGATTATCCGGCTTTAACTCTAGTTGGTCCTTGAATGATTTCATAGTATTTCGATGACCACACCTAGACTTGATTAAATTTTATTGAAAAAGTCTAAATCAACACTTGTGAAAGTTCATATCACACTTGCACTTGANTAGTTCTTGACTTGAGAGAGTGCTAGGTATTTCGATGACCACACCTAGACTTGATTAAATTTTATTGAAAAAGTCTAAATCAACACTTGTGAAAGTTCATATCACACTTGCACTTGATAGTTAGCTGAATTGGTCCAGTCCCTATGGGATCGACATCCGGCTCATTAAAAGGGCCACTATATTACTTGTACGACCTGTACACTTGTGGGGCATCATGTTTTTGGCGCCATTGTCGGGGACTCAGCAAAGTTTAGAGAATTTATCTGTTTTTGTGTGATTTTTAAATTTCCTTAAGTGTTGAGAGCTTGTGGAACCGTTACTTGAACCTAAACGTTAAATCCATTTGCGAAGGAGAGTAGCTCTTGAGCAAAAGCTGAAAAGACTTCAAGAAAAGGTACAACAACAACCACTCGCAGGACAAGCACAATTGTCACCGAAAGCAATGGCAGCCAGTCCAGTTCGCGAAGTGGCTATCCCACTAGCGACAAATGTGAACTCTAGTATCTGTAGACCGGAACCTGGTGGGAACTTTGAATTGAAACAGAACATGGTGCAGCTGTTACATTCTAGTGGTCAATTCACTGGGATGGCACATTAGGACCCGCAGCAGCACTTACAGAACTTTCTTGAGATTAGTGACACGTTTGTCCCCACCGGCGTGTCCAAAGATTATGTCCGACTTACCCTCTTCCCATTCTCATTGTTGGGAGAGGCAAAGAGGTGGTTGAAAGCTGAGCCACCGAACTCCATAACTTCTTTGGATGATTTGGCGAAGAATTTCTTGACCAGATTCTTTCCTTCAGGAAAGACAACAAAATTGAGAAGTGAAATACTGAGTTTCAAGCAGAGGCCCGATGAGAACTTATATTTGGATTGGGAAAGATTCAAGTCATTATTGAGAGACTGTCCCCATCACCAGCAATCCAATGTAGTGCTGGCTCATACCTTTGTAGAAAGTCTAGACCCACACATGAAGATTTTGCTAGACTCTGCATCGGGTGGGCAAGCCTTAGAGAAGAATTATGATGAGTTGTACACGTTGTTGAATAGAATTGCTCAAGGAAATCCAGAATGGCACAGCGAGTCATCGAGAGGGGAAGGAAAGAGAGCAGGGTTGGTAGAGGTAGATGGTATGAATGACTCCGCGACACAGTTAGCTTCATTCCAGCATCAGATTATGACTCAGTTTAATAAAATGGGTATGAACCAATAGCAGGGTTAGGTTAATGCAGTTCATCAAGCTCCGAGTTGGTGTGAAATTTGTGGTAACAATGGGCATAATGCAGAATCATGCGGAGCCAATCCGGAATCAGTCAATTTTGTTGGGAATGTTCAAAGGAACAATCAGAATTTTTGGGATCAATTACAACAAGAATTGGCAAAGCCACCCGAATTTTTCTTAGGGTGGAAATCTAAAGCAAAGTTATCAGCAACCTCAACAGTAGCAATATCAAGAGAATAGGAAGAATGATGGCCAGTTGAGCAGCAATATTGAGGAAACATTGCAGAGAATCACGGAGACCCAGACTCAGTTAGCAGAAAATCAGGTGAGGATGGCATCAGACTTGAAGAATCATCAATTGGCCACCCGCAATCTAGAAAAGCAGATGGGTTAGATAGCAGTTGCTCAAAACATGAGAACGCAAGGAGGACTACCAAGTGACACAGATCCTAACCCCTGCCAGGTCAATGCCATTAGTCTGAGGAGTGGCAAGTAATTAGCTTATGCAGTGCCAAAAGAGAAGATAAATGAGGTGCAGCCGGTGTTGGTTAGACAAGGATCATCCACTGACCACGGATAGAAGCCGAGTGTTGTGCAACAAAATGCACAATCTTCATTTCTTCCATCATAAAGACCACCACCACCATTCCCTCAAAGATTCAGAAAGAGCAAGGAGGAGGAATGCTTCAAAAAGTTCTTTGAGATTTTCAAAGAACTTCACATAAATTTTCCTCTTATTGATGTTTTGCAGGGAATGCACAAGTATGATAAATACTTTATGATGTGATGGCTAAAAAAGTGAGATTAGTGGATTTCTAGATAGTAGCACCGACAAAGGAGTGCAGTCAGCTGTGGTATTGAGAAAATTCGAAGAAGCTCAAAGACCCATGGAGTTTTACCCTCCCCATACAAATTGGTAAAGCTGAAGTGCTACGAGCTTTGGGTGACTTAGGGGCAGCAGTTGATCTAATGCCCCTATCTTTATTTAACACCCTGGGATTGGGAAAACCGAGGCCAACAAGGCTGATGTCATAATGGCGCATGTCGCGCAGTGGCACCTGCCACGGAATAATGTAGGACCCTCTCATCAAAGTGGGTAAGTTTATAATACCTGCTGATTTTATTATCTTTGATTTTCATGTTGATGACCAGGTACTCCTTAATCTTGGACGGCCGTTCTTGGCCAACGGGAGGAACAAGTAATTGACTTAAGAGCAGTGACCCTAAAAATGAGGGTCGAGGATGATGAAGAACTCTTCAATTCTACCAAGAGATAACCCACCCACACACTATAGAAACCTTTTTGTAAGGTTAGTGTTGTAAGAGGATGAGTATGGGGTAGGTGATTCCCACAGGTCCACGGCCAAAGGTAATGATAAGTGTTCAGCCCGAGTCCGG
The DNA here is from genome assembly GCA_018107945.1 of Datura stramonium. Taxonomy (NCBI): domain Eukaryota; kingdom Viridiplantae; phylum Streptophyta; class Magnoliopsida; order Solanales; family Solanaceae; genus Datura; species Datura stramonium. The sequence continues at coordinate 37,146 of JACEIK010000582.1, read as the reverse complement.
GATTAAGGGCTTCAGAGTGTGAAGAAGTTGGAGGAAGAGATGAAAAGGGTGGAGGTTGTTTCCTCTAAAAATCAAAAGAGAAGAAGATGGTTCTCTAAAGGAACCCATGTATGAGGATGTCCTGAAAAGGATAGTCCACGTCATGCTAAAAAAACGTAAAATAAGGCGATGCTTGAGAGGCAACCCAAGGGTACCGCAAGTACAATTTATTATTGTTTTTTATGTTGATTTTGTTTATTGTCAACTTGTGTTGTTTTTGGTGGAAAGTTAGGCACAGATGGAGGGGAAGTATGAGTAACCATGGAGGAGGAAGCTAACAAGCATGGATCTATAAAAAGTGTGTGGGGTCAAATACCCACTTGTTCAAAGGAATAAAAAGCATGTTATTAGCTAGGCCTAGAGGCCTTAGGAAGTACCCTCATTCTTGCTTAATTTTGGATTTGATGTTATGGGACATAGCATAATTCAAGTGTGGGTGAGGAAATTTCCAAAATTTTTGTGCTTAACGATTTTTGGTGAATTGTAATTTGTGGAGAAATATTAGAAAAAAAAATTTCGGCGTAGTCAAGTATGACTTCATCACCCATTTGTTTTTCTTTTTTGGTTCTTTTACGACGGGGGTCTTTTGAACCGAATAATAAAAATTTTCTTTGTCTCGTATATACTTTAGTCATGTATAGAGACTATTTGACGATGGATGGATGACAACTCGTCTTGAGGAAAATTAGTCAATAGGTTTTCGTAGCTAATTGATGGCTTGATGTTCTTGTTATGTGCTATACAGGATTGTAAGATACAAGTGTGGTTAGTGTTGAAGCATGTAAGAAGTGTAGTACATTGTTTGAGACACTTAGGCTTTTGAATTTGACTCGATGTGATTGAAGCTTAATTTTTAAATTCTTAATGATTAGTCGAGTAAGAGTCCGAGGAATGTGTCTTGAACTGAGCATGTGTTGTGAGTGTAAGTTTTTCGAATATTCCATGCTAACAGGAGTGTCTAGAACATGCCCGGTGTGTATATAAAATGAAATGAAGGATGTGGATTGTAGCGTATGATTTAGGCATTTCCTTGAATGAACCTAAATGTTATCCCTCACTTTACCTACCTTGAATGTTGAATCCGAGTTAGCCCCATTGAGCCTTAAGCCTATTCTTTGATAGCTACAACATGCTTCTAATCCTTTCTTTCAATAGCTTTGAATCTGATCCAAAACTCCTACACGCTTATGAAAAAAATACAAAAGAGTGAAGGAGGGAGAAGCATGAAAAAGAAGGGAAAGTAGCAAAGCTTGTAAAAGTTGAGAAAGGTCAAAGGTGCACTTGTTTGAAAATGTCTCGTATTGGTAGGAGTAAGAAATAAATGATATTTCTTACTACTAAGCCGTATGCTTAAAGAAAGGGGAACAAGAAGAGAAAATGAAAGATTGAAAAGAATGAGGAGGAAGGAAGAAAGAGATGTCCTTAATGAATGTTGGATGGCTAAAAGTGCTTGGGGAAGATAGTAACTATTAATGGCTTAATAGTACCTACCCGTCCCTTAGCTTACATTACAACCCATTAAGTCCTACTTGATCTTACGTTCATACATCCTTAAATTAGTGGAGTAAAACACGAAGGGAAAGCTTATGGTTCACTACATGATGCATGTGAATTCTTTGAGAGAGCAAGCGTAATTTTATTCATATACCCATACTTGTTGTGATATGAAAGTTTGTGAGTAAAATGGATAATCCTCTTGTTGTAAGGGCACATGTTTAATGAGAGATAACATTCATGTCAGATTTCTTGATCGGTTTATTTGCATGAGTTTGCTAAGCGTGAGAGTCGATTCTTGAGGTTAGGACATTTCAATGATTAAATCGCATGCTCTATTTAACTTGCTATCTTAAATAATCATTATAGCCGTAGCTTGAATTGTCTTGCTAAATTAGTTATGTGTGATTCTTCATTTACATTAGATGTAAAAAGGGTTGTTCAAGGACAACAAAGGCTTAAGTGTGGGATAGGTGATCGTGGGAAAATAGCATGCCCAAGGGATACTTTACAACTAGTTTGTCTTGCTTAGCTACTAATTATATGCATTCTCATGTCATTTTATGTAAATGTGAATATATATACTAACCAAAATGATTAGTACGTGTTTTTGTAGGTTTCAAATGAATTTGAGGAACTAATCTATGATTTGGTGAAGTAGAGGAATGGAATCGGAAGCGAATTACAAAAGTCGGTAAGGAACCATGCCTTGGCCAGCGCCGGGCCGCGCTGTGCAAATGGGTACACACCGTGCGTGTGCCGCACCCAGCACCGTGCCACGCCAATGCCAGAAAAAGACGGCAAGCAGGCCACCTGTGTGCCGCCGTGTCACTGGCCATCGCGCTGCACAGCAAAGATAGCCACGCCTGGCCATCACAAGAAGCTTCCTGCCTAATGTCATTCTAAGGAAAATTGCAAGGTGTATCCGCGATTCCTCCTGTGTCACGGAGGCTTATTGGCGCGGCACCTCCGTGCCACGGAGCCATTCCACTACGTACATAATTTCATACAATTCTAATTTACTATAAATAGGTCCCTTGGCTCCAAAATCATTTTGTCACGAAATTGAGTTCAAACTGCCAAAGAGTGAGGGAGAAGGGAGAACTCACCTAGGTGTCTTAAATTTCATCTTCTCTTCTACCAATTATTGTAAGTATTTAACTTTATTAATGTTTTCTTGTAATTATACGAACTTGAGTATGAGAACCCTCCTCTAGGGTTGAAGCCAAAGATATGATTACTATTATGTGAATTTGTTTTTCTTTTAAGTTATTGATTATTGTTGTTTTGTCTTACATTCTTAATTATGGTTATTTTTTATGATTGGATCACCATCAAAACAAACAAACATGTTACACCTCTACAAAGCTTGGAGAAATAAAACTTTGGCAAGAACAAGAGAATGGGAGCAAGTTTGTATCTTTGGATACGATTCACGGTTAGATAAGAAATTATACCTAATTTTTCTGCTTGGTTACTAAAATGGGATAAGTTAGAAACCAACTTAGAAATATCACATCACCACTGGGAGTAGTTGTGAAGCTAAATCGGTTAAATAATTAGGAGGTACGAAAGTCCCTAATCAAGAGCATAAACTTTAAAACCATATCCATGCACTGAATTACCTACGAACTAGGTTGTCACATCCTCGTCAACGATGTTCAGAGGCTAGTTTGTCGTATTTAGAGGCTCGAAAGACCATGAACATGCAATTTTGATTATGTGAGATGACAATTGATAATTCCATACTAAACCCATTACAAATCATAGTATGGCATGATTATCCGGCTTTAACTCTAGTTGATCCTTGAATGATTTCAGAGTATTTCGATGACCACCCCTAGACTTGATTAAATTTTATCGAAAAATTCTAAATCAACACTTGTGAAAGTTAATATCACACTTGAACTTGATAGTTAGTTGAATTGGTCCAGTCCCCGTGGGTTCGACATCAGGCTCTAAAAGGGGCCACTATATTACTTGTATGACCTGCACACCAAGGCATCGCGGGCTGCCATTTTCCCTAAATCTCAAGTCCACATCTCACCACGACTACAAATGACGGCTCGTTGTTTCCAAACGAATCATCACAGGTCATTGCTTCCACTAGGTCATTTCTTCCACTACCACCTCGGACTCCTGAACCCACGACTAGTAAGAACCGCGGCTCGTGGTTCCCAACCACGAGTCATTACACCTCCCGTTTCGAGATATTTTATAAATTTTCAAAGTAGCTTCAATTTTTAACTCCCGAATTTACCTTAGGGTTTTTTGGGGTATAACACTGCCTAATAATGAATGTGATACTGAGGCTTACCTAAAAGTGCCCAAGCCTTTCTGGAAAGAATTCCTGAAGTATGTTGGGAACCGAACACCTCTGTCAAAAATAATGGGTAAGGGGACACCATGTAGGTGAACTATCTCCGTATATATAAAGCCTAGCATAATCCTCTATAATATATGATGTTTGAGCTAGCAAGAAGTGAGATGGTTTAGTAAATCTATCAACAATTACGTAGATAGAATCATGCTTCATGCTCGTTCGAGGAAACTTATAGTAAAAATCAGTATTAATTCACCTCCCATTTCCAGGCAGGAATTTCTATATTCTACATTAGACCTCTATGCCTCTCGGTGCTCAACCTCACCGCTGGAAATTAGACACCGAGTCACAGATCCGTGATGTTCTTTTTATGCAATTCCACCAATATAGCTGCATACATCTCCGTGGCAATCAGGATGTACTGAATATCGAGAGAATGTTTCAATCATAACCCATTCCTATAGCTCACCAACATTAGGTACACATAGATGACCAGCATCTAAGTACTTTCATCGGGTCCGCAATCAAATAGGTCACTTACCGCGGTATACTATCACCAGTAAGACTAAATCTGCATCATCATATTGTCGTTGCTTAACTTCCGCTACCAAGGGCGATTCTACTATATTTGTGACAATAACACCCCTATCTTCGGTATCTAGTAACTGAATCTGTAAGTTAGCCAACTACTGTAGAGTCTTCGTCATTTCAATATTATCAACTTGAATATGATTCAAGCAACCCATAGACTTGCGAGTTAGCGCATCAACAATAACATTTGCTTTTCCTGATGATACAAGATATCAAGATCATAAACTTTTAGTAAATTTAACTCATCTTCTTTTCCTCAAATTCAACTCTTCTCTCGTAGTTAGTACCTTGCATCTTACGACCAGAAGATATCACCATGTACCCCATATAGTGGCGCCAAATCTTCAATTCAAATAACACGTTAATAACTCAAGATCGTAGGTAGGACAATTTTGCTCATGCTTCCTCAACTGTCTAGAGGCATAAGCAATAAAATTGTTGTGTTACATTATAACATGCCCAGCCCAACTCTTGAAGCATCATAATACACCACATAACCCTCGACACCCTCTAGAAGAGTTAGGACAGGTGCTAAAGTCAGCCTATCCGTTTAATCCTGAAAACTCCACTCACATACCACTGTCCACTGAATCATAGCTGCTTTATGAGTCAACTTTGTCAATGGCGGAGATAGTAGGCGGTTATCTAACAAATCGCGATAATAACTCCGCTAACACCAGCCACAACCACTATAGGATTCAATGATCTAGAATGGTCTTCACAACTTCTCTATTTTCTGTCCATCCACCCTTATACCTTCAACTGTAATCACATGGCCAAGAAACTACAAATGTCACCAAAACTCACATTTAAGAAATTAGTATATAGCTTGTGCTCTTGGAGAGTCTGTAATACTACTTTCAATTGATTTGTATGCTCGACCTCAAATCATGTAAATTAGAATATCATCAATGAAGGCGATCACAAATACATAAACAAATAGGCCTAAACACCCGATTCATCGTGTCCGAGAAAAAGTTGTTGGGGCATTAGTCAGCCCAAATGACATCACTAGAAACTTATAATGGTCGTATATAGTTCTGAAGGAAGTCTTAGGATATCAACTTTCCTAATATGTAACTAATGGTACTTTGGATCTCAAATCAATCTTTTGGAAAGCATTTGGCACCAGAATCGATCAAACAAGTCATCAATTCTTGGAAAGGGTACTTATTCTTAATCGTCATTTTATTCAACCGCATATAAATACACATCCTTAACGACCTATCTTTCTTTCTTACAAAGAGTACCACTGGTGCACCCTAGGGCGATACACTTTGTCGAATGAAATCGGAGCAAATCTCCTCAATCGCTTCCTTCATTCCCATAGCTCTCTGGGCGAGAGCCATTTGGTAAGGAGGGACCGATATAGGTTGAGTACCCGAGTAGATCAATAAAAAAATCATCTCCTTTCAGAGGAATTTGAGGCAAATCCTCTAGCAAGACCTTAGGGAACCTATTTTCAAACAATAATTGACTGAGAGTCAAGCTTAATGTTCCAAGTTTCTTAACCGAACCAAGTGAGAAATACAACTTTGAATCAACTGAGCCTTAAGATATGAAATAAACTAATCTTGTGGGCATGTAACAAGATTATTCCAGTACTCCCAAACTGGCTCACCGGGAAAATAGAAATCTAACAACCTGTCTTTGCAACAAAATTAGAATAATATGCTGCCAAAAGATCCATACCCATAATGACATAAAATCAACCATTTTCAAGCTCAACGACTATCTATGTTGATCTATCACATACCAATAATAATACGCTTTGGTAAAATCGTCTAGCTAACACCACAGATTTGCCAATTGTACGTAAACAACAAATGATATGTATAATAACTGGGATCACCAAACTTACTCACAACCAATGGTACGTGAAGAAAGTGCAACTGTGATCAAGCAAGATATATATTGCACTAGAATAAATAATCAAAGTACCAGAATAACATCAGGTGAGGTGATTCCTAGTCCCGCTGATCGAACTAAGCATAAAATCGATTCTGGCCGCCCTGCACCAGAAGCCTTCCAATCTACCACACCGCCTCCACCGAGGATCAAGTCTAGAAGGTTTCATGAAGGGGATGAAGAAGCAACCACCGATCGCCCGATCGCGCCCGATACGCCTCCAACTTATCTAAACAATCCCACAATAAGTGCCCTAGCTGACCACAATGATAGAGTACATTATGCTCCTGACGTCACTGACCTAAATGAGATCTACAACACTGAGGACAAGGAAGTAATGGTGGTCTCCTCTGCCCCACCCACTTCTGTCATCGAGAGCTAGATGGAGCTGGGCCTTGATCTCTTCTCTATTCTTGAAACTGAGGTGGGGCACTGCCTACAGGCCTAACTAACTAGATGAGTGAGCCCCTAGGTCACCCTACGGCCCTCTGAAAGAACCCACGGTCCTAGCTCTCTTCCTTTACTCTTGTTGTCATCGAGTATTGGGTAATTGATGAACCAAATCCTCCGCCCTCTGGGTGAAAGCCTGAATTCGTGCAATGCCCATATGCTCCTGAGTAGATACTCCAAAATAATCTCGAGCTATATGAAGCCCAAACCCCAACACGAACCCATAAAATCTATCCTCCATCATCTGAACCATGTGCGGAGCATACCTAGCAAGAGAATTAAACTAAAGACAATACTCATGGTGCATTTATTTTGCCCTGATTTAGGTGCTAAAACTGCTCAGCTCGATCCTATCAAAGCTCCGGGGGTAGATAGTGGTGCATAAAGGCCTCGAAGAACGCTTCCCACTCGGCTGGCAGTGCATCAACTCCTCTAGATCGAGCCCAAGCCTCATAAAATAATATAGCCACATCACATAATCTGAAGGCCGCCAACTCGACTTCCTCAATCAATGTAGCTCTCAACACCTTCAAAACCCTATATGTCTAATCAACAAAGTCCTGAGGATCCGTGCTTAGTTCTAATCCGGTGAATATGGGAGGGCTCAAACTCAAGAACTCGCGGGCCTTGGAACACTTAATTGCCTGGCCTCTATGTCTCTCTATCGCCTCCAATCGTCGCTCCTGACCTGCAGTTATACGAGCAATCACCTAAACAGCTCCCTCAAGACCCTATCCTTCTGGAACAATCGGAGGTACCTATTGCACTCAAGTGCACACATAAGTGTAGAAGGTCGTAGAAGTAATACAGTGACTCTTGAAGAGCCGGATATCGAACCCACAGGGACTAGTCTATTTAGCAAATATTCAAGTTCAAGTGTTAAATTAAATTTCACAAGTGTCCATGTTTCAAAGATGCGGATTTATGTCTAAATATAGAGGTGATCAATAATTATTCGAAAAACAATAAAGAGAAACATCTAGAGTTAAGGCCTAAAAATCATGCTCTGGTACATTCAACTTGGTTCAAGTATTGAAAATTCATTTGTTGTCTCACAAGATATATGCAATGTTCATGGTCTTTCGAGCCTCTAAACATAATAAGATTAGACTCACAACTACATCGTTGAGCACAGATGTCATGTCCTAATTCATGTGCATTTATCTACAAGGAGTGGTTTACGGGGTTAACACCCTTGGTTATGGACTTTCGAACCTCCAACCATTTAACATAACTTAGTTTCAAAACTACATCTATAAGAGATAATGTGACAATTCTAAGTCTGTATCTAGCTATCTTCTCATTTTATAATCAAACAAGGAGAATTCGATGTATTTCCATTCTAACCGTGAATAAAGTCTTAAAAACTTTGAACTTGCTCCTTGCAATCTTAATTCTAACCTAGGTTTTCTCTATCGAGTTTTTGCCTAAGCTTAACAAATACATTCTAATGGTGATCAAGCATTAAATGGCTAAAATCAAGAATGCAAGAAAAAACACAAACTAAAACTTGAACCAATGTAGAACTCAAGCAATTACCATCATGTTATATGGCCTCAACTCTAGAAAAAATGTTTTAGCCACTCATGTTCATACAAGAGTTCAAAAACATAATTGAATTCAAGTACTTACAAGAGATGGTAAAGAAGAATTAAAGAAACTAAACCCTAGATGAGTTTCTTCCGTTCACCCTTCGCTCCTCTATGCCTTCCCAAAAATATTACGTGATAAATAAAAAAATAAGCCAAGTGTTAAATTTATACTAAATGAAAAATTACAAAATTTGCCTATTGGTGAAACTGCTCCGTGCCACTCTGTTGGTTCCACAACACAGCTAGCGTGACACGACCTTGTCATGCAGGCCTACTTGATATCGGCATCAGCATGGCATGGGCGAGGGCTGTGCGCGTGGCCTGGCATGGCACGCCACTAGTAGACGCGGAGATCATGTGCTATGGCACGACATCTGGCGCAGAGAAGGCATAACGTTGCATGACACCATCGCACGCAGCTGCTAGATGTCTAGCACTCGTGCGCGCATGCGCAAGCGTGGCATGACTCCTAACGCGCAGAATGGGCAGCGTGGCACGCTAGCCTGTGCGGCAACCTCAATTTCTTGGCAAGATGCATGCTACTTGATTGAAAGTAATTCCAAACTCCCTTCTTGTGCATTGAACTTCATAATTAGGTTCCTCCTTAGTATTTTCACCTATAAAACAATCTAATCATGTAGGTTAGTTCATGCACACAAATATACATAGAATACATGAGATTATAGTTAATTTAATTAACAAACATGAGAACATTGTTATAGAATAGCACTTGGGCATGTAAATATGCCCAAGATCACTACCCACACTAAATGTTATACCCCGGGAACCCAAGGATCAGGCCAGGAGTTTACATGGGGAAAAGTTGAAAATTTGCATCAGACCTCATGATGACCCGTGAGGTAGGTTGTGAGGAGTTACCACAAGTCGTGAGGTGACTCATGGTTAGCGAGGTTGGAAGGATTAGGTTGAGGAGACCACGAGATGACCACGAATCGTGGTAAGACCTCACGACTCGTGAGGTCACCCGTGGGTTGAAGGGTACGGTTAGTCAAGGTTTTCATGCAGTCGGGATCACGGGTTGTGACCAGAGTCGTGGTCAGCCACCATGACTTGTGGGGTCTCCTGAGTGATTTTTGGTAGTGAGCATGACGAATACCGACCACGACTTGTTCCCTTGGCAATGACTCGTGAGGTCCCCCGTGGGGACTGGCAACTAGAAAACTCTTAATCCCTAAACTATGTCGTTTTAAGGTTTGAATGAGGTCTTTTATGGGGGTTAAGTTCATGTTAAGCCTCATTCATGAATGCAAGAGTATAGAGAGGAGCTTAGAAGGTGATTCAAGATGCTCTTTTTCAATTCCTCTAAATTCAATCTTGGGCTAGCAAGGGAAGTTAAGAACCAGATAATCCCATGTATATAAGGTCATCAATGGGTGAATCCTTCCACACCCATGCTCCTACTCTATGATTTTACGTAAAATTTATCAAAAATTAATGGGGTTTTGTATTTAATTTACATTAAATCTAATGATTTAATTATGGCTTTTGTGATTTTGAAATCTTATCATAACCTACGGATTTTGATCATCTTTTGAGATTTAAATTGATTATAATATTGGTGATTTGATTTCTAAGCAATTAAGCTTAATTATGCATGCCCCATGATGAATCCATTTATAATTTATTTTCTCATTGATGCTCCTTACAAGCCCAGCATGAATTATATTTTAAATTATGAATTTATTATGTTACCCATTATGATTTTGAGAAAATCAAGTTATATGCATGATCTACAATAATGTATGAATCTTATTAATCATGAATTATGTTTTTGGCCAACTTACAGGCCTCATGTCATGACTAGATCACATATGCTCAAGCATGTTTATGATTATTATGAATTTACTAGCCCATGAACTCATGTATGTATTATTATGAGTACTATATATGTTTTGAGAGTAGTATCGAACACCAAGTTGGTTCTGGCCTCAAGTTAAGCCCTGGATCTCAAGAACTACATGCCACCGTAGGTATGTCGGGACACTTTCATGTTAGTCCCTGGCACAAATGGCCCTTTTCATGGTAATATCACACTTTCATGGTCCTACCCTTGGAAAGGTATGGAAACCCTCCCGACTGGGGTTACAAGTCGGGCTTCGTGTGTGCTCATATGGGGTATATCGATTAAGAGAATCTCCAACTATTCCTCACGATTTATGCATGTTATGATTATGTATGTTGGCTCAAGTCATGTCAAGTAACGTTCTTCTATTATGATTATGTTTATGTTACTAATGCTCTGAAAACCTTGAGCCGTTTGATATGTTATTATGATTTATGATGTGAGCAGGATGTCCTACTCCTATGATCATTAATGAATTTCTTATGTGTTTTAAATGTCTGTTTTACTTACCTTGCATACTCAGTACATTCCACGTATTGTCCTCATACTTTTTATGTTGTATCGTTTAATGATACAGGTCCCAGTTCTCAGGCTAATCCTGACACGTAGATAGTTCCAGATTTTCTCTCAGCACTCTTGGTGAGTCCTCATGTTTTGAGGGCTATATGTTCATACTTTATGTTGTTCTTTCAGTTTATGGATTTTGGATTAGTTAGGGGAGTTGTCCCATCAATCCGTCCTTCATGTTTAGAGGCTTACCAGACTACAAGGTGTATTCAGTCGTATTGCATAAGTCTTGTACTGATTTTCCCTTTGGCTATGTTATGATTACGTTCTTATATGATAAGTTTTACGCTCACATGATTGGATTAGATGTATGCTCATGCCATGGGTCGACATGGGGTCTCTCAGGGCTCCTTGTCCCATGTCTATGATCCAGATGTACGTTTGGGTTGTGACAAACATGGTATCAGAGCCATAGGTTTTGAAGTGTCCTAGGTAGTCTGGAAGCCGCGTTAAGTAGAGTCTTTTTCATGGGTGTGAAGCGTGCCATACTTATGACAAGGAGGCTACTAGACGTTTAGGAAATGTTCCATTATTTCATGATCTATGCCATGCGATGAACGTCCTTTACTCTTCTAATTTGTGTTATTCGCATTTGCAGAATCATGCCTCCATGTCGTGTGAACGCCAGGAGAAACGGTAATGGAAATGATCATAAGATTGCCCATGATGGTGAGCATCAACCAGCTCCACCTGTTCATGAGGATCACATACTAGAGCCATCAACCCATGTTGAGTTTAGGGTGGTGATTTAGATGCTGGCACAGGCCATGACTGCCTAGGTCCAGAATCAGATAGCGGCGCATTTCCCTCAAAATGGGAATGCAACGGCAGCTAGGGTGAGGTATTTCTTAAGGATAAGCCCTCCGGAGTTTATAGCGTCATGGGTGGATGAGGATCCACATGATTTTATAGGGAGATTTTAAAAATCACCCAGGTTATTGGGGTGAACAATGGGGAATGCATTGAGTTGACCTCCTACCAGTTAAAGGTGGAGAGATGCCAAGGCGGCGGGTGCAGGCCCGGTAGGTTGGGATGTGTTTCACACTACATTCATGGATTAATTCTTCCCTCGGGAGATGAGGAGCTCAAGGAGGTTGAGTTTGTGAATCTGAAGGTGGGTAACATATCTGTCCAGGAGTATGCATTGGAATTCACCCAGTTATTGATATATGCTCCGGAGTTGGTGGTGGATCAGCGGGCTCGGGATAGCCTTTTGGTGCATGGAGTCGCAGATTACTTGGACACGGATTGTCGGATCACCATGCTTCACTGGGACATTGATTTTACTAGTATTTTATTACATGCGCAGTAGATGGAGTCAGTCTATAAGAGGTAGAGATAGGCAAAGAGGGCCAGGATCGACAGCTACGAGGTTTCTCAGGTCAGGTCAAGGGGTGGACCATGTCAGTAGACCCAACATAGGTCCGTTTCTCCAGTTCCATCATCGGCCAACATGCCATCCAGGTTCAAGGGACACCAAAGGAGTAGGGATATAGGCTCGAGGGATCATGGTATCATTCAGGTGGAGCGCACTTTTCCAGTTTGTGCGAAGTGTGGCAAGAATCATCCCAGGAGATTCCTAGTTGGCGCAGATGCTTGTTTTGGGTGTGGAAAACACGGACACAGGATCAGAGATTGCCTGCAACCAGTTCTACCGCTCTAGCAGCACGACCCCCTCAGCAAGGTGCCTCCACTAGTTCAGCGGGTGGTCAGCACCAAAATAGGTTTTATGCCCTAGTGCTCGACAGGAGCAAGAGACTTGCCCAGCTATGGTCATGGGTATGTTTCAAGTCTTCCATATTTATTCTTATGGTTTGTTAGATCTAGGAGCTACTTTTTCTTTTGTTACCCCATAAATTTCTAGTAGTTTTGGAGTTAGTCCTAAAATTCTGTTAGAACCATTCTGCATATCTACTCTAGTCAGTGAATCAGTTGTAGCTAGGCGGGAATATAGAAGGTGTCCCATCATAGTGTTGCATAAGGTTACCTCCGCAGACTTAGTCGAGTTGTCCATGAAGGACTTTGATATCATGTTGGGTTTGGATTGATTGTGCATGTTATGCCTCAATTAATTGTAGGACCCGTGCGATGGAATTTCGATTTTCGAATGAGTTTGTTCTTTAATGGAAGGGTAATTCCGATGTGCCAGCCGGTCGGTTTATTTCATACCTTTAGGCCGGGAAAGTGATCTCTAAGGGTTACATGTACCACCTAGTTAGGGTTAAGGATGTCGAGTCCGAGACCCCAACTATTCAGTCAATTCCAGTGGTGTGTGAGTATCCAGAGGTTTTCCCCGATGATTTGCCAGATGTTCCTCCAAAAAGGGATATTGATTTCCGTATTTATCTATTGCCCTCTATGAATCCTATCTCCATTCCTCCTTACAGGATGGCTCCAGCCGAGCTGAAAGAGTTAAAAGAACAGTTGAAGGACTTGTTGCATAAGGGTTTCATTAGACCGTGCAAGTCTCCATAGGGTGTATCGGTTCTCTTTGTTCGAAAGAATGATGGATCTCTTCGGATGTGTATTTATCATCGGCAGCTGAATAAGGTCACTATCAAGAACAAGTACCCCTTGCCCAGGATTGATGATTTATTTGATCATCTCTAAGGTTCCAAGTGTTTCTCGAAGATAGATCTCAGTTCCGGGTATCATCAGCTCCGAGTTCGAGAGTGTGATATCTAGAAGACAGCCTTCAGAACCCGATATGGCCATTATGAGTTTGTAGTTATGTCATTTGGACTAACCAATCCTCCTGCAGCTTTTATGGATCTAATGAACAGGGTGTTTAAGGAATATTTAGACATGTTCGTGATTGTGTTCATTGATGAAATCCTTATATACTCTCAGAGCGAGGAGGAGCATGCCGCTCACTTGAGATTAGTGCTTCAGACCCTCAAGGATCGTCAATTGTATTCCATGTTTAGCAAGTGCGAGTTCTGGTTGAACTCGGTAGCTCTTTTAGGCCTTTTAGTATTAGGCGAGGGCATAACAGTAGATTCTCAAAAAATCGAGGCAGTGAAGAATTGGCCTAGACCGGTGAGTCCTTCAGAAATTCAGATTTTCTTTGGCCTGGCAGGCTACTATCGAAGATTTGTGGAGGGTTTCTCATCCATTGCAGCCCCATTGACCAGCTTGACTCGGAAAAAGATAAAGTTCCAATGGCCGGAGGCTTTTGAGGAAAGCTTCTAGGAATTGAAGACCCGACTCACTTCAGCACTAGTGACTTTATCCGAGGGTACGAATGGCTTTGTTGTATATTGTGATGCTTCGAGAGTTGGACTGGGATTTGTGTTGATGCAGCATGGGAAATTAATAGCATATGCCTCTCGACAGCTGAAAGTTCACAAAAGGAATTACCCGACTCATGATCTTGAGTTGGCCGGGATGGTGGTTGCATTGAAGATATGGAACATTACTTGTATGGGGTCCATGTGGACATGTTCATAGATCACTAGAGCTTGCAATATGTGTTCACTTAGAAATATCTCAATCTTCGGCAAAGAAGGTGGTTGGAATTATTAAAGGGTACGATATGAGTGTTCTTTACCACCTGAGCAAGGCTGATGTGGTGGCAGATGCACTTAGTAGGCTCTGTATGGAGAGTGTGTCCCACGTGGATGAGGGGAAGAAGGAGTTGGTGAAGGATGTCCACCAGCTTGCAAGATTGGGAGTCAAATTGATCGACTCGACTGATGGTGGCATTATTGTGCAGAATGGGTCAGAATCGTCCTTGATGGTTGATGTCAAATCTAAGCAAGATGAGGAACCGATTTATAGGAAGATGAAGGAAGCGGTGCGGAGTAAAAAGGTGGAGGTTCTCTCCTAAGGGTGAGATGGTGTGCTACGATACCAGGGTCGACTATGTGATCCAGACGTTGATGATCTGAGAGTTCGGATATTGTATGAGGCACATGGTACCATATATTCTATCCATATGGGATCCATGACGATGTATTCGGACTTGTGAGAAATCTATTGGTGGGATGGTATAAAGAAGGATATTGCAGAGTTGATAGCCAAATGTTCAAACTATCAGCAAGTGAAAGTCGAGCGTCAAAGGCCGGGAGGTGTACTTCTGGATATTATCATTCCCACATGGAAGTGGGAAAAGATTAACATGTATTTCATTATAGGCCTAACTCGTACTCGATGACACTATGATTCTATTTGGGTGGTGGTAGACAGGTTAACTAAGGCTGCACACTTTCTACCGGTCAAGACCACGAATTCAACGGATGATTATGCCAAATTGTATATTCGGGAGTTGGTTCGACTTCATTGATTGCCCTTGTCTATTATTTCAGACCGAGGTACTCAGTTTACCTCCCAGTTCTGACGGTCTTTTCATAAAGGATTTGGGACTCAAGTCAAGCTCAACACGGGCTTTCATCCACAAATGAATGGCCAAGCCGAGCGAACAATCCATACTCTTGAGGACATGTTGAGGGCATGTGTTATGGATTTTAAAGGTAGTTGGGATAATCATTGCCCTTAATCGAGTTTGGTTATAATAACAGTTATCACTCCAGTATTCAAATAGCACCGTTCGAGGCCCTCTATGGACGGAGGTGTAGATCTCCCATCGGATGGTTTGAGGTTGGTGAGGCAGCTATGATAGGGACAGATTCGGTTCACAAGGCTATGGTGAAGGTTCTGTTGATAAGGGACCAGTTGAAAACCGCTCAGAGTCATCAAAAATCATATGTCGATGTGAGGAGAAGGAACCTGGAGTTTGATGTGGATGATTGGGTATTTCTCAAGGTATCTCCCATGAAGGGAGTCATGCAGTTCGGAAAGAAAGGAAAACTCAGTGCCCACTATATGGGTCCTTATCAAGTTATGAGAAGAGTTGGTAAGGTAGCGTATGAGTTGGACTTGACATCAGAAGTATCTTCTGTGCATCCCGTGTTTCATGTGTAGCTCTTGAAAAAGTGCTTGGGTGATCTAGCTTTAGTAGTCCCGGTGGACAATGTTGGTGTGAAGGATAGCCTCAGCTATGAAGAAGTTCTGGTGGAAATATTGGATCATCAAGTTTGGAGGCTAAGGAACAAAGAAGTGGCTTCGGTGAAGGTGTTATGGAGAAACCAGCAGGTTGAGGGAGCTACGTGGGAAGCCGAGGCGGCTACGATGGCAAAATACCCTCACCTGTTCTCTACCAGCTCAGTTTCAGTTTGAGGTATCAATTTTTTCCCTAATTCTCTAATCAGATTCCATGTTTAGTTCATGTGCACAAGTTTGACTTATGTTATGATAGATGTACATGATGTCTGAATCTAGTTCGACTATGCAGTCCTTTTCGGAGGTAATCATTCCACCAGTTTTCGGGTTAAATAATTAGTAATTGCATAAAATGGTTGCTTATTTCTGAGTTTTATGCATGTTTCTAACATTTGAGGATGAATGTTCCCAAGGGGGAGATATTGTTATACCCCAGGAACACAAGGATCAAACCTAGGAGTTGAAATGGGGAAAAACTAAAAATTCTCACCAGACCTCAGGACGACCCGTGAGGTAGGTCTTGAGGAGTGACCACGACTCGTTTGGTGACTAGTGGTCAGCGAGGTTGAGGAGGTTACGAGCATGAACACGAGTCTTCGTCAGACGTCATGACTCGTGAGGTCACCTGTGGGTTGGAGGGTATGGTTGGTCAAGGTTTTGGGGCACTGGGGATCACGGGTGGTGACCATGAGTCGTGGTCAGCCACCACAACTTGTGAGGTCCCTCGTGGGGTCCCCTAAGTGATTTTGGGAAGTGAGCATGATGGATCCTGGCCACGAGTCGTGCCCTTGGCAACGACTTATGAGGTGCCTCGTGGGGACTAGCAACCAGAAATTTCTACATTTCTAGTAAGGGTGTTTTCATAATTCCTAAACTTCTAAGGCCTAAACCACGTCGTTTTCATGTCAGAATGGGGTCTTTTAAGGGGGTTAAGTTCATGTTAAGCCTCATTCATGCATGCAAGAGTATAGAGAGGAGATTAGACGGTGATTCAAGGTGCTCTTTCTCAATTCCTCTAAATTCCATCTCGGGATAGCAAGGGAAGTTAAGAACCAGATAATCCCAGGTATTTAAGAATCAAAGGGTGAATCTTTCCACACCCATGGTTCTACTCTATGATTTTACTTAAAATTTATCAAAAACTCATGGGGTTTTTTATTTGATTACATAAAATCTGATGATTTAATTATGGGTTTTGTGATTTTCAAATCTTATCATAACCTACGGATTTTTATTATCTTTTGAGATTTAAATTGATTATAATATTGTTGATTTGACTTCTAAGAAATTAAGCTTAATTACGCATGCCCCATGATTAATCCATTTTGTTACACCCCGGAATATTTTTTTGATGATTATTTGATGGTTATATGTCATAATAAGGGTATTATAGGTTATATGTCGTCAATCGGAGTTCGGAGTAAAAAGTTATACTCGATTGAATACAGCACCGTCGGCTAGAAAAGCGTCCATGCGCGCGGGCGCCTAGACAGGCAGGCAGCAGGCGCGCATGCGAGGGCACGTCGCACAGGCGCCGCACGCGGGCACCGCCCAGCTTGCCTATATGAAGTAATTTTGAGCTAAAAAACTCATTTCTACTCTGTTTCACCTCATATTTTTTTCTAATTTATAAGAATTAAGATCTCTATCCAATGGTGAAAAGATATGCCAGGTAAGAAACTTCACTCTTGTCTCTTTTGGTCTTTGAAAAGAGAACCTTGGAAGGAAGTCATGACTTGTTGTTGTCTTGTGGTTGATTGTGGTATTG